>JAVLUX010000022.1:34105000-34497500 GCA_032164185.1 Moxostoma hubbsi | reverse complement strand
GCTTTGTATTTCTTCTTGAGGGCAATGACCTCAGGAAGTCGCACAATTGAGCCCTCCATACTAAAAATAAGAACAAAGGTGTAAAATGAATCCTTATTACATGGCTATATGGAATACTCAATTCTGATTAATCAATGGCGCCATCTATCGGTCTGATCCTGCTCGGTAACAACCGCACATCAATGTATCAGACCATCAACTCATCTGGGTTTTGCAAGTCATCGTTCCTGCTTCTCAGATCACAGTGCGATCTCTACAAGTAAGATAATAAAATAATTGCAACTCAAATAATTGGCAAGTAGTCTTGTAATAAGATGCATAATGAGCAGTCAGAGATTCATTAATTACAAAATAATACCCAACAGAACTCTGACGCAAACCGGAGGTCGAGTCTGTTCAGCGATTTATTTCTTCTCACATAATTGCATAATTTCAACGCAAATGAATATTTTATGTTCATGTATTCATTTAGGTTTGTAGCAGTGTAATAAGTCAGCCGGTTGTTATCGCAAAATAAACCACTTAAGGCTTATACAAGACCCTGATTACCCTCTCAGGTTTATTTTTAGATAACAACTAGCTGACTGTACATTAATCCTTACATACTATATCTAAATGTCTGTAAGGCTGACATCAAGATGTCGTAAACGTCTAAGAACTCTGCGAGAACCAAGTCATAAAAACTCTCACACAGAAGAACATTTTCACCCGAGTCAACACATCCTACTGAGCAAGGGCAATACAACACACATCTCACATCTGACAAATACCTCACCTCAGGCCAATTTAGGCCTATTCTCGAAAAACTCACAAACATCTGCCCCCCCCCCCCCCCCCTCTACTCCTCCTTCCCCTTCAGCTCAGAATCACTTCAAACTCACCTAAGATCTATATGCATCAAAATATCATGTCTGATGTATACAAATAATGTAACTAGGCATAATGTTTGGTATCATTTAAAATGTCTCAGTGTGATTAGTATATGGTCTCTTTCCCATGTTGATAAATCTATTGGTAACAAAGTTATAAGGTCTTTGCCAAATGCTGTATAATTCAATGAATAATATAGTTATGTAACTGGAACAAAATAACTTAAACTGAATGCGCCCGATAAGAGACCTTCAGCCACGCGCTGAATCCAAGTGCACACTTATGCAACCAGGTTATTGTAAAGTTTTTCATTTAAATTTTTCCCCCACAAAGATTTCAGTTTGTTTGTCAATTGAATTGTTCACATTATAGGTCACATTAGAAGTGGAAAAATTTCTGACATGATTTATCTTTGTCTCATTCTTTTACATCACAAAAACCTGGCATTTTAACAGGGGTGTGTAGACTTTTTATATCCACTGTAGGTCACCGAGCATATTAACCTCCCTCACAATCCACTCTGACCAGCAGAAAGGTGACCTATTAATACGTAATATTGGGTTTAGCCACATGCTCGAGACAACAATTAAATAAATGTCTGAATTAAACACTCTAGACACTTTTGTCCATACCTTGTGCAAATGCGAGATAACAGGGTGTGACTTATCTTCTCCATTTAGTTTAATAGAAAGGTTTTGCAATGGCAAAATAGGGGAAAGAACTTCCTCTTCAATAACAACCAGGCAGGGGCTCTCTCAAGTGGAATCATCCAATGAGCCAAATGTCTGAGATGAATGCATACTAATAAAACAACATTTTGTGTAGGCCTACCCCACTTTTGTCAACCGGCCTATGCAACTTATTGAATTGTAATCTGGGACGCTTACCATTCTAAATGAAGTACTTCGCTATGCTACCAAATTGCTTGAAGCCCACATCGCTCGAAAACCTTTTTATTAAGGGGTCAACTAAGGGTCCAAAGAAATTAACAAACTTTTTTACTTTCACTCAAGATTATTTTTGGCTAGATACTTGAACTTTTAATTGAGTAAAAGTTTTACTCAGTATCCATACTTTCCCTTAAGTGTACTTTGTACACCCCTGGTATTATGGTTTGCCTTCTGAAATTTTAAAAAAGGACAAATTGGCCAGAAAGAGGGTATGTAAACCAGCCTCCCATTGCATAAACTTTGCACACTACACTGGGTTCAGTGTTTCCCCTACCATTATATAAGGGGGGCACCCCGCCCTCCTAACGGCTCCCCCCGCCCCCCTTGAAGGTCAAGTAAATTTGATTAGATTTTCTTTATAGCGCCAGAATTTCCACGATGGCATGTCTTTTCTGTCTGTGTTTGCGCGTTTACAATTATCCCAATGAGTGCGCACGCGCGCACACTCACACACAAACAAACACTTGCGTCACATACAGATGAGCACTAGCGGACAGAGAGCGCGCGGCGGGAAATATGTCGCGTCAACCAGATGAAAACCAGACCCCCCCCCCCAAAGCTGTAAACCTAGGGGAAACACTGGGGTTCCTATCCAAGCCTGAGAAAACAAGAGTGCCAAGTGTATAGGTGTACAAGAAGATTTCTGCTGTACCTGTAAATTCCCTCCACTAGGATGAGTATCTTTTTCCAGGGTCGGTGGATTCTGGGCTGACCGTGTACGATAGCATCCCGAAGCAGCTTCTCCAGACTCTGCATATCTGAGAGTATTGTACATGTTAACTAATGTTGTTAACTAATGTAAACAAATGGAACCTTATTGTATTGTAAAATTCATTAGTGTTCCTTGGGAATCAAACCCATGTCTTTGGTGTTTCTAGCTCCATACTCCAGTTGAGCTACAGGAACCCCTTAATTAGTAACACTGGCAGAACATTTTATAAAGGGATAGTTCACCCAAAATTCTCTCATTATTTACTCACCCTCTGACATCCCTGGTGTAATGACTTTCTTTCTTCACCAGAACACATTTGAAGAAAAAAGGAAATTATCTCAGTAGGTCCTTAAAATGCAAGTGAATGGCGATTTCTATTTTGAAGCTTCAAAAATCACAGACAGTCAGCATAAACGTCATCCATGTGACACTGCTGTGAAATTAATGTCTTCTAAAGTGACACAATCCCTTTTGGTGCAAAAAAGATAATTAAGTACCATGTTGTTAAGTGAGCAGTGGTACGCGTGTGACGTAATCACATTGGCATTTGAAAAAGGGAAGAATTGACACATATGGGTCACAGCTGGAAGAGCAGCGCTGTTTATAAGGGAGAGGATGCTGTACAGTAGCTTGACTGGTTTTGATTTAGATCTGTATATATATCGGTTTCTTTACTCATTATGGTGTGTTTGTGTGCTCATTCTGGAGGTCTCAACTGAGAGGTTAATGTGAGATTACTTCTGTATCATGGCAACGCAATATGTCACACGAGAGACCACTTGGACTCCACCCTCTCTTGAAACGTTGGATTATATTTAATAATTCTTATCTTTATATCTTATCTTTTTTCACACCAAAGCAGTCGTGCCACTTTAGAAGACATTAATTTAACCGCTGGTGTCGTTTATGCTGACTGTGATTTTTGGAGCTTCAAAAGGAGAAATCTCTTATATTTTAGGGACCTACTCTGCCAACATATTTTTCTTCAAATGTGTTATATTGAAGATGGAAAGTCATACACACCTGGGATATAATGAGGGTGAGTAAATGATGAGAATTTTCATTTTTGGGTGAACTATCCCTTTAAGAGGTGGTGCTTCTGATAACTTCTCGGCAAGTGACTTTAATCATGCTAAAGCCCTCTATGAGAAGCTGCATCTCTAAACAGATCATATTAAACATACTGCACTAAATATATATATACTGTAGATACAAAGAAATATTCTTGATATACTAGTTAACAGACATGGCTGTTGAACAACTAGATGACCATTCAAACATCTTGACCCATCCCTAGTGTATATCAGCATCAAATTCTGCTGTGCATGTGATTTGCATGTAATCTCGTTTATGTGACCTGTGTTAGTTGTCAGTAACATGCACTTACTGTTGTGTTTGAATACACGGATGGTGGAGCCAGAGAGACGAGCTCCCAGAACCAGCGAGGCATGATTGAGTTCATCACTTAAGATCAGACAGCCCTGAGACACACAAAGGAACACCATACATCGATTTAAAAGCTGAAACGTGTAACTTTTTCTGTTAAAATACTTTCTCATATATCGGCTTAATATACAGAGACAACGGTAAGAAAGGTCTTCTTTTTTTCTTCTTTGTGTCAAAAGTAGTCATACACATAATTTATGACCTTTTTATGATCCCTTAGAATCAAACAAGCCATTTTTTTATTGCTGCAGCTATAAGAAAAGCCCCCTTTACACGTGAAATGAGTGACATCACTTTGAGTTTTTGGGCGCAATGGCATACAGTACTTCACATACCACTACTTCTGCTATAGCATTGTTCATGTTTATGTATTTGGATTTTGACGTCAGAAAGTTGTGGAAGTTCAAAATGAGATTTTTTTTGCAGCTTAGTTTCAATAAATGCTTTTTTTGTGGAGGAAACTGTGGAGGAATTTTGAGTTCAGAAATAATTTTTCATTCTCTAAAAATCAAAGAAAATCAGATTCCTCATGATATGAACCCTTTAATAAAAACAACAAAACTGGCACTATTATCACATTCCTCCCTTTAACTTGAAATACTGTAAAAATATCCTACATCACAAACCTAGTAACTGAAATAAAGTCTGTATTTTACAACCTGAAATGTCATCTCTTTCACTAATCTGACCAGGATTTCCAGGTTGGGAAAGAAGTGTTTTTTTTAAATTTTGTACTTGGCATGAAAACAAGTTGGAATGTTACTCAACAATACCTGAATCTGCTGTTAGTCAGTGAGGCACAAAGGCATATTACGTGAATACGTTATGACAAACTTAATGTGTGAGTCAAAGCACACTTCAGAGGAACAGGTATAGAGATTGGAAGTGTTTTCAATAAAAAAGCAAAAACAAAACTGTAACAAAATTATCCTCAATGTTCCTTCCCACCCTACTTTGTTTTAAAGTGAAAAGGAAAATCTTAGCATTCCATTTGACATAATTTTGAGCTTTTAGTAAAGACCAGAAAAACAGCAGTTAATAAACAAGCATAAACAAACCCTTACTTTGCCTGCGAGAGCAGGAATATTCATGGAGTTTGTAGCAAAGCCCATTCCAAACACCATGGATGACTCCACCCCTAAAAACCTGGCCACCAACTTCTCCAGCTCCTCATGCTTGTCAAGATTACCTGCAAGAGAAGATTTCAATGATGCAGCTATACCATCACTAATAAAAGACAAACAAAACAAAAGCATCCTAAAAGCAGTCATACTAAGAAAAACAGGATTTTTCTTGCTCTTCTGAAATGAAAGTTCAATGAACTATGTAGACTATACTTTAACATACCTTACATATATTTATTATTTAAAAAAATAATATTTTAATAAATCATACTTAGCAGTGGGCTGCTGGTCTAGGCGAATGAACTTCTGTTTATACACTATATGGCCAAGCATGTGTGGACACCCTCTTTTAATTAATATGTGTGGCTATTTCATTAATTCCAGTGAAATCTAAATGCTACAGCATACACTGGAATTCTAAAGAATTGTGTGCTTCCAACTTAGTGGTAACAGTTTGGAGAGAGCCCTTTTCTGCTCCAGCATGACAATGGCCCTGTGCACCAAGCAAGGACCATTAAAGGAATAGTTTGTAATTCTCTCTTCATTTACTTACCCAGATGTGAATGACTTTCTTTCATCTGCTGAAGCCAAATTAAGGGTTTTAGAAGAATATTTCAGCTCTATAGATCCCTAAAATGCAAGTGAATGGGTGCCAACATTTTGAAGCTCCAAATATCACATAAATCAGCATAATCCATATGAATCTAGTGGTTAAATCAATGTCTCTAGAAGTGAATTGATGGGTGTGGGTGAGAAATAGATAAATAAGTCATTTTTACTATATATTCTACACTTTAACTTTCACATGCTGCTTTTTGTGTTTTTGGCAATTCACATTATTTGTGCATATCACCCCTAATAGGCAGATAGAAGAACTTCTAGGAATAAAACTTGAATTTGTTTCTCATCCAAACCTATCATTTCACCTCTGAAGACATGGATTAAAACACTGGAGTTGTATGGATTACCTTTCTACTGCATGCAAGTGCTTTTTGGAGCATCAAAATTTGGCACCCATTCACTTGCATTGTATGGACCTACAGAGCTGAAATATTCTTCTAAAACTCTTAATTTGTTTTCTGCAGAAGAAAGAAAGTCATACACATCTGGGATGGCATGAGGGTGAGTAAACTATTAGAAAATGTATTTTTGGGTGAACTATCCCTTTAAGAAATAATGTACCGAGTCTGGTGTGGAAGAACTTGCACTGCACAAAACCCAGACCTGAACACCAATGAACACCTTAGGGATGAATCGGATGCCAAATGCAAGTCAGGGTCCATCACCCAACATCAGGGTCTGATCACACTAATTTTCTTGTGTCTGAATGAGATAAAATCCATGCAGCTATATTCCAACATCAAGTGGAAAACCTTTCCAGAGGAGTATTAGACATTAAAACTCCAAGGAGTGGGAATTATTCCAATGTTTTTTAAATGAAATGTTCAACAAACACATACAAATTTTGGTGTTCAGAAACTTAGAAATTTAGTGTATGTTACTGACGTGATTCTTGCAGGTGTATTTTTCTCTACGCAAGTGGTTCCCCCTTTAAAATGAGAAAAGCTTTCACAACCAGCCACCCAGCTAAATTTGTGGTCAATAACTACACTATTCATGATCCTGCAGAGAAGATCCACCAATCAGAGAATCACGGCTAACAAACTGCGGCAAAAGAGCTCAGCAGTGACCTTTTTCTTTTTCACAGCAGCACCATTTTTGATTTTTGACAGGAATGACAATGAGGCTGTAACGGATAGACAACTTTAACCCTCTGGGGTCTGTGTGTGTTTTGGGCCCTGGCTTGAAGTTTTGACATTTGTGCTTTTTTCAGTTGCTTAAAAACATATTAATGGCTAAAGTCTGATAACACTGTATTCAGCACAAACTGGGCTACAATAAAATGTGAACAACATGTGTGTACATGTTTGTATTTTTGAGAAAATAACGTTTATGCATGGTTTTTGAAAAAAATAAAATTTTAAGTCATTGAAATAAGGCCATATAACACATACTAAACATTTGTCAACAAGACTTTTGAGAACTGGATCTTATAGTCTAGAGTTTTTGCTACAAAATGATGTGAAAACCATCCTGATCACTCATTTATACAAAACAATATCATAATTAAACTTTTGTAAGACACTTTTTGTGTTAGAAAGGTCATGTGCAAGGAGGCACGTACAATGGGTTGTACAGTTGTTTAAAGCATTTTTGGGTTGTTCCACTGAAGAAATATTGAAAAATATCTTTCCAAGAAATTTCAGTACACAAAACTCCAGACAACATGATTTGTGGAAAATTAAATGTGATTTAGACGACTTTTAATAACTTTAAAATGTTCATGTAATTGCAGAGACAGTAAATCTATCACTCACAGCCTTGTTTTCATTCCCGTTAATGGTTCTGCTGTGAATAAGACCTATCGCTCTCCCAACACTGTCAAACTAGGCTACTTATTTGTATAAATCTCCATGATTTGCAACAAACTCAAAACATATCATTAAAACACTTAGAAATCAACAACTTTAAATTATTGTTTTTATATTTTTCTATTTACATCATTACATCAATTGCAATGCTTCATGGGACTGTAGTTCATTCCTTCATGAAAAAACTATGGCTTCAAGTCAAAGTTTGTAATGAGCTGGTTGGTTTGGTTCATGGCTTAGAACTCTTTTATGAAGAACTTTATGAAATCCCTATAGAAAAAACAAAAAACAAAATTGGGTGGTCACTGTTCCACTCTATTGAGGTAATATACATTTGAAATCAGAAATTTACATACACTTAGGTTGAAGTCATTAAAACTAATTTAACCACTCAATAGATTTCATATTAGCAAACTATAGTTTTGGCAAGTCATTTAGGACATCTACCTTGTGCATGACACAAGTAATTTTTCCAACAATTGTTTACAGACAGATTGTTTCACTAATTAATTGTTTTGATTTGAATTGTGTGTCTAGCTCTCTCTCTCGGTCTCTGGTGTTGTCCCTCCTTTTATCACTCTACCCACTGCTTACTGCAGTCAGAAACAGGTGTTAGAAATTATAGCGCTCAGGTGTGTCCCCTTACCACTTTCTCTCGGAACGAATGCTCGACCATGACCCTGCCAACACAGCGACTAAAATATGTATGATATTAGCCACTGGCTAGAAAATTTTTACCCACCAGAGATTGAGTTGTGTAGCGGTGATGAAGTACTTAAGTACCGCAATCCTTTTAATGAATAAGAAGCTGGCGATTAAGAAGCTGGATTGCAGGATAAATCTTGATAGTGGTGAATGGGAGTGAATTGGAGACCACGGCAAATATAATTTTTATATTTTCAAATTAAGAAAAAAATAGAGATCGATGGATTACAACAGTCAGAAAAGAGAATATGCCAGATTTACAGTCACTCTCTCATCAGCTGCATAAGAAGCCTCATTGCATTTATTGTAACTCGTTTTGGAAAAAAAAAAAAAAACAATTCCAGGGTTACATAAATACAAAGTACAATGTTATTAATTTGCACTAAATAATTAAAAAAAATTATATATAAAAAGTTTGCTATATTTATGCAGCTAAATAAGGCAGAAACACACCATCACAGGTCTGTGAAAAGGGTCAATTCACTTTCATTGCTCCTTTTTTCCCCATATAATGAAAGCGAATGGTGACTGAGGCCATCTTATGGCCCCTTAAAAATTATTCAATCATCTATTAAAATCTAGCACACACAGTGTCACACAGAATTGTCTCCTAAAACACCAGATAAATGAAAGTAAATGCTGTGACAGAGTAAATGTTCATTACCAATTTCCTGTCTGGTGCTGCTAACACCCACACCATATTTCATAGTGCACTCTGAAGCAGCAGCAGCACATTTGCCGGAATTCTCCGCAAAGCCAAGGTAGTTATATGAGCCCATATTAATCACATCCTTCACAATCTTCCCTGTATGTCTGCAGGAAAAAACACAGTACAAAAACAATTTGTAACATGTGTAACTGAAACATCTGAAAATTATTTTTTTTAGATCACATAAAAAACAATTATCTTAAATTACAAAGTAGCTACATAAAGGATGATTATGTCTTAAATGGTCTTCATAAGAATTGGGTTACTGTGACAGAGCAGAGGGCAGGGCCGGGTCGTAATTCTACACACCCAGCCCCTTATCAGGCTAATCAAGCCTCTGAGAGGGATAAAGGCCGACTGTGAACGGTGGTGCGACAGAGAGAGAGTGCGTTTACGGGCAGCTGTCCGTCATGTGTGTGTGTGTTTGTGTCTTTTTGGTATAAGTTCTTAATTAAACATCATTTACATTGTCAAGCAGGTTCTTGCCTCCTGCTTTCCATTACTCTCTTTACAGTCACTTTAGACTAACTCATCAGATTTTAAAGGTCAAATAAAATATGATTGACCCTTGCTTTCTTAAAAAAAAACGTCCCTGGTTTTATAGTTCAAGATTCACCAGTGAACATTATTCTTAAAAAAAAAAAACTCAAAATGTAATAACTTTCTTCACCTCTGAAATGTCTTTTCTTTGCTGTTGCAATCAAGACAGTTAGAGGAAAAATAATAACCAATAATTTCAAAGCCCACTTTAAATTATGCAATAAAATTACCCTACATTACATCCTGCTGAATATTCTGTTCACTATTTGAATGTAGGGATTTTGTGAGACCGATACTGGAATCGGAATCAGGTTTTACCATTCCGCACTCATGTACTTGCACTCGTGATCTTAAAAATGCTCAGATACCAAAAACCGATACCATCTGACGTACGAATGTCATTCTGTAAACATTTAGTACACATATGAATATCATGATATGTCCTAGTGTGATAACTAAACCACAAAGGCTGCAATTTATTGACATAAATATGAATATATAGTTTGTACATGTTGCGTACTTAAAATTTAAGTGCTTGTGAACGTGTGAATGTGTTGTGCAGACGCCGGCAGCTTTTAGAGTTCTTTGACACACACATGGAAAACACCATTATGAGCATTGCACATTCAGTTTGTAGAGATGACAGCGTGCAGAGCAATAATTCACCATGTAGCACAAAGCACATACAGACTACATACTTAACTAATTAAATAAAAGTTTAATAATTACAGCACACTGGGTTATGTAGTGACCTGTTTTTCAGAATTGAGAAGCTTCCGTCAAAACAATTCAGAAACACTTCAAAATAAAAGCCTCCACCAAAATAAATGCTCAATTTAAACGGAAATTATGACAGAAACATATCACTACAGTATAGTTGTGTAATATTCACTGTAATACTTGTCCTACTACTACTACTCCTCCTAATAATAATAACAACACATCAATAGTAATTGTGTTATAGTTAATCAGTATCTCACATCTGTGATGTTATGTTATGTAGCACTTTATTTGACAGAAGTAACTCCAGTGCTGTATTTTGGATTGTGTTATGTGAGGTTCTGTATAAAAGCAAGTTTTTTCATAAAATAATATGATTGAATATTGATTGAATATTGATATGATTGAATTGAATTGTTCTTTTTCATTTGGTTAAAATTTTATGAATTTGTTTATTTAGATACCATATTAATGATAAATTTATATAAAACTGTTGATATGGAATTCTGCAACGTATCGGCAAGTACCAGAAAGAAAGTATTCATAATAATTTTCAAACAATTGGTATCGGGACATCCCTAATTTAATGTGTTGAATGTGTGACTTTTGAGACTTACTCAAAAGTCCAGTTGTAGTCATGTGTGACCCGGTCCACCAGATCCATCTTGGCTCCTGGGACACTGCATATGGGCCTGTTCCAGTTATCTCTGATTCGCATGTACAGATTCCTGGTGTAGAAGTTCTCAAAGTCCTGGTACAGTGGAACAAAATCCTGGGAACAAAACATAAAATAGATTACGCACGCACCAGGACTAACTATAATTGCAGAAAAATGTGTTTGGTATTTTGTCATGCAAAAATAATCACCATGATGCTAGGTTATATTGTGGTGGATGCTAGGGCATTGGTGTGAGGCTGCTAAGTGGTTATTTAATAGCCAAAGACAAATAAGCCAACCCAGTCTTTATGATATTCTGGTACAAAGTTTAATACTCAGGGACAGAAATTTGTTAAAAACCCTAACCTTTAATAATGAGTTATAGTACTTGATGCTTGTCTTGGGAAACACAATGAACAAACGAGTCTTGAAATTTTAACTCTACCTTCTGCTCTTCTCTCTCTCTGGCCAGGTGACACTTTTCAAACTTCCATTCCCTTAGGAAGTCTCGCAGATATCCAAAAATGGTGAGGATGCCATAGCCCATGTAGGTGAGGACGGCGACGAGCAACGGTGTCTCCTCAAATGACTCCAAAAATGGCTTGTTGTAAAGCGTTGAAGTGCATGAAACATGATGGATCTGCTGAAAAAAAAAAAAAAGATGTAATAAATATTTGAACATACAAAACCCTTTTAGCAACTGTGATTACAAAGCACACATCAATCTCAAATTAACATTGTCACTGTATTCCTAGTCCCTTGAGAGTAACTGCTGCTTATTTGGTCTTTTGTGAGGCTTCAACTATAATCTAGGTTAAAATTAAATGTTTTCATTGTAGGTGGAACACTGATATACTGGGTGCATGCAAATAAACTTAAATTGTTCAAGCACATTTACTCTCATGTACAGGCACAACATGGGAGTGAACAGTTGGCAGACAGGTTTCAAAAAATGTGACTTTACAATTTATAGGGATGGTCCTCCAGTAGTCACTTGGCTTGCTCAAGTGTGTAATATATTATGGTTTGAGAACTTTCCAGCTTCATGGACACATTTGTTATTAGTGGTGGGTGCTAAGGCAAGCATCACTATTATTGCTCATAGGGCTGGGTAAAAATATAGATTTTCTGATGCATTGTGATCTTCATCTCGATATTAATTCTTAAATCCCAAGATTGATCTTTTATTCTATGCGGCAACCCTCTTCAATGAGACCAAGTCACTTCCATATGCAACCAAAATTCGCTAAAACTCTGTGCTTAGCACCTTTGAGTAGTATAGTGGCAAAGAAATTTAGCACCATTCAGATCCTTGTGTTGAGAGTAAAAGTTTAGTTTGACACGTTCCATGTAACGTGTCCGAAGATGAGATCTGATGTACACAATCCATTGACTATACATCTCTGGCTTTTCTGTTCTTTACAGTTTGTTGATCAAAAACAACAAAAAACTAAACATTTTATTCTAATCACACATAACACGGATGCAGTAAAGAAGCTATTTGACTCCAAAATCATTAATGGACCAAAACACCTCTGTGAAACATACATATATACAGTGGATTCATAAAGTATTCAGACCCCTTCATTTTTTTCCCCCCCACATTTTGCTGTTTCAGCCTTATGCTAAATGCTTTAAATTATTTTTTTTTTTTTCCACATCAATCTACACTCTATATCCCATACCGACAAAGCAATAAAACCAGATTTTTTAGAACTTTGTAAATTTATTCAAAAGAAAAACTGAAATATCACATTGACTTAAGTATTCAGACCCTTAACTCAGTACTTCGTTGACGCACCATTGACAGCAATTACAGCTTCAAGACTTTTTAGGTATGATGTAAGATTTACAATCTGGATTTGGAGATTTTCTGAAATTCTTCTCTGCAGATCCTCTCAAACTCTGTCAGGTTGGATGTGGACCGTCGGTGGACAGCCATTTTCAGGTCTCTCCAGACATGTCTGATTGGGTTGAAGTCTGGGCTCTGGCTGGGTGACTCAAGGACATTCACAGAATTTTCCCTAAACCACTCTTGCGTTGTCTTGGCTGTATGGTAAAGTTAATGTCCTGTTGGAAAGTGAACCTTTGGCCCAGCTGGAGGTCCTGAGTATTCTGGACCAGGTTTTCATTAAGGATCTCTCAATATTTTGCTACGTTCAGCTTTCCTTCAACCCTGCCCAGCCTCCCAGTCCCTGCCGCTAAAAATCTTTCCTGTAATGCACAGCGTTGAGATTGCCTGCAATGACAACAAGCGTAGTCCGAAAATGCTGTTACCCTCTGCCCCAGACCATGATGAACCCTCCACCTCCAAATCGATTCCGCTCCAGAGAACAGGCCTCGGTGTAACGCTCATTCCTTCAATAATAAACACAAGTCCAACCATCACCCTTGCTGAGACAAAACTGCAACTTGTCAGTGAAGAGCACTTTTGGCCAGTCCTGACTAGTCCAGCAAAGGTGGGTTTGTGCACATTGGCAACATTGTTGCTGGTGATGTCTGGTAAGGACCTGCCTTACAACAGGCCTAAAAGCCTTCAGTCCAGCCTCTCTCAGCCTATTGCGGACAGTCTGAGTACTGATGGAGGGATTGTGCATTCCTGGTGTAACTCGGGCAGTTGTTGTTGCCATCCTGTACCTGTCCCAGAGGTGTGATATTCGGATGTACTGATCCTGCGCAGGTGTTGTTACACATGGTCTGCCACTGCGAGGATGATCAGCTGTCCATCATGTCTCCCTGTAGCACTGTCTTAGGTGTCTCACAGTACGGACATTGCAAATTATTGCCCTGGTCACATCTGCAGTCCTTATGCCTCAGGCACGTTCACGCAGATGAACAGGGACCCTGGGCATCTGTCTTTTGGTGTTTTTTTTTAAGAGTCAGTAGAAAAGTCTCTTTAGTGTCCTAATCTTTTACAACTGTGACCTTAATTGCCTACTGTCTGTAAGCTGTTAGTGTCTTAACGACCGTTCCACAGGTGCATGTTCATTAATCGTTTATGGTTCATAAAAGCATGGAAAACATTGCTTAAACCCTTTACAATAAAGTTCTGTAAAATTATTTGGATTTTTACAGTGTCTTGAAAAAGGGACGTTTCTTTTTTTGTGTATATATATATATATATATATATATATATAGAGAGAGAGAGAGAGAGAGATGAAGTCAGAAGTTTATATACACTTAGTTATTAACACTCATTTAACCACTCCACAGATTTCATATTAGCAAACTATAGGTTTAGCAAGTCATTTAGGACATCTACTTTGTGTATTACATGAGTATTTTTTCCAACAATTGTTTACAGACAGATTGTTTCACTTTTAATCGACTATATCACAATTCCAGTGGGTCAGAAGTTTAAATACACTATGTTAACTGTGCCTTTAAGCAGCTTGGAAAATTCTAGAAAAAGATGTCAAGACTTTAGGCAATTAGTCAATTAGCTAATTGGAGGTGTACTTGTGGATGTATTTTAAGGCCTACCTTCAAACTCAGTGCCTATTTGACATCACAGGAAAATCAAAAGAAATCATCCAAGACCTCAGAAAAAAAAAAATTGTGGACCTCCACAAGTCTGGTTCATCCTTGGGGGCAATTTCCAAATGCCTGAAGGTACCACGTTCATCTGTCCAAACAAAAGTACGCCAGTATAAAAACCATGGGACCACGCAGCCATCATACCACTCAGGAATGAGATGCATTCTGTCTCCTAGAGATGAACGTAGTTTGGTGCAAAAAATGCAAATCAATCCCAGAACAACAGCAAAGGACCCTATGAAGATGCTGGCGTAAACAGGTAGTCAAGTATGTATATCCACAGTAAAATGAGTCCTATATCAAAATAACCTGAAAAGCTTCTCATCAAGGAAGAAGCAACTGCTCCAAAACTACCATAAAAAGTCAGACTACAGTTTGCAAGTGCACATGAAGACAAAGTTCTTACTTATTGCAGAAATGTCCTCTGGTCAGACGAAACAATAATGTAACTGTTTGACCATAATGACTATCGTTAGGTTTGGAGAAAAAAAGCATGAGGCTTGCAAGCTAAAGAACATCATCCCAACTGTGAAGTATGGGGGTGGCAGCATCATGATGTGGGGGTGATATGCTGCAGGAGGGACTGGTGCACTTCACAAAATAGATGGCATTATGAGGAAGGAAAATTGTGTATATATTGAAGCAACATCTCAAGACATCAGTCAGGAAGTTAAAGCCCGGTCGCAAATGGGTCTTCCAAATGGATAATGACCACAAGCATACCCCCAAAGTTGTGGCAAAATGGCTTAAGGACAAAGTCAAGGTATTGGAGTGGCCACCACAAAGCCCTGACCTCAATCTGAGCAGAACTGAAAAAGCATGTGCGAGCAAGGATGCCTGAAAACTCAGTTACACCAGTTCTGTCTGGAAGAATGGGCCAAAATTCCAGAAACTTATTGTGAGAAGCTTGTGAAATTCTACCCAAAAAGTTTGACCCAAGTTAAAAGGCAATGCTACCAATTACTAACAAAGTGTATGTAAACTTCTGACCCACCGGGAATGTGATGAAAAAAATAAAAGCCGAAATAAATCATTCTGTCTATTATTATTGAGACATTTCACATTCTTTTAATTTTTTTTTATTTCTCCCCAATTTGGAATGCCCAATTCCCAATGCGCTCTAATATAAGTCCACATGGTGGCGTAATGACTCTGAATGCTTGTTGAGTGTGTTATCGTGGAGACATAGCGCATGTGGAGGCTTCACGCTACTCTCCGCAGCATCCGCGCACAACTCACCATGCGCCCCACCAAGATTGAACCACATTTTAGTGACCACAAGCAGTTTACTCCATGTGACTCTACCCACCATAGCAACTTGGCCAATTTGCTTGCTTAGAAGACCATCTTTGATCTCTCATCAAGGAAGAATATATATATATATATATATATATATATATATATATATATATATATAAACGGATCTGATGCTGCTAGTCGAAACTGGAATTACTAATCGGAAAAGTGTTCAACATTTTTACACATTTACATTTGGCTTTATATTTTTTACAAACGTTGCACTTTACTCTCATATTAATGTTACACATTTTAAATATAATTGATAATACAAATACTCAATAAATAAATAAAAAAAAGAGGACGTCTGGAGCAGATACAAAGTTATGTTTCACCTCTGCCTGCTCTTGCTTCTTCCCTCTCTCACTCGTAGCACACGCAGGAAAATGTCCTCATGCTAGAGGAGCAAACTCAGCAAAGTAGATATGAAATCGCTTTGGTGGTGGAGTAGGAAACGGATTTCCAAAACGTTGGCTTGAAAGTTGGATGTTTCCACATTTTAGGTTAGCAATGCAATTTTTTTAATCTGCTGATTAAGAAGGCCATTTTCAACAAGGTAATGACTGTTTAACGGGTTCAACTATCTTTTATTCTGTGTGCACATCATGTTTAGAAAACATTAGGTTTATTATAGTCTACATCACAGGCTTATTTTTTCTATCCTATAGCTATTTTTGTTAAATTGTAACTGTTATTAATGTTCTTTACATTACAATGGTCATATTAGATCAATGGTTAATGAAATATGTGCAACTTCTTTTTTGGGAAAGTCATTGAAAAGTAATAGTGGATTTTTTCACTTGCTGTTGAAGCAAATGGGTAAGTGAAAATAATATTTGCTGTGGTCTCCCATTCACCACTGTCAAAATTTACCCTGAAATATTTTACTTCCGCGTTCCAAAACACAGATGATGACAAAGGTATATTATCAGCCAGCTCAATGAACAGACCAGCTCAGAGAAGTCCCTCACCCACACAGTGCAAATCATTATAAACAGCACTGTGAGAAACGTGCTGCAAGACCTGAAACTCATTTGAATTTGGCTGTGGAAAAACCCTATGAAAACCCTCTTGCCTTGGTGATTTATTGAGTTTAAAACCAGTTTAACAGGACAACATTAGAAACAACACTGAGAGAACATAAATTATAAGTCTGTACAATCCACAGATCGCCACCCTAACAAAATCGTTACAATTATGTCAGTTTCAAAAAGGTTTCTATTTTGTTTTTATTGTTTCTAAATGCATAGTATTTCATAACAAAAATGCCATAGTTTATTTGCTGAAGTTACTAACTATAGTAGTAATAGGATATTATTAATGGAGCCATGCTTGGTTTTACCAGTGACTACCTATGATCTATACAAACAGCTCTTAAAACTATGGACACTAATGGAGGAACTATTGCAACTTTTCATAATTATTATGGACCCAGAAACCAGTTGTTCTAGAATCTGCTCTTTGATCTTCAGAAAATCAGAGATGACTGTACTTAATCAGTAGTATCACATAAAGAATATTTCAATTTAGCCCTAAATAAATTAGGTAGGCCTATATATATATATATATATATATAAAACTTTTTTACAGATGCTACTGTTGCATCGTCAAAATCAGTGCTATACTGTCTAATGTGCATTTCAGCCCAAAATAATATAAAATAATGTCACAATTTTTTTTTTTTTTTTTTCTATCATTAATTATTAGTATTTATATTTATGGTTGCTACCAAATCAGGTGCTGGTGCCACCATCTGTAGAAATAGGTTCTGTTCTGATATTTATATTTTCTTTTGGTGTTTATGTTTAATAAAAATAGTGAAAGTGATTTTCAGAGCGCTTCAAGTGTCAAAAACTCCCAGTAAATAATAAACACACTCGAATATGAATAACCCATCAATAATGATTGATCATTACTCCACCAACAAGTGTAAATATGTGTCCGGCCCCGCTGCTGAACAAAACATCCTAGGGGAAGCACAATATAACGTGGTTGCAGCACACAAGTAACCTATGAGATATTGGACTATTTCACTTCAGGAGTTCAGACCTATAAAGAAGCCTTTATATTCTTTCAGATTTAAGTTAATCTCCTGAACTCCTCACACTCGCACTCTTGACGAGCACATCAATTGTTTTTGTTTCCACCTTCATCTCCTGTTGTTTTGCAGGGATTACATATTCTTCAAGTGCTACAGCAGTGGCTCAAAGGTTAGGGTTACCAACTTGTAGACCTACTAATAAGTGCAAATTATTCAAGGCGCATCTGCATACAAAAGGTTAGAAGAATCAGGTCACACATGCTAAACCAGAATATCATAGAAATCTTTTGTCTTGGCCATTAAGTAATCAACCAAAGAACCCTTGCAACAACCTAGAAACCAAACAAAGCAACTTAGCATTATGGTATGATTTTTGCATGGGCAAGGCACAGAGAACGACCAATGAAGAAAAACTCAACTGTTAAAACTCACAGACAGTAATGTGTGGATAACGACTTCAAATCAAATCACTTTAATGTCACTCAACAGTTTTACACAACAGATTTACACAACACAGTTTACAAAATTAATATACACATATTTACACACAAAACAGTATACAAACAATAATAAACAATGTGCATTATACAATACACACAATATAGGATAGCCTACACAATATACAACAAAAATAATATATATATATATATATATATATATATATATATGTAGTAACTTCCTGTCGAGTTTTGATATTGAAACCTAGCCTAATCCATTAATGACTTTACCCAATCAAAAGAGCAAGCATTTGCCCTTAAGCCCAAAGTACACTTCGGTCCAACATTAATAGGATGCATGATGCAAATCTCGTCATCAGCAAAATGCTTGAGCACTAAATACACGCAGCCTGATTTTCTAACCATGTGTCTGAATGGACAGAATGAGCATGCGCCTGAAATTATTTGCAAGAATTAGTAGATTCACAAGGCGAAAACATTCACATTTGAGCCGTTGCTGTCACAAAGAAATGCTAGAAGATGTAATCACCGGTATATAACAGGAGAAAATGGTAAAAACAACAACAGTATGCCAAGAGCAAAAGTATGAGGAGGTCAGGAGACACCTGCATTTGTATAACTAGGGTCTGATGGAATAAAAAGCATCTTTATGGATCTAAACTCCTGCAGTCGTAGCACGCATGCACCAACCACATGTGTATATGTGCACGGTCAGATGGAGTATACTCTGACAGGCTTGCATTCGACTTTACACAGACGCTGAACGTTCACGTCAAAATCGAAGTATACTTTGGGCTTTACACCCTCCCGCTGCTTAGCAAAACCATGTAATCAAAGTCACACATCTCACTAAACTTGTTCCACTCTGAGAGAGGTCATCCATAAAAACAGCTAACAACTAACCCTGCTCCACCTGTTAGGAATGGCTTGATTAGCCCTACCTGAGAGTAAAGCTCACATACCCAGAACTTATAATAACAACATGAGGACTGGTGCTTATTTCAGCTGATCAGATTGGAACTGGCGATTTCAGCCAGCTCTTGCCATTTCTGTGTGCAATATTCATTGATCTGGCAGTGGACCACCTGATGCGAAGACTGAGTCTGGGTTAATACAGCAAAGATAAAATGCCTTAGTGGGAAAAACCCACATTGCTAAAGAAGACTGGCAATTTGTATACTTGCCTAGTGTCTAAAACCCTGAATCAGCACAATTAAACCACTCCTTCCTTTAACAAGGCAGACACAAGGCTGCTTTAATGTGGTTTGGAAATTTTAACTCAAACATGAAACTACTTTATAGGATGTGTATGTGTATTTGTAGGTTTTTGCTTAGATCACTATGAGCTTTACAAGTGTAATCTTCAATAAATTATGCTGCAAATACGAATCATATGAGAAAAGATCTTGATCAGGAGCCCAGAACAACAAAAACAAGCTTGACAACACACTCCTGTTCTTGGATAGGTTGTTGCTACCATGGAGCTCACAAGTGCCGCTGGGGAATCATCCTCAGGAAGCAAAGAACAAAGTATGGTTCTCGTTACATGACTGAACTAATGGTCGACTGATATATCGGTGAGGCCTTTAAATCGGGCGATATTCTGACGTTTTTCTTTATCGCATTGGCCGAAAAATTTTCCCATTTGGATGATTTTTTTTATTGAGGACTCTGAGAATTGGCTGCTAGCATGTGAAGAGACTGAGACATGTAAACGACCAGTCACAGTTAATTTTGTTATGTGCCATCGTGTTACTACAATAATAGACCAGTGTGCAACAGTCTCATTTAAACCGTCCGCATATGAGAGCCGCCACAGACGCATTTGAGCTCATAATGTTGAAGTGCTGGCCTGTTTCATTCTCCCTCTCTCTCCTCGACAGTTTCATGTAACTTTTAACTGTCTTGTCTAATGATAAAAATGCAAATATCAATAAAACTAATATCATATACCATCTGCAAATATGCACATACAGTAACTTGTTTAAACGGATGTAATAAACCAGCCTCAGCAGCAGATCCAGTGTCCTGTGGAACGCTAATAAATCATCATCTGAAGCATGTATTCTATCAGTCTATCCTCAACAGTTCACTGAAACTTTTCAAATGACAAAAGGCAAATATCAATAAAACCTGTATTATACACAGTTTGCAAATATGCAGATATTTCGCTTAAACAGATGTAATTCACGAACCCTACAAAAATCTAGAGTTTTCTTCCCGTTCCTCTCATTCACAAATTATGACGGTCACTCCATGACAATCCAAGCAGGCAATGGCCGTTGGGCCGTTTAAACTGTCAGGAGATTGAGGCTAGTGCTGGATCCGCATGAGCATGCGAGTGCAACTACAAGGCTGCGTCTGAAATCATGGAAAATGCTGCCTCTTGAGGCTGTATACGGAATAAGATGCTTTTCAATCCAGTTTCCTTAAGAGTTCCATTCATTCAAAACAGTTGTCAGTTAAACCATTAACTTATTAGGCAGTAAGTCAGCCGTCTACGTTTTCGGATGCAGCCCAAGGTTAAAGCGCTTCATGTGTGTTATGAGTAAATGTCTTATTCACGAAGCACTGTATGTACAATTGGTTTGATTTGGTATTTTTTTTTTTAGAAAATGCGAAAGCTAACGTGGATATGCCATCCATGGTTGCTGGACTACTGTGTTTACTGATATTTCCCTCTTCTTAATATATTAAAAATGTCTCCATGTGCAAATAAATTACTTACATTTTAATTTAATTAAATCTGAAGAAACTGCTATCTACCATTTAAAATACAATATTATTTTTTTGTTTTGTGTGAAATTGGGTAAATATAGTGCTAAATAAGAGTTAATTTTTTTATAAATTTTTTTGTTTGTTATTTACTATATTATTATTTACTCCCTGCTCTCTGGATATCAGCATTGACCATTAAAAACCCAATATCTGTCGACCACTAGACTCAACACAACATTCGATTTTTCCATGCTAGTGTCAATACAAACAGACCAAAAACTGACCCCTTCACCAATGTTAACAATTAACTAATATATATATATATATATATATAACACTATTAGTTTTCGTTAACAGCTTAGTTCTGACTATTTGACTCTGGACTTAAAATGATCAAATACATAAATAAGACAATGATCTTGCATGCAAAAGATCAGTTAAGTATGTAAGATGTGATGTTTGTTAATAATATTAATAAAAAGTTATTGTAAAGTGTTCACAAAAATGTTGATCAATAAATAGTGTAATATATAAGTATATTAAATAATACTGTACAATTATGGTATAATTATTTACATCTTATTTTATGTTAATAAAAATATTCAATTTATATAATTTAACATTTAAGTAATTTATTAAAAGGTTTCAATATATTCATACAGATTTATAGATGCATTATTTATTTTACATACAATTATATATACACATAATATATAACTTACACATAAATAATAAATTATATTAATAAATATATATTTTGTATAATTCATATATTATATTTATTTTTAATTAAAAACGAAGCGGATTAAAAAACAATAATGTACATGTAAAATACATCCCAATTTATCCACTTTTATTTCGGCCCTGTAAAGATTTGAAAAATAACCACGATTCACTACTGGGTGTCTGTGAAACGACATCCCACATAAACGTTTCTAACCCAAATCAAACGCATCAGATATTCACAATTACTACTTAAGAGAGCCAATGTAAAACTCACAGAAGCAGAATTAGCGGCTCTGTTACGTGGACACTGAAGCGTGATTCCGGGTGTGTTGAGTGCCGCAGGAGGCGGCCTCACCTTCTCCGCCGGAAGGCGAGACCTCTTTTGCGGCTGCTGGAACAAGCAGTGGTTCTTCACAAACCCGTTACCGGACACTTTTTTCGCTTGGCTCGTCCGGTGACAGGTCTCTCCATTCAGAAGGTTGTTACCGGAGCTTAGTGTCATTGTAAACCGGCTGGGTCTCCCGCTTCACTCGTATAATCTCACTGGAGTCCAGTAGTACCGTCTCCTCCCAAAACCGTCGACTGTCAAATAAATTCCACACCCATTGACAGATTACAGGAAAAGACACGCCCTACAAGCCCACTTACAACCAATGAGATTGAAAAACGTCTTACAAGGGCACGGTTTATGATTCATATGTATGATCAAAGTCAGACTGACGTCATGAAACAGGAAAACTAACACAAACCTTCAGCCTTTACGTCATATATATCGCTTTTATTATTGGACGTTAGATAAGGCACGTAGTAATGGAAAATCTGATGTATATAAACATTTCCTCCTCCTAGAATTTTTTTTTTGAGAAATCGGTGTTTTGCGAAAAGATACAAAAGAAACTTCACTTCCAAATAGCCACAAGAAAACGGGATTTTCAGAGTTTCTTCTTCATCAACACCTTTCCATAAAAAGGGCACACAATGTGTCTTGAAAAATATGGTCATTTGTTTTTTTAAAAGAAGATACTTCAAGGGATAGTTCACCCAAAAATGAATTATCTCATCATTTACTCACTCTAATATATATACACATACACACACACACATATATATATATATATATATATATATATATATATATATATATATATATATATATATATATATATATATATATACTGCTGTTTCTTCTGCTGAACACAAAGATTTTTAAAAGAATATTTCAGCTCCATAGGTCCATACAATGCAAGTGAATGGTGGCCAGAACTTTAAAGGTCCAAAAAGCATATAAGGCTGAATAAAAGTAATCCATACAACTTCAGTGGTTAAACTCGATTTGATAGGTGTTGGTGAGAAACAGATCGATATTCAAGTCCCTTTTTTATACCAAATCTCCATTTTTCTTCTGGTGTTTTTGCCGATTCACATTCTTCTCTCTTATGACATCTTCATGTTTAATAAAGGCATGTTGAAATATTAAACTTTTAAACTTGATCTTGAGAAAATTACATGACTGTGGCAATATTTTCTGTTAAATGTCAATGTGGTTCATTTCGCATATCAAGGCAGTCCCAAGGTGAAATGTTCAATGTGTAGTGCAAAAAGCGAGTTAAATTTTTATTTTTTAGGTTAATTTTCTATTACGCTTTGTCATAAGCAGCATATGTGAGGAAAAAAACACACAAAAAAAACAGATGAGGTTAAGGTTAATGCTCTATTTAAAAAAAAAAAACAAACTTCTCCCTTTCCTAAACCTGAAAGGTGCACACTGTCATTTTTTACTTATTTTAAAAAGTTTTACTTCTAAAGAAATGAATTGTAATTTTGAAACTTTTGCATAAAATCATGAGCTTAAATGTGAGAAAATACCTAACATATCTAATAGTTCTCACTCCAAAGAGCAGAGGATATGTGCCTTTAAAGCTTAAAACCAATACAAATTTGAACCCTACTGACTCCCTTGAAAGTGGCTCTAACCTTACAGGCTACTGTACAAATTTGCAAAGCATTACTGTCTATGGTCAAAAACAAGAGTCCTTTCCTTCCACTTAATTCCAAGGTCAGGCCTTTGTGGCTGTGTAAGAAGGTAATGTTCATGGAGATTGCTTCCTGTTTAATAATAAAAAAAAAATCACATGCTTACTCTCAGGTGACTGGAAAGATAAGAAATAAGCTATGTTTTAAAGGTTTTACTGACATGTAGTAAAGCAAAGTCAATGCCCTGAAGGACATACAGCGGTATCCGAAAGACTGAGACCACTAGCTAAAGCTTCTAATTTTACATTTTAATTAAAAAAATTATATGATCAGAATACCAATTTAACATGAGTTGAAACATAACCGGTTACTGGACTGGTTTTCGAAGTTTGAGCAACACCCGATGACTGTGTTATCCAGAATGATTTGAGAATGTTTCAAATAGCATCTTGTGTACTTCAACAGAAGCAAGGAAATATGACGTTTTGCACAAACGAGTTAACATAACCAATGTCACAGATTTGCTTACATTTGATTAGTGACCTATTAGTGAAATGCAGTGCAGAATCTTGCACTTTTCTTCAGTTTATAACTGAAATTCTCTTTCTATAATTTTTGTATTTTTTTAATCCTAAAACTTTGTCTAATTCCAGGTTTTAATAGGATCCCAGATTTTCAGACTTTGAACCACACTGTACATTCAAACTGCAGAGAAAAAGCCAATTAAATGATGCACATTTTATTTTAACCAAACAATATTTAATTAACTTGCGCCTAGATTGTCCAGTGAATAGTTTTACAGTAGGACTGTCCAAAATTCTCAGATTACACGATCAATATATGACTTTACTATAATGCAAGCACATACCCGCAGGTCTAACATAATATTCCACTTGTCAAAGCAAGAGATGGACCCTGCCCTGATCTCTTTATAATCTCATTGTATGTAACTTTCCTCAGATCTCACGGTGGTAAAGCAGACTGGAACAGACAATTAACATATTGTTAGCTAATTATATACCGTCGTGTAAAGCCGGCACCATACTAGCAAACTCAAAACAGGGTGTCACACATACGTTTTGCGGAGATCTTGCTCTCTTCAGTGGGAGGTATGTCACACTTGATTCAAAATGGTGGAGTGGTGACAAACATACCAACTCACCGCAACTCTCTCTCTTTGATTCCCCGTCACATGAAGCTTGCCGAAACAACAACCACGCGAGCAGAAAAAAACTGTAAATGGAGTGATTTAAAGATGTTTTCAGACCTGTAGCTTGCTTGATTTTTTCAGAATCAGGGGCTAAAACAGTTATGTTTGATTTTATTCATGGTTTGGTTCACTTTCACAAGGTTATAATTTAAAATGGAGCAAAACTATAAAATCTGTTATTTTTATCTGTTATTAGTTGCTTTTGCATTATTTTCAAGTCTTTTTAGGAAGTTCACTTAACGGCCATCTTTGGAACGCTCCGGGGCAGTTATTTTTGAATGTAAACAAGCTATTTTTGAATGTAAACAATGCCTTTGCAGCTCCTAAAATTGTTCTACACAAGTATCATAAATTGCACTCTGACAGATTACGAAGAAAAAAAAAAAAATTTAAGAAGGTTTGAGATTAAAATGTATATCTTAGTTGCTGTAATCATTTTAAGGCCAAGTTTTGCATTTGCTAAAGTAATCCAAAACAAATTACTTTTTAAAATGGTAAATATTGTCTTTACAGATTACTTAAAAGTAAATAGTAATGTGATTACTTTTAATTAAGTTACTTGTGATTTCAAAATAATTTCTGAATTACTTCCTCATTGTTTCACGCAATTCATGCATTCCTCACAATGACTCATTAGTGGGTGAATGCACTTCAGAGATCACAGAAACGTAAACGGATGCACATATTAACATTGTTCATGTTAAATATATTCTACATAAGTAATTGTAACATCTATGGGTTTGTATGACTTATTTTGAAATATAGTTTTGTGCATTTTGTATTGTCTGTTCCTGGTTCCCTGATAGTTCTGCAGCTTTTTGTCCTTCGTGAGGCTGTATTGTTGGTTTGATTAATTATCTATGTTTTATTATCTCTAGTCTCTAATTTAATTTAGGCATTAAAAGCTGCATTTAGACCCTACAATCACTGCATTTCCAGACTGCTAATATTACAGAAGAACCAACAACACAGAGAACATGAGGGCATTATATGCATAATGACTAACAAGGTTAACTAGACACAGCAAGAGAACAATCAGGGAGGGAGGTTGTTTAAAATAGTTGGAGATTAAGTACTTAACATGGCAAGTCCACTTCCCTTCACAACTATAAATACAAATATAGCTGAGAGCAGCAATTTTGTGGTCAAGCACCTAAATGGCCTATAAGGCCTGCAGGACACATAGTAGGCACAGAGTGGCTATGATGTATATTGCAAATGTATACTGGTTTATGAGTCATCCCAAACAGGGTTTGAACCTATACTTTTCCGTAATAAACTCAGCAAAAAAGAAATGTCCCTTTTTTAGGACACTGTATTTTAAAGATAATTTTGTACAAATCCAAATAACTTTACAGATCTTTATTGTAAAGGGTTTAAACAATGATTTCCATGCTTGTTCAATGAACCATAAATAATAAATGAACATGCACTGGTGGAACGGTCGTTAATACACTAACAATTTACAGACGGTAGGCAGTTAAGGTCACAGTTATAAAAACTTAGGACACTAAAGAGACTTTTCTACTGACTGATAAACACCAAAAGAAAAATGCCCAGGGTCCCTGCTCATCTCCGTGAACGTGCCTTAGGCAGCCTGCATGGAGGTAAGAGGACAACAGATGTGGCCAGGGCAATAAATTGCAATGTGTGTACTGTGAGCGCTACAGGGAGACAGGAAGGACAGCTGATTGTCCTCACAGTGGCAGTCCATGTGTAACAACACTTGCACACATACAAATATCACACCTGCGGGACAGCTACAGGATGGCAACGACAACTGCCAGAGTTACACCAGGAATGCACAATCATCCCATCAGTGCTCAGACTGCCCACAATACTCTGAGAGAGGCTGGACTGAAGGCTTGAAGGCAGGTCCTTACAGACATCACCGGCAACAACGTCGCCTATGGGCACAAACCCACCTTCGCTGGACCAGACAGGACTGGCAAAAAGTGCTCTTCACTGACGAGTTGTGATTTGGATCACCAGGTTTGATGCTCGGAATTGTGCTTATCGTCAAAGAAAAGAGCGTTAAACCAAGGCCTGTACTGAGGAGCAGGATCGATTTGGTGGTGGTGTGTCACATCATCAGACTGAGCTTGTTGTCATTTCAGACAATCTCAACGCTGTATGTTACAGGGATGACATCCTCCTCCCTCATGTGGTACCCTTCCTGCAGGCTCATCCTGTACATGATTTCCTACTAGACAGGAATGTCAGTGTTCTTCCATGGCCAGCGAAGTGCCTGGATCTTAATCCCGTTGAGCATATCTGGAACTTGTTGGATCGGAGGGTGTGGGCTAGGGCCATTCCCCCCAGAAATGTCTGGGAACTTGCAAGTGCCTTGGTGGAAGATTGGGGTAACATCTCACAGCAACAATTGGCAAATCTGGTGCAGTCCATGAGGAGGAGATGCACTGCAGTACTTAATGCAGCTGGTGGCCACACCATATACTGACTTTAACTTTAGATTTTTGATCACATCAATCTACACTCCATACCCTATAACATAGAAACATAAACATGATTTTTGATAACTTTGCAAATTTATTAAAAAGAAACTGAAATATCAAATTGACATAAGTATTCAGACTCTTTGCAATGACACTTGAAATTTAGCTCAGGTGTATCCCATTTCTATGGATCATCTTTTAGATGTTTCTACACTTTGAGTAGTTTCTACACTTTTGAGTATTTGCTACCACCTGTGGCAAATTAAATTGATTGGACATGATTTGGAAAGCCACACACCTGACTATATAAGGTCTCTGAAAATGAGACCTTATATATATAAAAACAGCTGAAAATGCATCTCAGAGCAAAAATCAAGCTATGAGTTCAAAGACAGGATTGCGTCAAGGCACAGATCTGGGGAAGGCTACACAACAATTTTGGCTGCATTGAAGGTTCCCAAGAGCACAGTGGCCTTCATAATTCTTAAATGGAAGAAGTTTGAAACAACCAGGACTCTTCCTAGAGCTGTCCGTTAAGCTGTACCTTAACATTCCTGTCTAGTAGGAAATCATGTACAGGATGAGCCTGCAGGAAGGGTACCACATGAGGGACTAAGCAATCAGGGAGAAGGGGCTTGGTAAGGGAGGTGACTGTCTTTGCTCACTGAACTACCCAGGCCCCCAATGTAAATAATTATTGATGAAATTACCTATAATCAACTCTATAGGCTACATGTTTGGGCCTATATTATGACAATTTTAGGGATCCACAACATTGATAATTGAAAAACATAATCATTGCAAAAATATACATTATATTGGTTGAATAAACCATTTATTTACACAAAGGATTGAACCTTATAAATTTGCATTCACTGAGTTACATGGGCAAAGATGCAAGCCTACAACAAAATTCTAATTTTAATTCCAAGAACAAAGAAGAGGAAAAGTATGATAAGAGAGGGGGGAAAACAATATATGTATAGGTCATTTTGGCTCACAAATATCCTCAAAATATCAATTTATGAATGTTTTACATTAAGATCACGATTACTCAAATTATTTGTTGTTTCTTTGTCATGTTCTCTGTTGTCTTTTGTTTTTGTGCTTTTATGTTGAAGTTTAGTTTAGTTCCTGTTTGTTTCTTGTAGTCCTTTTGTAGTTTTATTTTATGATTGGTTTTCCCCTGATAGGTTCTCATTCCTTGATTGTTTACCCAGGTGTTCCTCATTCCCTTGTTAGTTCCTTTATGTATTTAAGTCCTTGGTTTCCCTGTGTCCAGTGTTAGTTAATTCATGTTTTGTTTTGCGCCTAGTTCTCCGTGGTTTTTGTTGTCCCAAGTTTGCTTGTTTTTGAATTTAATAAAAAGCTGCACATAGATCCTCTCCCGTTGCCTGTCGTTACAGAATAACTAACCACAAACATGGATCTAGCAGCAATTTTCCTTCAGCTGAGCCAAGCAAACCTCCCTTTAACGGAATACTCACGTCTGTTTAGCACCGTTGCCCGATGCACTAGTTTTTCTGATGGGCATCTCAAGTCTATTTTCCAGCTCGGCCTCCTGGCCCATGGATGGATCGAGTTGCCAGAGACTGGTGATTACACGTGGGAGAGGTATGTGAATTTGGTTTTGGAGACGTTTGCTCCTGTGGGTACTTCCAACGAGCCCACGCCTGCCATGGCCAACGAGCCAACGCCCACGCCTGCCACGGCCAACGAACCAATGCCCACGCCTGCCACGGCCATCGAGCTGGAAGCCTCGACCGTCCCAGAGCCAGCGTTGCCAGCCTCGACCGGCCCAGAGCCAGCGTTGCCAGCCTCGACCGTCCCAGAGCCAGCGCCTGTAGCCTCGACCGTCCCAGAGCCAGCGCCTGTAGCCTCGACCGTCCCAGAGCCAGCGCCTGTAGCCTCGACCGTCCCAGAGCCAGAGCCAGCGCCTGTAGCCTAGATCGTCCGGAGGAGGAGGAGAAGAAGAAAGCATCCCAGGGCTCCACCTCTCGAGCATCCCAGTGTTCCACCTCCCGAGCTTCCCAGAGCTCCGCCTCCCGAGCTTCCCAGTGCTCCGCTTCCCAGTGCTCCGCCTCCCAGTGCTCCGCCTCCCAGTGCTCCGCCTCCCGAGCTTCCCAGAGCTCCGCCTCCCGAGCCACCCAGTGCTCTGCCTCTCGGGCCTTCCAGACCTCAGCCTCTGGGGCCATCCAGACCTCAGCCTCTCGAGCTTCCCGGGACTCCGCCCCTCGAGCCTACCACGACTCCGCCTCTCGGGCCCTCCAGATCTCAGCCTCTCGGGCCTCCCAGACCTCAGCCTCTTGAGCTTCCCAGGTCTCCGCCTCCTGGGCCTTCCTCTCCTCAGGAGCCTTCCATCCCTCATGAGCCTTCTACTCCGGAGCCTTCCTCGCCTCCAGTGCCCTCTGCGGCTCCACCCCTGGAGCCTCCCATGGCTCCGCCTCCCATGGCTCCGCCTCCCATGGCTCTGCCTTCCGGGCCTTCCACGTCACCAGAGCCCTCCAAGACTCCGCCTTCTACGGAACCGCCTCCCGAGCCTCCCACGTCACCAGAGCCTCTCACGTCACCAGAGCCTCTCACGTCACCAGAGCCTTCCACGATTCTGCCCCTGAAGTCCTCCACGGCTCCACCCTTGAAGTCCTCCACGGCTCCGCTTTCCTCGGCTCTGCCCCAGAAGTCCTCCACAGCTCTGCCTCCGATGGCTCCACCCCTCGAGCCTTCCACGGCTCCGCCTCCTATTGCTTCGCCTACCCTGGCTCCGCCTCCTGAGCCTCTCCCTGTTCTGTGGCCTCATTCCAGGCCTTCTGACTCTGCCCTGTGGCCTTCCCCCAAGTCTTCTGACCTTGTCCCTGTCCTGTGGCCTCCTCCCCGGCCTCCTGACCCGTTCCCTGTCCTGTAGCCTCCTTCCCGGCCCCCTGACACGTTCCCTGTCCTGTGGCCTTCTCCCCGGCCTCCTGACCCGATCCCTGTCCCGTGGCCTCCTCCCTGGCCTCCTCCCCGGCCTCCTGACCTGTTCCCTGCCCCGTGGCCTCCTCCCCAGCCTCCTGACCCGGTCCTTGTCCTACGACCACTTCCCAGATTCCCTATCCCTACCTTGCTCCTCTGCTCCCCTTGTGCCCCCTCGGACTGCCTGTTTGCCCCTTGTGCCCCCTTGAACAATTTGTTTTGTTGTTGTTGTTGTTGTTGTTGTTGTTGTTTTTTTTTCTTTTTTGGAGCATCTGGAATCCGCTCCTTAAAGCGGGGGCTCTGTCATGTTCTCTGTTGTCTGTTGTTTTTGTGCTTTTATGTTGAAGTTTAGTTCCTGTTTTGTTTCTTGTAGTCCTTTTGTGGTTTTATTTTATGATTGGTTTTCCCCTGATTAGTTCTCATTCCTTGATTGTTTACCCAGGTGTTCCTCATTCCCTTGTTAGTTCCTTTATGTATTTAAGTCCTTGGTTTCCCTGTGTCCAGTGTTAGTTAATTCATGTTTTGTTTTGCGCCTAGTTCTCCGTGGTTTTTGTTGTCCCAAGTTTGCTTGTTTTTGAATTTAATAAAAAGCTGCACATAGATCCTCTCCCGTTGCCTGTCATTACATTCTTAAAGAATTAATAAAATTATAATAGGCCTATATTTTTTCCCCTGATAAACACTTTTTATTGATTCACAAAATTGACAAAGAAAATAAAATATACTGTATGTTCACAGAATCAACATTTAACATCCAATATCAAAACCCAATCCCCAACTCTGCCCTGACACTCAACAAACATCCCTGTGGGGACACACGAATATACACAAAAAATAAATAAAATAATAATAATCACACACATTTAAATCTATATTTCTCTCTCCACTGCCCCTCCTTGAGAGCCCTCCAAGAAGGCCAAATAGCTGCCCCACTTTCTATCAAATAATTTGAAGTTTCCCAGATTACTACATGTCATTTCCTTGAATGCCGCCACCATCCCCGTCTCTGTGCACCACTCTTGAATTAGGGCACTCCAGCCGACTTCCATCCCCTTAGAACAATATGTCTGCTGATCAAAACACTGGCAAGGACCCAATATTTTGTGTGTTGATCCCCTAACAAAACGTTTTTTGAGCGATGTGGGCAGGTGGGCTTCATTACATTTACCTATGATATGGAAGGTTAATGTCATTCAAATGAATTGTATTCCAGAATCGATGTAAAATCTTAAATGACATAAAATGCACCCTTGCATCTCTAGATGTAAAATTTATATTTTTTTAATCCTAGCCCACACTCCCTCCTCCAATGCTAAGCTTAAATCTTTCTCCCATAATCTTTTGAGAACATAAGAACCCCCCCCCACCCCAGACTCTGGGGAGTAATACACTAATACCTCATGACCTTTTCCAAAAGTAGTAATCATCACTCCCAGGGTATCTGCATCTTGAGGGGGATGTATGCTACTCCCAAAAATAGTACACAGCTGCAAATACCTAAAGAACTGAGATCTGGGAATCCCAAAATGTTGAGCCATATTTTCAATGGATCTCAACATTTCTCTCTCATAATGGTCACTGAGCATATTAACCTCCCTCTCAATCCACTCAGTCCAGCAGAAAGGGGCTTATTAATACATATTTTGGGGTTCAGCCATATGCTCGAGGCTACATTAAATTAATGTCTGAATTAAACACTTTTGTCCATACCAAGTGCAAATGCAACATAATGGGGTGTAACTTAACTTCTCCCATTAGTTTGATAGAAAGGCTTTGCAATGGCGAAATAGGGGCAAGAACTTCCTGTTCAATACAAATCCAGGGTGGGGCTCTCTCAGGTGGAAGCGACCAATGAGCAAAATGTCTGTGACGAATGCATAATAATAAAACACAATCTTGGGTGGCCAAGCCCACCTTTGTCAGTCGGTCTATGCAACTTACTGAAATTTAAATCTGGGACATTTACCATTCCATATATATATACCATATATATATATATATGTATAAAATAAAAAAATATTCAGATAATTAAAATGCATTACATTCTTGTGCCAGAAGAGTTAATCATTGAGAAGACCATTCAAAAAGCGGCTTTAGAATACAATGTATTGTTTACTACCATATTATTGATCATAAGACAATCATTGGCATACAGTTCACAGCAATCCATTTCACAAGTGAATTTGTCAATCAGTTGGAGATTTATTATGAGGGCTTGTTAAGGACCCGTCAATTTGCACCTGCATCAGACATTTTTTTTTATTTTTTTTTTAAACAAGCCAGGGGTATACATAGTACACAATACTACAGATATATTTTACAATAATGCCAAGACATTATATTCATTACATAGTGCAATGGTTCTCAATGCTTTGGAGTTGTTGGAGGTACAAAGAATATTTCAATCATATTTCAAGTCTTTACAAAAAAGTGCAAATAGGGGCTTTAAAGACATAAATTTACACTTATGTATAAAAAACTTGGCAAGAAAAATAAACAGATTAATCAGAAAGTATTAACTTAAGTTAGTGGTGGTGGCGTAGTGGGCTAAAGCACATAACTGTTAATCAGAAGGTCGCTGGTTCGATCCCCACAGCCACAACCATTGTGTCCTTGAGCAAGGCACTTAACTCCAGGTTGCTCCGGGGGGATTGTCCCTGTAATAAGTGCACTGTAAGTCGCTTTGGATAAAAGCATCTGCCAAATGCATAAATGTAAATGTAAGTTATCAAAACTGTGAAAACCAAATAAACTGTCTTTATAAAGCAAAGAAAAACGAGTTAAAATAGAGGTACGTAAAAACAAACAAAATTTTCTCCAAAATACTACAGCGTGGACACATTCCCAAAAAAGGTGAGGGGCAGATTTATCTACAGCATTACAGAAGGGGCAAAGTGAATCTATTTCAGGGAGCATGTTTCTTAAATAAAGACTGACTGGGTAAAAACGGTGTAACAGTTTAAAGGACACCTCCTTAACCTTGTTGGTAATTAAATATTTGTGAGGTAAAGACCATACAACCTGCATCAGACATGCTTGTGTCGAGTCTCGGGTGTGTTGTGTCATAAAAATAAAATGTTTAGGTCACTGTATCAAGTTAAATATAGTTTAATACTCAATCTTTAAACACATCTTGAGATCCTTTAGTTCGCATTTGCGTTCCTTCAAGTGTTTTGAATGCAAGAGCGTAACGCATGTGTGTTCACTGAAGGGTTGTTAATGATTTGTTCACTGTAATAAACTGAGTGTTGCTCACACAGCTGAAATCTCACTTACTGCCCTCTGGAGTAAACAGGTGGTACTACAAACTCAGGAATTTCTCAGGAAAGCATTGCAATTAAATGCGTACATTTTTTTAACGCGTTATTTTTTGTAAAATTAATCACAAGTTATTAATGCGTTAAATCGACAGCCCTAATATATATATATATATATATATATATATATATATATATATATATATATATATATAAAGTCTATTCTTGAGTAAATCTTATGGACCGATGAAAAAATGAATAGTCCCTACCAGATGGGTTAAAAAGTCTCCAAATAGCTTTTTAAACATCCTGTGAAGGGTCAATGTTGCTCTAGCGTGCTTGCACACTTTTGCTTCACTATGATCAATGACTGAGTCCATCTAAAGATTAAAGTCTCCTCCCAATAATATATCATGAGGGGTACCAGCGGCTTGCAACATCCCTTCAGGATCTATAAAAACACCTCGATCCTCCAAGTTAGGTGCATAAATATTAGCCAAAATAAGACTTTGCCCCTGAATTTCAGCTTAATCAAAAATGACTCTTCCTAATGTATCTTTACTCTGTTTGAGACATTTGAATTGTAGATGTTGACTTATCAGTGTAATGACTTCCATGCTCTTACTAGTGCCAGCACTATAAAAAATATATGTGCATGTTTGCTTGCAAACATAAAGGCCTCGGATCTGTGCACACGCACTTACACATACATGCACACTAGCACACACACACACACGAACACACACATGCTCAGAATGTTTTTATATTTTATTTAATATTGCCAAAATTATCCACAAATAATGATTTTTTTCACTCAAAACAGAGGTGCATAAGCTCAGATCAATAATACGATCCAAAAAGAAATACAAAACCTGTGCTAATCGAAAGAAAACAAGTTGGCAAAAAGATCTAATCCAGTATTTGGATATAATACAGCATAGTGAGAGATTTAGAAAGCAATTTTTTTTTAGGCTGGTCATTTTTGACCAGGAACACAACAACTTTCTGCCATTTTGTACAAAATAAAAGCATTTCAAAACAAACTTCCTGGTTAAACATTAAAGCACATTAGTGTGATAATATTACGGAATGTTTTCATATTTAATTTAATATTGCTAAAATTATCTACAAATAATGATTTTTTTTCACTCCAAAACGGAGGTGCATAAGCTCATGTCAGTGAGGCTGTAACGGGTAAAGGATGAGCAAGGAGCAGGCGGGAATCAGCAGAACAGTCAACATAACTTTAATTACATAACTGAACTTAAACAAACGTAAGCACACACACATAGCGGCTGCATGTCTCTGAGAGAAAAACTTACTTGCCTGTCCCTGGACATGTCGTCGCCTGGTCCTCAGTCACTCTTCTGCCCTCTGGTGGACTACAGCCTCTTTTCCCTTGGTGGATGGCAGAGTATCCTCCAACCCCTGGTGGACAGAATAGCTCCTCCCATTCCTGGCAGACGGCAGCGGTTCTCACGGACTCCCGGTGGCAGGCAGCTGTGAGTGCATGACAGTGCATCCCTCTTCCTTCCTGGGTTTCGGCACCAATGTAACTGTTAAAGATGGGCAAGGAGGAGGTGGGAACCGGAAGAACAGTCAACATAACTTTAATTACATAACTGAACTTAAACAAACATAAGCACACTCACACAGCGGCCACGTGTGTGTCTCTCTCTCTCTCGAACTAGCACTTCCAGCTCGTCTTTATCTCCCTTCCAGCTGATTAGAACAATTCATGCCCCCCTCCTCATCACTGAGGCCTATTATCAATAAGCTCCCAAAAAAATACTGTGCTAATTGAAATAAAACAAGTTGACAAAAGACAGAATCCAATATTTGGTGATAATATCACACAACAAGAAATGTATCAGCAATTTTTAGTAGGTCAGCCACACTTCTGCAGGTATAAATATCACTGGTAGACTGAATGTTGCTATATAAATAAATACAAGCAATCTTACAAGCAACAGCTATGTACAGGAACGTTCACTCTATTTTGTTAATGTATTAGAGACTCTTCTAAAATCCTCTTTGAAACAACAACTAGTGTTAGGATACTTTCTTTTATAAACCTAAATTTTCTTCAAGAAAATCTGTTTAATAAAACTAGATTAATTCCTTTTCTATGAAAAACTGAATAAAACACCAGTTATGCACATTAGACTAAAAAGTGATACTACATACACAATAAAAGTGTTCTGTCATTAAAAAATCTGTAAAAAAAAAAAAAAAAAAAAGATTATTAAAATCAATATTTAATCTGCGATTGACATCACATAGTCCGCCATGATTTTTCCTCCAGCTCAGAAACTCCAGTCCACTGTTGGTCACAACATTGAGGGCACAAAGGAGGCGGTCATGAACATCCTTCTAAGCGCTTGAATGTCAAATAATTTACCCTATGGTCTTGTGGGTTACCCCATGTGACTCTACCCTTCCTATCAATTTGGTTGCTTAGGAGACCTGGCTGGAGTCACTCAGTATGCCCTGGAATTGAACTCACGACTCCAGGGGTAGTAGTCAGTGTCTTTACACACTGAGCTACCCAGGCCCTCTCGATTTCACCTTTTGACAATTTTATTCTTATCCCCACATCCATCCCATGTAAGTGAAGACAGACAGTGGCTGTATTCCATCTGAGAGTCATTATTTTAAATAAGAATTAACACACAAGGTGTAAATAAGATGTCTAAGGAGAGGGGGATATAACTGAAAATATATTCAATGCACACATTCACTGAAGGTTTTACAGTGCAGAGAAGGGTTTGGTTTAGGAAGGAAGGGGGCGGCCAGCTGCACGTGTTGTTTTCATTGTCTGGGGCATGTGGGTGGTGGAGGATGGGCAGTGCAGAAAAGGGTTTGGTTTAGGAGGGGAGGGTGGTGATCGACTGCACTCGATCACCACACATGGCACATGGGTGGCGGCTTTCTTCAGCAGCTCGGTGGTGAGTGAGGGTCATGATGAGCACATAGGAAGAGAACAATGTCTCTAGAGCCGCGATCTGCATTTAAAGGCAGCAGTGACAAGGCACCATTAAGGTCCCTGCACACTTCCTTCAAACACCAAGAACAAACAGGTGAGATGTAATTTAGAACAAAATCTGGCCAAAAATAAGGTGTTTTTAAGTTTGTTTTGGTGGTTTGTAATGGCTCACTAGAGTGTACTTTCAGGAAAATGTCTTCATGTCTGCTAAACATGCCATTGGCCCATGACATCAGTAAGTGTGACCTGGAACTCCAACTACTTCTCATCAGTCAGTTAAGATCAACCAACATGAACACAACAGCGTTCAGAGTTCTTAGGTGCAAACTTACCTAGATCTGTGCGATTGTTTGTGTAAAGACATTTTCCAAGAACATGTCATGTGACATTTTTGTTTTGTTTAATTTGCTACTGAAGGAATCATATCTACATAAATACTCTTAAGTGCTCACTCACTCATGTTCCATCTGCAACAGAAATCAATTCACACATCTGTCCAAAGACATACCTATCATCATTATTTTGTCTGTATTCTACCCATTAACACACTTTATACACCCATCTTTGCAGTAGTATCAGTGTCATTATACAATAACCGAGTGTAATCTGTGCATATTATTGCCACATATAGTGTGTTAGCACGTTATTGCAGTGAATGCACAAGGTAAACATTTCAAATTAAATATTCTTTAAATCATCATCGAGAGGGTAAAACAGCTTATTTTACTGATTGTGTGTAAATCTGCTCATAGAATGTGGCATTAAGTCATTGATAACACATTTTCCTTTGAACACATCCTCATATTGAAATGCTCCTCTCCTTCCCCAGCAGCGTGACAGGGTTGTGACAGGGTTGTGATTTTAGGGTTCCCCACATTTCCCCCTCTGAAATCCTAATTGAACTCCTGCCACTAGTGTACATTTCACCAGGAAACTGCTGCAATAAGCACAAGACGTACAATTATTGTGAAAAAATGTAGGTATCGTACGTGATAAGAGACTAGGTTGGAAATTTTACAAAATAGGCTACTGTTTATCTGTATTGTAGTTTAGTATAAATCAGATATGTTAGTTTTTTATTCGTTAACAAAACTGTTTTCATTTAGTTTACATAAATGATAACAATGCATGTTATACTGTTACATCCCTCCCCATCTAGAGTTGGGAAGGGAGTAACAAGGAAATAATAAGAATAGAAAAATGTGTAAAAATTAATTTAACAGGCAGCTAAAGAGTGTTCTCTCCTGTCCCAGCGCTATCACAAAGATCACTCAAATCTTAAATCAATCAAAAATCAGATTTATTATATAATAAACTACATATTTAAAAATTACATATTTATTAAAAGGCTTCAAGAGGGGACCAGTCCAAAACTACAAACATAAATTTCTACTAACTTTTTTTAGGGAGTACTTTCTAACCTTTACAAATAAAATTAACAATAAAACTCTTCCCTTACTCCCTCTCTAAAAAAGGAGAAAACAGTCAATAACAAAAATGGTGTCCTCCTCCCTACGGCTTCCAAAAATAAAATAAAAATATAAAAAGAAATAAATAATGAACTAAGGGCTTTCTATGAGTATCAATATCTTAAAATATGAAACAAAGAATTAACACTTACTACCGTTACTTCACTGAGCATTAGGTTGTACAATAACAACAGGCTGTACAATGACAAATGGTAGCAACAACAATAGGTTGAGGAAACACTTAGTATGATACAACAACAACAATAGTACAATTGCTAATTGTCTGGGGCAGGAGAAAAACCATCTCAGCAGCTTGGAGACAAAAGGCCTCCCCGAAGTGAGTTCACTCTCCTGCTTGATCCTTAAGCTCTCCGTGCAGCAACCAATCAGAGCAAGGCAGCAATCAAAGGTCACCATTGTTAACTGGTGTCCATTAACCTTTGCAATGAGGAGAGCAAGTGAGAAGGAATGAGAAAGAGAGCGAGAGAGAGAGAGAGAGCAAAACACTGCAAAACACGGCCACAATACAGACAAAACCTACACAGTAAGCAGTACAATTATCACTGCCCATGTATCACACAAAAAAACACTAATAATTATGCTCTGGGACGTAACACCACCATCACCAAATTTACAACCAATGGCTTGTAAATAATTGTTTCATTTACTTATCTGTAACCCATCTCACTCATCATCAGCATCATAGGCTGGGGAGTGTGCATCCTCTACCACGTTTTCAGAGCCTTTCTTGTGACAAATATCCAGGTTATACTCTTGGAGACACAGGGACCAACGCATCAAAAGCTGATTCATGTTTCACATACAAGAGAGAAAAATTAGAGAGTTATGGTCAGTTTGTACTAGTGGAATACACCTAATTCCCACGTAAACTTTAAAGTGTTTAGAGACATCACTAGCGCCAGAGCCTCCTTCTCGATGGTACTGTAGTTCAGTTGACTTTTAGAGAACTTCTTAGAGAAGTAACAGACTGGGTGTTCGATTCCAGCTATGTCCTCCTGCAGCAGGATGGCACCAGCTCCAACAGCACTTGCATCTACTTGCAGTTTAAATGGGAGAGAGAAGTTAGGAGCTGATAAGATCGGAGCATTGCAAAGAAGACCCATGGCGGCAACAAAAGCATTCTCACACAGATGACTCTAAACTAATTTCTTCATAGAGCTAAGCATGTCAGTAAGGGGAGATACTATCATTGAAAGGTTTTTGCAGAAGTAACCAAAAACCGGCGTAACTGACGCTTAGTACTAGGAGTAGGAAAATACCACAGTAGCATCTTAGCAACTTTAGCTGTAACAGGTTTCACGCAACCTTGAACCACTTTCTTACCAAGGTATGTTAGCACAGCTTTAGAAAACTCACACTTGGCCAGATTAAGGCATTGTTCAATCCATCAAACAGCCTTTCTAAATTACGGATGTGGTCTTCCCATTCACTAGAATAAACCACAATGTCATCCAAGTAAGCTTCACAGTTAGGTAACCCTGACAAAACTTTTTGCATGAGTCTCTGGAATGTTGCTGGGGCATTTTGCATCCCAAATGCCATGCAATTGTACTGTTGTCAGGTGTTACAAAGGCAGAGATTTTACATGCACGTGATGTTAACGGACTTGCCAATAACCTTTTAGTAAGTCTAATTTAATGACAAACTTGGAAGTGCCGACTCTATCCACGCAATCTTCCACAGACGGTAAGGGAAAAGAATCATACTTTGTATGCTGTTTACCTTCCATAAGGGAACCTAGGTGGTTTGTGGAAATTTTCCCATTCGCTTAGGCTGCCATTGGTCGAATAGTTGGTGCGATGGACCGTAGGTTGCATTTGGATCCCCCATGAAAGCTATATAAGTTACGAGTCGGCATCTTCTCCATTACTCTCAGAAGGGAGGGATTAGGGGTCAAAGGCACTGTATGTACACCACTAGAGGTGGTCTCGAGTTATAACGGGCAAACGGGGGGATGTCCACCAGTGTCCAAGTGTCCACTCCCCATATGCTCCATTATAAGTGTCTACAGAGTGTCATTTTGTCCCCTTACCTACTAGTCTTCCCAATAGTCTTCATCACATCCACGAAGTGCCTATGGTGCCTCCTTCCACACTAAACTTCACCATAGTCTTCCTCACATCCACAGAATGCCTATTTGTCCCCTTATCTATTAAATAACACTTTTGAATGCCAGAGCCCCTGGGATGCCCACCAATGCCCATCATCACCTCAGTTCATGACTGGTGGTGCCTGGGCATCCCCCAGAGCCATTATATGTGCATTTTTGGTAATTTATGGCACTTAATATTTTTTGGCTGGATTTCATTCGATTTTTCCCCAGACCACACAGTGGGTGCCCGCTGTGCCCGCCCAGTGCCCTTTAAACCCATTTAATTGACATTCAACCAAAACGGCATTGAAAAGGCCATAGTATGTTGTTAAGGTCACCGTGTCAAATTTGGGGTCTGTATGAGCCCCTGGACGCGATCCCTGGGTGTCTCCCACGTGCAATCTATTTTTAATTCAAATAGGCTTTCTGTGGACAGAGTGTTTATTTTGGCAAATTATGCACTTTGTTGAACTGCAAGTTTGATAAATACCACTATTTGACTGTTCTGAGTGTAAAACAAGTGGTTTAGTTGAGAAAAGTCTGCTAGTTAGCTCAGAATCAATGTTCAATGTGTTCCATGTAGGCTGTCCATGGACAGATGTTTTTTTTTATAGTGTGGCACGGTGGAGGGTGGGACCGGCGCGTGATTGCGTACGCCCGGTCCCGTATCAGGCTAAATTGAGCCGTCAAGAGGGATAAAGGCCACTCGCAGACGGTGATCGAGAGAGAGAGCTTAATCAGCAGACATGTCTGCTGTCCTAAATGTTTGTTTTAAGTTCGTCATTAAATTATTATTTATGTTGACGAGCCGGTTTCTCGCCTCTTCCTTGCCCATGAACTTGAACTGTGTTACATTGGTGCCAAAACCCGGGAAGGAAGAGGGATACGCCGTAGCGGAGTTCTCGCCACTTCTCAATGGAGCAGCCGCGGCCATCTGCCGGGAGACAGAGGAGCCCAGCCACCTGGACGCGGAGGAACGGCCGCCGACCGCGAGGGGAGGAGGGGCTCCTGGCCGACCGCCTGGAGCGGTTAGGGCCGCTGCCAGGGGCGGGGGAGTCACCTACTAGCCGCTGGAACGCGGCGGGGTTGGAGACTGCCGACCGCGTGCGGGGAGGGGCTCGCCGCCGACCGCCTGGAGCGGGAGAACCGCTGCCAGGGGCAGGGGGAGGGCCCTTCGACACCCCGGGAACGCGGCGGGGCGTTCCGTCCGCCAGGGGCTGAGGACTGCCTCCGATCTGCCCGGAGAGGCGCGGCTGTTGTCCTGAAGAGGGTGGAGAAGTGGCTGAGGAACGAGCTATGGCGTATCAGAAAACCGGCGAGTACGTTTTTTTTTCTTTCTTTCCTTTAATCTCTCTCTCCACTCTCTCGATACCGCTCTGCGTTGGCCTTTTCCCTCTTTTTTAAATTATGGTGTTTGTGGGAGGGGAGGTACTGCCCAGTGCAGGAACCCTCCCCCCCCTATTTGTAATTGTTGTTTCCCTCCCCTTGCCCCCTCCCTCGTCCAGGCTGATGGGGATGACCCGCCGGCAGACCGCGCGGGAGGCGCCCCCCCAGGGGATGTACGTCAGGCCGGGGGTCCCCAGCCTGAGAGAACGGGGGAGGAATGTGGCACGGTGGAGGGCGGGACCGGCGCGTGATTGCGCACGCCCGGTCCCGTATCAGGCTAAATTGAGCCGTCAAGAGGGATAAAGGCCACTCGCAGACGGTGATCGAGAGAGAGAGCTTAATCAGCAGACATGTCTGCTGTCCTAAATGTTTGTTTTAAGTTCATCATTAAATTATTATTTATGTTGACGAGCCGGTTTCTCGCCTCTTCCTTGCCCATGAACTTGAACTGTGTTACATATATAAAATCTAAATGTTTGTGAATTTAAATTGCATAAACGTGTACAATTGTGTGTCCTGAGCATTGTACATGTGGAATGAGTAAATTAAATATCTCTTGTTAATGCATTGTCCACAGAATACCTAACTGAGGCCCATTGTTATTGCTTAGTCATGCAGGTGCCCACCTGCAACTTACCGAATGGGCCAAAATAGGTGTCAAGTGGGATGTTTATAATACAGATGTTACAGGGCCTTGAAATTCAGAACGATGGTAGTCCAGGGCCCCCTCGATCCTGCCAAAGAGTTCTAAAGCACTAGATGCTTTCTAAATATATATATTTTCTGCTCAATACTCTAACTCTAGCCCTGTCTGACAAAGGCTCTTGTCTGGCTATGTTAGCAAAAGGGCTGAGGTGGAGATTCTAGAATAAAATGCTAAGAAAATGTTCTCTTTGTTCTAGAGGCATGTCCTCTAGATATGACATTTGGAGGCATCCACACAACCAGCATGTGAAGTCTGAGGTCTGTTGGACCTCAGGGTGCGAGACGGGAAGGAGTTACACACGCAAATATTCCATTAATTTCCATAGGCTTTTCGTGTACAGCACCTAGAAAGGTCTGATCGTCCCAAAGTCATATATGTCTCGACACAGTGCCCTGTGTCAGTGTCCAGAGTTCTGCAGCCCTACAACCTTTCTTAATACTAAACTGGCCCAAAAGGGACAGTGTCCATGGTCTACTATTGCATTGTTTAAATTGCAAGTGGGACATCTAGAAAAGGGGGATCCAAAGGTCACAGGACTTTGAAATTTGATATCCTCAACTATCAGGGGCCCCCAAATCAGGCCCCAAAATTGGGGTTTCTAGAACCTTCCTGAGTGTAAATCCCAACACTAGCACTAGTTGTCTCTAATCTAATTCAAGAGGCTCTGTCAAAGAAGCTTTGAGTGTAAGATGCGTGTTTAGTAGAATCTTGCATATACTCTAAAAAGTCTTTCCTTTTTTCTAGAGCCTCGTGCTCTCAATATGTCTTTCGAGGGACATTGGGCTACCATTGTGTGAAATGTGGGGTCCGTCAGACCTCTGGGCACTCTGGTGCATCCCACGAGCAACTTATTACATTTATTTTTATAGGTGTTTCATGGACACCCCTCAGAAAGATCCAAATGACTCCAGTTTGAAATCTTTGGTTTCTCAGGGGCCCCTTAGACAGTTTGCAAAGTTTGAAGTCTGAGTGAGTTTGTTAAGTGCTTAATTGGCTGACTTGTAAATGAAAAGTGGCAGTTATTTTTTCTAGAATATTTTTCTTAATTTTTAAAGTACTTCCCTAACTCTGAGGGACATTTGAAGCCCCCAGGTCTTAGCACCAAAGTTAAGGTTATCCTCACAGGTTCACACAGGAAGTCCCCACGTGCAATCTATTTCAAGACCGCCAAATAGGTGGTCCATGGACAGACATGTTTCATGCCAAATCAACAAGACTTGTTGGTTATATAAATGTGTTCAATGGGAAGCCCTGTGTGCTTTGCATATGGTGTAATCCCAAAGCTCATCCTAATAACTATAAATTATCTGATGAATGTACTGGTGTATTTAGGCCTCTCAGGCAGTCTGTCTCATAGGCATCTATGACAGGCAGAAAGATCTATTGAAAGTAATGAAAATATTTTTTTTACATCCGAGGCCTTAGTCCTCTTAGTATGTTGATAAGGGCCACTCGATGTATCAGCATGTGAAATCTGGGGTCCGTGGGACCTCTGGGCGCTCTGCCAGGGCACATCCCATGAGCAACTTATTCAATTCATTTCTATAGGTTTTTCGTGTACACCCCTCAGAAAGGTCCAAATGAGTCCAATTTGAAATCTATCTCTTCACAGGGGACCCTTTGACAGTGAGAACAGTTTGAAGTCTGAATGAGTTTGTTAAGTGCTTCATTGGCTGACTTGTGCACCTAAAATGACAGTTGTTTTTCCAGATTTGTTTAAATACTTCCCAACCAGTGAATGACACAATTTTTGAATCCACATAACTGTTCCGAAGGTGTGTCCTTCTACAAAACAAACTCCAGCCACTTGGCAGAACAAGCACAAAAAGAAACAAAAAATGTGCTCAGCTTCCTCAGACAGTCTAGTAATTGTACAGTGAGTCAGGTCCACTTGTCTGCATAGAATGTATCAAACAATGACCTACTCATTCCATTGACTTTATGAAGGACATGGTGTTATGAATGAGGAGACGAGGAGTGAGGATCTAGACGCAGCCTTTATTGAAAGTAAATCAAAAGGGAAACGCTGGAACAAAGAAATATCCACGGTGGGAAAACTGAGGCAAACACTACAAAATAACCACGAGGGGTCGAAGCAGGAACACGGTGACGGGCAGTGACGACATTCATTAACATTGACCAAACAATAACTGACAAGGGACAAGGTAAACATGAGGACTTAAATACAAAACAAGGGGAAACATAGACCAATGGAAAACCAAAACTCAAAACAATATAACAAGACAATAAACTAAAACCAATGATAAACTAGAACTGATAACAAGATAATTAGACAATGAACCAATGAAAATCAGACACATAGACATGGAGGGAAAACAGGACATGACAAGACTGGGGAACAGGAACATAAGAATTATTTCAAAATAAGAGTGCATAAACAAAAGACAGTATGGAGCGAAATGGGTTCCAGAAACTTAAAAATAAAAGTACATAGACAAAAGACAATATGGAACGTAACACATGGCTTGCTGTGGGCACATAAATATTTTTCGGCCATCCTTAGTATCTATTCTCAATTGGGCCGGGAACATCAGTGCAAACGCAACCTACCTTTGATGTAAGAGTTTCTTGCAATCCTTGAATTGATCACGTTTCTCTCTTGTAGAATTCGCAAAGTCTGGGAACATGAAAACGCTGTGGTTCTTCCAAGAAAGCCTTCCTTTACTCCTTGCCTCTCGTAACACAAGATTTTTTACTGACGATCTCACAAATTTTGCCAGAATTGATCGGGACCTGTCTCCTTCAGTAGATCTCCAAACCGGATCTCTGTGAGCTTGCTCGATTTCCAGCTTATGGCCTGTTATGTCGAGCAGACATGGGAAGAACTCTATGGAGGACAAAACCTGCAAAAATAATAAATAAATACATAAATAAATAAATGTAATAATAAGAAAATAAATAAAGGAATAAATGTCTTGATAAAACAAATATAATTAGTTTTTAATGAAAGTTATTCCTGAATTTATTTTTGTTGACTTTTTTTCCTTTATTTATTATTTTCTCTTTTTATTTTTATTCTTTCATTTGTTTTTGTTTATTATTATTATTTATGCATACATGCATTTATTTATTTTTTATATTTATTTATTCCCACCTGTATTTATTTCCATATTTAAATATTCCCACATGTATTTATTTTTTATTTTTATTCTTACATTTCTGTCTCTTGTATGATAATTATGTGGGCTGGTCCTGTTTACCATTGGTTTATCGTAGATTGAAGCATCGATTACTCTTGACTTGTTTTGATGTGATGTTAGGTCATAGCCATATCGTGTATACTATAGCTATTTGTGGGGCTAAAAACATAAGAGCTTAAGTCAATCCAAGATTTATTGGTCATACTACAATCACAAAATAAATGGGGAACTGTTTCTTCAACAAAACCACAAAATGAGCAAGTTTCATAAATGATATGATTTAACCTTATTCTTTTCTTTTTTTCTGTGTATACAACTTCATATTTTGAATATTCTAATTCAAATCCATAATATTGTTTTCTGTTGTTATGATTGTTCATTGTAAAAGATACAACCATGCTTCATTTCCCTGATCGTTTATGTATGTATGTATATATAAGTTCTGCAATAAAAAAAAATCTATAGCTGATGCTTCACATATATCTAGAGAGTTGCGCAACTTGCGAATGAAGTCAATAACCACGCATCAAATAACTGTTTCATTTAGAGTAGAGGTGCTTATTGACATCCTGTATTGTTAGACTCTCTGCAAAACCTTTCCCTGCATATTCTAAATCTGTGCAAGTCAGGGAGTGCTAAGGTGGGACGTCCATCTTATTTGCTTCCGATACGTACTATTGAGCTCTCAACCAATGATGCACTGGAGCTATGTAAGGACCACCTCACTCATTTACATGTTGCACACAGAAAAGTAAAAATAAATACATGTATAAATAAATAAATATATATGGGAATATATAAATATGGAAATAAATATATGTGGGAATAAATAAATATAAAAAATAAATGAACACATAAATAAAAATCTATGCAAAATAAATGAATAAATGAAAATAAAGTTAAAAATAAAAATAGAAAATAATAAAGGAATAAAGTCATACAATAATAAATTCAGGAATAAATTTAATTAAAAACTAATTATATTTGTTTTATCAAGACATTTATTCCTTTATTTATTTATTATTTTTGCAGGTTTGGGCCTCCATTGAACTCATCTAGGAATTTCACCATATCTCTGCTTTCTTCATTCTCAGGAATTCCAACAATTCAGACGTATAACTTTTCCAAGCCTATCTTGGTTGCTAGCAGGTTAGCAGCTAATTCCCTCTCTGATGCATCCAGATAATAAATCTGTTTCTCAACAGCCGACAGTCTTGTAATCAACACATAAAATTTTGTCTCCATGGCAGTGATCAATCGACGTATTACAGCAAGCTCCTCCAAGTCAGTCATGACCTTCACCAGCATTTCCAAGGGTGTATAGAATCTCACCGGTTTATGACATAAAAAGTATTAAAAACTTGCGAAACTTGCCGTTCACACATCCAACCCTCGCATGGCGCCCAGATTTGTATTGTTGTAAAATTAATTTGCTACCCTGAAGGAAAAATGATCTACACTAGTGATGGCAAAAGGTCATTAAAAATGGAGACCAGTCACAAGAGCAAGTGTAAAATGTATACTTTGCCTTGTATCTTGTACATTAATTTACATTTTTTCTAGAAAATCTTCATTTTAATTTTAATAAAGAACATGGACATGTTATGCATCATCTACCCATCTATTAAAATGTATCCAGGCTCTGGCATCATTTTTTTTTGTCTCAGAAGAGCTGTTATTACTTCAGTTCTTTCACATTAAAATGTAATCTATCCACCTCGTCTCCATCATTTGGATCTCACTCTATTCAGTTTTACTCCTTCCCATCTACCTTTGTGTTGCAGAGTTGATTAAAAAATATAATCATCTTAGTCAACCAGATTGCATATCCACCCCTCTTTTTTAACAACTGTCTGTCTTCTATTTCTGCACCCATTGTACCAGCTACACACAACTGCTTCACCCGAATCAAGGAATATTTAAATCCTAAGTAATTACATCTCAAATATGTGTGAAGAATTGTTGCCTTTATAGATGATGGTTTAATCTCAAATCCTAGTTTTACTATGTAAAAATATTACTGCTGGTCCTATATATCACATTTTTGGGGAAAGTTCAGTTGTACATTATCTCTAAATGTCCTCAGGGCTCTGTCTGTGTTTATTGCCCACTGTTATATGATTACAACAGTGTTGTTTAAAGGCTTTACAATAGCCAAGTAAATAATAAATAAGCGTAAAAAATAATACCTTTCTTCCACTAAAAACAGCAGTAGGCTACATTTTGGCCAATTATTTGAAGTTTTTATCAAGTATTTTCCTCTAGTGTGATTTTATCAAAATTAGTCATATTTCAGGCATTGGAGCAATTCACCAATATGATCAATAACCTTAAATTCAGTCTGACAGACTAATTTGGCAATGCGTCAAACAATGATGTGTGATTAATGTTTATAAATATTTCTATTAATAATATGAAACCGTATTCTTCATTATTATTATTTTTAATACAAATACATGTTTGTCCTTATGACAATGGAATTACTGTTTTTAGTCTATATTTGTGATAAACTCACATCACATTCGCTAGTCCCCGTTTATGTGAAACTGCACTTGTCACAAACACATGAAGACATATCAAACCGATGTAATGGTCACGTGGTGACAAATGAACAGAGGCAGATCTATATGATTTTCTAATACATTCACGAGTGCATAAGATTCTATCTGAGCAGCACATAATTGAGAGCGCACATCCAGTTTTGTGAGAGAGAGAAAGGAAATCCGCGTGCGAGCAGAGAGATTTCAGCTGATATATGGATGCTCTCTCACATGATATGCATGCATTCATGACATTTACCAGTATTATAACGCCATAGAGCTAAAGTCTATTAAGCTGAACTATGGCTCATTAAGCCAATAATTATTATTTGAGTTCACAATAAATTTTGATTACATTTATGTAGCTTTTGATTTTACTTAGTTAATTTATCATCAAATTCTGCACCTCCCCCAATGCACTGGCACCCACCTGGGGAGGTGTGCCTCCCCATTTAAAAACGTGGCACTAGATGAATGGCTTTGACCAGTATCGTGCATTTCTCGCCACTTTTAAAAGATGCAATGTCAAGTTAGAACTCTAAAAAGGAGATCCACACCGTTTCATCTGGCTGTTTGCTGTCTTGCTGTTGTGCTGTTTTGAAGATATCCTGTACTGATTTTGCACACATCTGTGCTGTTTTTAAATGTTGGTCTTTTGTAAACATGCACTAGATGGATGTCTTTGATCATTTCGACGCATTTCCGGTGATGTCCACAGTGGTACAAGCACAAAAGAAACATATTCCATTCTGTGTGTAAACAAGCACGAAAGATGTGTGAGATGTCGCTCCTGTAAAAACCAGCATCGCCAGTTGAAGCACCCAACATCAACATGGTGTGACGAGGAGTAGGGCATGGCTGGGCTGTGATGGTGCAAAATCAGCTGATCAGCTGGAGAGTGAGATAAAGGGGAGCTGGATGCACCAGTTCGAGAGAGAACGAGAGAGACGCATGGGGCCACGCTGCATGTGTGTTTATATTTGTTTTATGTTGAGTTCTACATTAAAAGTTACGTTGACTGTTCAGCGGGTTCCTGCCTCCGCCTTGCCCATCCTTATATTGTTACAGTGGTGCTGAAACCTAGGAGGGAGAAGGTCGCAGAAACTTGCCACTGCCATCTGCCAGGGGAATAGCTGCTGCCATCTGTCTGGGGACGGAGGGGTCGCTGATGGCCGCCGAGAGCCGGAGGAACCATTGACTTTCACCAAAGAAGGGGAGGATCGGTTATGTCCACCAAGTGCCGGAGGACTCACTGCCATCCGCTGGGGGAGGAGCGAGCTGGCGTCCTCCAGAGGGTGGAGGAGCGGTTGAGTACCAGTCGTCAGCGTGTCTGGCAAGATTGTTTTTTTTCTCTCTCTCTCTCTCCTCACTTTCTCTCTCTGTCGCTCCGCCTCGCTCTTTTCCTCTCCCCTTTCCCTCCCCTCGTCTCTCCCAGGGCTTCAGAAATGCGGGGAAGACCTGCCGACAAGCATGGCTGGAAGGGCAATGCCCCCCTCCTGGAAGGGAGGGCAGTGTGTCATGCCGGGGGTTTGTGACGAGGAGGAGGGTTTTTTTTGCAAAGATGAACCGGAGGCGCCAATAAGAGAGAGTGAGAGAGGCCACGTTGTGTGTGTCTGTGTGTCTTTATGTTTTATGTTGATTTAAGTTAATTTATATCATTAAAATTTATGTTGACTGCTCAGCCGGTTCCCACCTCCTCCTTGCCCATCCTTTACCCCGTTACACATGGATTGAATTTCGTTTGCGCATTCAAAATTTTTTATTGTGGATTGTCTGTTTTTACAGCTCATATCAGCATGGATTGCTTGTAAACTAATCACAATATGATTCAAGCTTTGCAAAGGAACTGTTATTGAAAGATTGGGCAGTTAAACACACAAACCTATGAGTAAATAGTTTCATTCACGAATGTTTCAAATGTCATGACTGATTGTAGCTGTACTGTGCTCCTCCCGTGGTGGATGATTCAGCGCCAGCCATGCACCATCATGGCCTGGCCACACCCTTAAATGTTAACATTTAACAATACATTCAATAAAGACATCCAATTTTAACTGTCTATATGAGTTCAATTGTTGTGCATTAGCAACAGTAACTACTGTATGTTGTGCATGTAGATTCAATCTTTGTACCTTGATGGCATTTTTACCATTCTTCCTTATCTATTGTTATATTTGGTTGTATCTGTCTCTGAGATTCATTAGGTTGGTGAGTTACCACTGCAGGTAGTGACTGATCATAGCCATTTTCTTGTGTTTCATTTGTGCTTGTGTAGTATTGATGTCTGTTTGTTTTTTGATGGTGGAAACTCCTGCTCAATTGTCTTCAACAAATGCTTTCTGTTTCTTCTGTAGGTTCATGCATCTGGTGTGTGAACATTGAATGATCTTGGCTGTTCATGTTTTTTCAGGACAATTGCTGGTTTCCTCACTTGTCCTTGTTGTATTCTGACTTTGTCTCCTGGATGTATATCTAGCAATTGTCTTGTTTGCCTGTCATAATGTAACTTCTGTTTTGATTGTCTGGAATTTAGTTCCTTGTCCATTTCCAACAGGAGTCAACAATGTGGTAGAATTTGGCAGTTTTAACTTTAGTCTTCGTCCCATTAAAAGCTGTGTTGGTGATAGTCTAATGCCATCTAGTGGTGTGTTGCGATATTCCAGTAATTCCCAGTTATCTGTGAAACATTTGAACTCCATACTTGCATACTGTGGTCCATTATCAGATATGATAACATCTGGTATCCCATGTCTAGCAGAAAGGGACTTCATGGCTACAATGACACCTCAACTTGTGGTTTCACTCAGTTTTGCAATTTCTGGAAACTTCGAGTAATAGTCTACACAGAGTAAGTTCTCAGATCCAATGTGATGGAATATATCAGTACCGATCTTTGCCCATGGTCTCCCTAAAAATGTGTGCATTATTAGTGGTTCTCTTGGGTGTCTGTTTCTGTGAGTGTTGGCACGCTGAGATACCATGTTCTCTATCTGAGTTGACATAACTGGCCAGTAGCTGATGTTTCTAGCTCTTTCTTTGCATTTCACTATGCCCAGGCATGATTCATGGACTTTGTTCACCATTTCTTGTCTTGAGTTATGATGGTACATAGTGACATTTGCAGCTTTAAACATCAGTCCTGATGGATAAATGATTTCTTCTTTGAATGTCCAGTATGTCTGAATTTCTTTAGGAACAGAACTTTTCAAGAGGCCATCCTCTCATGGTTATGTCTCTCAGCATTTGCATTTCAGTATCTTCAGCCATAGCTTTCCTGAACAACTGTAGTTTCTTTTCTGAGATGGGCAGCTGAGGCATGATCCAGATAACATCTATCTCCACTTCAAACAGATTCTGTTCGTTTGTTGAGGTATGCACGACTTAATGTATCAGCGATGTGCATTTCCTTGCCTAGCTTTTATGTGACTTTAAGATTGCATTTCTGAAGTCTAAGCAACATCCTCTGGAGTCTAGTGGGAGTTTGATGGAGCAGCTTTTTAAAGATACTCTCAAGTGGTTTGTGATCACTTTCTACTTGAATCTCTCTGCCGTAGACATACTGATGAAACTTCTCACATTCATAAACAATGTAGCTCTTTTTCAGTTTGAGCATAGCTACATTGAAAATCTTTGAGTGCTTGTGATCCGTAGGCTACTGGTCTTTGATCTCGCAGTAAGACTGCTCCTATTCCGTCTGAGATAGTTAGGGGTTTGTTGACATCATAGAAATGTAGTGTTCTTACCTTTTCATCATCTGGTTTGAGTCCATTGAGTACATGACCAATGTTCTTGATCTGTAATGTTTGGATTTGTTTTTTTGTTTTTATTCAGCATAAGATTGTACACTCTTGCTCTCTGCAGAAGTTTTTTTAGTCTGTGGTCATGCTTTTGTATGGTTTCTCCCTGCACTAACATCTACAATGTTGATTACACCATCCAGGTCTTCAATCAGCGGTGCTACCTTTTTTTTTAAATACTTCTGATGCCAGAGATATTTCAAAAGGTGCGTTAAATGTGCAAAGCTCCCCTCATCCAATTTAATCTGCCAGAACCCTTGGTTGGCATCAAGCACAGAGAAGATTTTAGCATTTGGCATGTTTGACAAGACAACTTCTACCATGAGAAGTGGGTAGTGTTCTTGTTTGATTGCCTTGTTCAAGTCCTGTGCACATTTTGTTTGGTAACTGTTATTACCATGCTACTGACCCAATCTGTTGGCTCTGTTTATCTGGAAATCACTCCTATATCTTCCATTCTGTGTAATTCTTTATTATACTGTCTTTCAGGGCAGTGGGGAATTTTTCTAGAAGCACAACCTACTGCTGTTAGATCAACTTGTAAGTGATGATGTCCTGGCATGCATCCTAGACCACAGACCAGATGCTCAAAGTCTTTCAGAATTTCATTGTCTTCAACTGTCACATAATTTACTCTCTTTATCATGCGTAATTCTTCACACGTGCCTCTTCCTAGTATTGCAGGTGCATCTCTCTCTATTATATGGAACCAAGGTCGTAACCATATCTTGAACATTGAGGGGACCAAACAATTTTGGGTGTGGGGGGTCACGGGTGTTGGTGTCACAAATATAATGGTCCACTTTGGTCCTTTAATATAGTAAAGGCAATGAGTGCAATAATTTTCTGAATAAAGGCTTGAAATATGATAAAGGCCTAAAATTTTAGAAATTTGGTTTTAAAAGATACATTAATTTTTAAAGTTCACACAGTACAAGACAAATACTGTCTGCATTGCTAGGAATTTGCCTGTTTCAGTCATCTTTTCTTTTTTGTGCTCTCTCAAAGAAAAGATGACATGGTATAATTAGAATTTATTTTCATAATTGATGTATCTGTAAAATTACATCACTGCTGGCTAGCAAAAAGAAAATACACAAAATGATTTACTGCCCTCAAGTTGTCCCTCATTGAGTTTTTCCCCCCAGTGGAATCTTAACACAATCTATATAAATAATGAAAAGTTAATATTGAGCACTACGGTGAAGGTCCAAAGAGAAAAAAACCCCCCTATAATTATTTAAATAGCATACAAGTAGTCCATACAGCACTCCAGTGTTGGGGTGTTCTTCCTAAAGTCCACAATTATCGCCACGGTTTTAAGCGTGTCCAGCTCAAGGTTGTTTTGACTGCACCAGCCAGCTGTCTTGAGTATAGCTGGGATGATGGTGTTGAAAGCCAAACTCAAGTCCACAAAAAGGATCCTTGCATATGTCCCTGGTCTGTCCAGACGTTGCAGGATATGATCATCCACAGACCTGTTTGCTCAGTAAGCAAATTGAAGGGGATCTAGAAAGAGTCCAGTGATGTCCTTCAGGTGGGCCAACACCGGTCTCTCAAATGACCACAGACATCAGGTCAACAAGTCTGTGGTCATTATGTCCTGTGATTTTTGGGTACTTTGGGACAGGAATAATGATTATGCATTTGACGCAGCATGGGACTTTACACTATCTATTGAAAATCAGAAGATGGGGGCAAGCTGGTCAGCACAGGATCTAAGACACGTGGGTGAAACACCATCTGGGCCCTGTGCTTTCCTTATCTTTTGTTTTTGGAAGATATAGAACACCTCTTCTTCACAGATCTTAAGTACAGGTTGAGTAGCTGGAAGGGGGAGGAGGGGGGTTGCATGAGGTGTTGGTGTTTGTGTGAAGTGAAGGTCAGAGCGGGTGTGGGGTGTGAGATTGGGCCTTTCAAATCTACAGTAAACACATTCAAGTCATCAGTCATTCATCCACCACAGGGATGGGGGAGGAGTCCTGTAATTAGTAAGATGTTTCATGCCATGCCACACTGATGCAGGGTCGATAGCTGAAAACTTGTTTTTCAGCTTCTCAGAGTATCTTCTTTTAGCCACTTTGATTTCCTTATTCAGTGTGTACCTGGTCTGATTGTACAAGACTTTATCCCCACCTATGTAAACATCTTTGGCCTGACGAAGCTGCCTGAGTTCTGCTGTAAACCATGGTTTGTCGTTGTTATAAGTTAATTAAGTCCTAGTAGGAATGCACATGTCCTCACAGAAACTGATATATGATGTAACAGTATCTGTGATCTTGTCCACTCAAAAACACTCCAATCTGTGCAGTCAAAGCAGGCTTATAGTTCCAGCTCTGCTTCATTGGTCCATCTATTTACAGGTCTTACTACAGGCTTAGTAGATTTAAGGTTCTGTCTGTAGGTTGGAAGAAGATGAACCAGACAGTAATCAGAGAGTCCCAAAGCTGCTCTAGGGACAGAGCAATATGCATTTTTATTGTTGTGTAGCAATGATCCAGTATATATATATAAAGCTACTTAAAATGCCTACCAGATTACCACATTCATATTCCTTTACAATATACACACATTATTTCTTTGTCTCATGCCTGATATGCTGACGACTGCTCCATTCATGTTTTCAAATTCGCACTGTACATGACATATTTTCAATTAAAAACTGTGAATTCTCCACATGGTGAATGGTTTGCACACAAGGAAATTAATGTCGGTAGGTACAACATTTCTATCATAAAAAAGTGGTTGTGGCAGCGGGGGCGTGGTCAAGCACCCGTCCGGAGAGGGGGAGCGGTAAGGGCGCTTGCACCTGAGCTAAAATATGTCTAACACCTGTCTCTAATTTCAGTGAGCACGGGGAGAGCGGCATATAAGAGCCACAAAACCGCCAGTTGGGACAGGATGCCAGTCCAGCGTTGGCAGCCTCATTTAAAGATATCGCAACCCCTTTAAAAAGATCATTTGTGTTCAACTTTGTGTTCCCCCGTTACCTTTGAAAAATTAAAGAAACCTTACCTTTGAGTTCTCCAGCCTGTCATCGTGTCCTTCTTCCCCTGTCCAGTCCAGTCCCTTGTTACAGTGGTCAAATATTGTATGTTCAGTTTTATAATGAAATCTTACTTGACACTAACAATTTTAATCTGAACTGCTTGCTGGGATAATCCACGAAGTTCCCGTTTAGCTTGAGTACCGAGTACCTTCTTCGATTTGATTGGCTATCTCAAATTACATTGACGAGCAGTGTTAGACTACTGAGCACGGTAAACATTTTAACTTTTTAAAACCATTATGTTATTCCTGCAACAACTTGATAACAATTAGACAGCAATGCTTAATGGACTGCAGCAGAACTGCAACAAGGATATCAATTATTGGAGGGGACAATCTGGCCAAATCTGATTATTGGGGGGGATCAGTGTAGTTATGACCCTGTCTGGAACTCAATTCTGTGTTTTTGTCCTTTGTACTCACGTCATCAGTCTCTGTCCTAACGGCGACATCTCGTGGCCAGAGTAGGTAAGTAATTTGCAGGTGGATTTATTCAGTTTCTCAGACGCAAGAGAGTTGAAAATCTTTAGAGATAACACATTGCATTCTGTTCCAGTGTCTAGTTTGAGTTTCTCAGTCCACGTTTTTACTTTTTCAATCATCTGAACTTCGACTGTGCCAAGGAACATGCTACTGTCAGTATCCTCATTTTATTCAAGTGCATACAGCTTTCTTGATCGCTTTCATTCATTTCTAAACATTTTTGCAAAGTGGCTCTTTTTTTTGCATGCTTTACACATCTGACCACAGGCTGGGTATTTTCTCTGTTCATGTCTATAACCACACCTGCTACATTTTGTATCCTCTTTAGATTCAATCTGCTCTCATTTTGGTTTGAACTTGCTTGTTCTTTGTTTATTTTTTATGCTTTTAACCTTGTGTAAGTCTGCTTCTTCACTGAGTGCTTTTACTCGGCTAGACATGATTTCACTGGCATGGCAAATATCAACAGCTTTAGCTAATGTGAGGTCTGCCTGTCATAGCTGTCTGTCTCTTACTTGATCATCACGTATTCCACAAACAATTCAATCTCTGATTACAGAGTCATACAACTCTCCGAACTCACAGTCTTTGCTTTGTTCTTCAGATCCGTGACATGGGCATCAATGTTCTCAGATGACCCTTGAGCCCTTGTGAAGAACGTGTGGCAAATGTAAGGTAGGTTTTTTCTTGGTTCGCAATAGTCTTTGAACTTTTGCTTCAGCTTGGCAATTTTCTCCTTTTCACCATCATCAAATTCAAATGTATTGCAAACTTTTATAACCTCCTCACCCTGCGATGAGCAAAAATGTGGCACATTGTATTTTTCCTGACTGCAATGCTGCTTGCAGTCAGGAACAGATCTTCCAGTTTTTGGCAATATTTCCTTGGAGACATAAGTTTGATGGTGGTTGTATCTGTGCCATCGTTCAGTCCTTTTTTTTTCCACCTCTGACACCAAGTAATGTTGGAGAGCTGATGAGCCAGATGACAAGGATGAATGTAAATTATTATTTATAATATAAATATATAATTAATTAATTATTTTATTGCACCATGTTACATGCTACTACTTAAACTGCAGCACTATGCATTTACGGAACCTTACACTTACATATTCTAACAGAATACATTACAATAACTTTACTTTTTATATTTGAATGTTTAGCCTATTGTTTCCAGGGGTGTATTTAGGACCTTTAACTACTAAAGGTTATCTGCTTTAAGAATATTAAAAGATCAGTGATGACGGATGACAATGACAGATACAAATGATGGAATGGTATTGTTGCTATCTCTCCGCTGGTTTTCTCTGATCGTGTCACTGCATCTCTACTCTCATTAATGTTGGGGACAGCTGCTGCTGCATAAAAATCATAGCTATAAATTAACACGTAATTTTATTAGCAGATGCTATTTACACCCCTGTGCAAGCAGTGGCAGATATTATTTGCATCCCAACCCTGGTGCAAATAATGGTAGATACAAAGTGCCCCCTGGTGCAAATAGTGTCAGATACTATTTACACCCATATTTAAATACTAACATACAGTATGTGCATCACTGCAGTGTGTTTATTGTGTTTATTGATAGTGCCACAGACACACTACATGAACCCCTACCACTAAACCTAAACTTAACCTTACCTTAGAAAAAATAACCTTGGTTTGATGCAGTCTACACACAAGCGATGCCGAGCCACGTGAGTAAGAGGAATGGAACGAGTGCAATCTACAGACCCCACCTCCAGATCAAACCCTTCTCTGCACTTGTCGACATTCATTGTGAGCAAGTCACTGCGATGAAATTAACATTTATATTAATTTGTATATATTATTTTAATATATACAATTGCGTACTCCGGGTGGGGAAGGAAGTATTGCCCCAAGTGAAGGAGTTCAAGTACCTCGGGGTCTTGTTCACGAGTGAGGGGACAATGGAGCGGGAGGTTGGCCGGAGAATCGGGGCAGCGGGGGCGGTATTGCATTCGCTCTATCGCACCGTTGTCATGAAAAGAGAGCTGAGCCGGAAGGCAAAGCTCTCGATCTACCGGTCAATTTTTGTTCCTACCCTCACCTATGGTCATGAAGGTTGGGTCATGACCGAAAGAACTAGGTCGCGAGTACAAGCGGCCGAAATGGGCTTCCTCAGAAGGGTGGCGGGCTTCTCCCTTAGAGATAGGGTTAGGAGCTCAGTCATCCGCGAGGAGCTCGGAGTAGAGCCGCTGCTCCTTTGCGTGGAAAGGAGTCAGTTGAGGTGGTTTGGGCATCTGGTAAGGATGCCCCCTGGGCGCCTCCCTAGGGAGGTGTTTCAGGCACGTCCAGCTGGGAGGAGGCCTCGGGGAAGACCCAGGACTAGGTGGAGAGATTACATCTCCACACTGGCCTGGGAACGCCTCGGGGTCCCCCAGTCAGAGCTGGTTAATGTGGCTCGGGATAGGGAAGTTTGGGGCCCCCTGCTGGAGCTGCTGCCCCCGCGACCCGACTTCGGATAAGCGGTTGAAGATGGATGGATGGATGGATATTATTTTAAGTATTAAAGGAAATATTAAGAGTTGCAACAGGAAATCGGATAGGAAAAAGAGTGGACAAAACACAGATACGAACCACGGTTGCAAGGACAACAGGACACATGCACACATCGACTTTACACCCCATGTCAAATATTTCTCTGGTTCCACCAGACTATTGGGGTGCAAAGAGTTGCCCTGTGTGGCAGATGGTATTTACAACGGGATGCAAATAGACACTCTACATTTTTTATTTTAGTTCTATAAATGAACATTCTTTATCTTAAAAAATAAAGAAGATGGAGCATTTTATCATCCAAAGACATCTTATGTTGATCTGGTTTTTAAATAAATAGCTAAATTAATACAATTAATGGCGATCAATTCACATATTTGACATTTGTTACAAATATTTTATGATGGGGAAAATAAAGTGGTTAGAGTCCCTGGACGATACAATGTAAATAGCTTTGTTATAATAAGAGTGATCTAGTTTCAGAAGGTCGCTGGTTCAAACCCCACGGCCACCACCATTGTGTCCTTGAGTAAGGCACTTAACTCCAGGTTGCTCCGGGGGGATTGTCCCTGTAATAAGTGCACTGTAAGTCGCTTTGGATAAAAGCATCTGCCAAATGCATAAATGTAAATGCAAATGTAAATGTTTCACTTTTTGAGCAGCTGTTTTTTTAAAAAGCTTTGCTACTGGCATTATCCAGCCCAGTTTGAAGGAAGGTCCCAAGCGCAGAGCATCAATGATCATTTATTTAATATAAAAAGAAAACAAACATAACAAAACTCACACGTTGGAGAAAACAGGAGAACCAAAACAAACTAGAAAAAATACAAAATGAACTAGACAGGGAAGGAAAACATGACGCACGATCACTTGACCACAGGCAAACAAACGAATGAAGGGAAATAATCCAGCATAGGACGGCATATACGAGGAGCTAATAAAGGGAGAGAAATCAAAAAGGTTAACAAGGGACAGGTGAAACCAATGAACTAATAATGAAGAGACAAGGAGGCGGTTGTGACACAAGAATGAGAGACATGTGGCAATACGGTAACCAAACAAAGCCACGTGCTCTCACAAACACAAACATCCGAATGTCATGACCGCATATTACCAGAGACAAAGGCAACATGCGCTCATGACAAACGACAAACAAGATGGGACATTTGTGCATGGGTTCGGCCACAAATAAACAGAACCAAGACCGAAGTGGCCGAACCCCAGCACAACATGACAATGGATCGCGACCTGGAAACGCATCACAAAGCACACCCAAGATTGAGAGAGACAAACACAAACAATTGACATGTGTTCATACCTCAAGAATGACATAAGAGCAATGAACTCGTGCCAATAACTAACAAGACAAGAGAATGCATAAAGGCGCCAAAAGGACGAGCCATGCACTCTCACATAGACTAGATAAGACACTTAACAAGAGTGTCAGAGCCCAGCCACAAAGACAACAAAACACAATCAACATAAGTAGCTGACAAATAGGGGCATGATAAAATTAATTGAATGCCAATTGGAGGCACCGGCCCATCCAGGCCCACCCTTGGCAACAGCAGTGATAACCATACAGTACAAACCATTACAGGGGTCATAGTGTACTTTTTTAATACTTTTTTCCCTGAGTTTTACTTGTAATGTTAGTAAAGCTTCTTTGCACCAAAATCATCCATAATTTTATTTTTATGACCATTTTCCACATCTCATTGCATCTTCAGAATTAAACAGTCTTTTTCTTGCTGCTGTGCCTTTAAGAAATGCCCACTTTGTTTGTGAAATGAGAAAACAGGCCTCTTTCCAATTGCAATTGGCAACAGATTCAGAAAACCATACAGGCTGAAAGGCACCACTCAATCTGGTAAAGTTTGTGAAAAAGTTCACCCAAAAATGAAAACTTTGTCATAATTTTAAAATGTTCCCTCATAGTGCTACACGCATGCTACTGCAAATGAACTTCTCTCATGCACTCATGAACAAGCAACATTCGTTAAGATTTCCACTGAAAATTACTTACATATTTGGTTGTTTCTCACCTATCACATGCCTTAAGAAGACTTGCCACATGAACTATTTCTGATTTACTACTTTTTGGGTCCTTTTTTAAAGCTGCATTATTTGTTATTTTTTTTTCGTTTTGAGCTGTTGGGACAGATTCGGTGTAAAATTGCAGGTTTACGTCATTCGTTCTTGCGTGTTTATGTCATATCCGTAAGTTCAGAAAGAAGGTCCGGCATGTGTGTTGGCTGCGGGAAAGCTATGTTCAGTTAGTCACAGTTCAGGACAGCATCGGCAGGACATCAGTCTTCTAATGGATGTTTAACTTTCTGAATTGTTTGGCAATGTTGTTTACTTGATATAATGCTTGGATTTGTTTTTGGAAGGGTTGTTGAAGCTTATTGGTTGTCATGCTTTGATTACTCAAACATTAATTTTTGTTTTTATTTACCTATTTTTTTTTTTTTTTTTTTTTTTTCAGTTAAGTTACTATAACATGTTTACTAATATTCATGACTTCTGAGTATTTTATATAATTGCTGCAGTTTTGAGGTTCCCTATGAGTGTATGTGCTGCTGTTTTCTCATTTCTTTTACCCCAGTCACTGGAATGCACTAGTTGTTGTCACTTTCCATAGCACTTTTAGCAGATAGTCTGTTTAATCAGAGTAGGTCATTTAAAATGGCATCTAATAGCCACTAGATGTACAATGAGGTTCCCCATGAATGCATGCTCATAACCATCTCAAGATGTTTATAATGTACCAATTTCACAGCACAGTAATGTATATGAAATTGTTTAGTGTGTAACCATCTCTCTATTATAACTTCCAAAGAAGCAATTAAATAAACTGTTTATTATTTAAATTGTTATATTGCATATTTTTCCATATTATTTTCATGTTTAATAAAGTATATTTCAGCCCCATCATTACTGAATCCTTCTTTTGTGTTTTCATACAGTCTTATTGCTTGCAGTGCATAGAAGTACAATACGTGTAGTGGATAAAAACGTGAATAATCATATTAAATTATGTAATTAAGAGTGTGTTTTATCTCCCTCACAGCAAGTAAAACCTTGGTTATATATGTTTAAATGAATAACAAAATATCAACGTGAAAATAGGTTGTGATCACTCCGGCTCTGCTGGTGAAAATCTCTGAGTGATGATCACAGGCAAAGCAGGTAACCTCAAACCATGAGACTCATCCAGCAGAAGAGCAGTGCCGTATCACAACTCACAGAAAATGTTCTTGTGCAAGTTGCTTGCAGTTTTCAGGTTCAAACAAATATGTCGCTAGAGAGCCCAAATTTGTTTAGTGCAGTTTAAAGAATAAAGGTGCACTCAGTAACTTTTGTCTTTGTGTCATCTTGGACACTGACACCTAGCAGCCATGATTACTTTAATCAGTGAGTGAAAGTGTCAAATAACAGGACGGTTAGTGAGATTAAGCGAGCAGTATTTGGCTGGTCATGTGATACAAGTATGGCAGTACCCATGTGCGGACCCTCTCCAAGTAGAATAAAACAGCTTTTATAATGTTACTCTTATGTTTGGAGTCTTCATTTTAATAATGAGTGCTCATGATTTTCTACATATATTGCAAAATTATAATTCATGTCTTTATGAGTTAAACTTTTTTAATGAGTAAAATAATACTGAGTGCAACTTTAAAGCATACTTTTGTGTTCCACATAAGAAAGTCAAATGGGGTTATGAGTAAATTATTAGAGAATTTTCATTATTGGGTAAACTATTCCTTTAAGATCAGGCAGAAATCCTCAGGGACCTTGGTTAAAATAAGTTTTCTGCTTGTTTCTAATTCTGGTTACTTCAAAATGCAGTGTTGGAGTATTTTTGCAGTTTGATGTTGTATAGAAGTCCACATTGTTGTCACCATTACAATGTAATAGTAAACACATGGTGTGTTCAGTCTTGTTGTTGTGATTACTTGTTATGTGGATGCTGCATCTCAAAGATTTTGCAGTACGGTACTGCAGACCCAAGTCAATTTGATTTTTATCAGCTGTTTTACAAGGAACATTTTCAAAATATAAAGTTAAAGGTGTAATTTGGGGCAACAAGAGGGGTCCTCCGAAGAGGCCCGAGCCTTGCGCCTAGGCCTTGTTATCCATACTTTCAATACATTTTCTAAAAGTTACAGCACTGTTTCATTACACATCAAGCTCTTTAACCTCAAAAGTTCAATGAAATTATATCCTTATGGAGTATTCCTCAAATCTTTTATTTTTTATTTTTAGGTTTTGTGCTAGTATTTATATAGAACAACAGACAAATGCAAAGTAAATACTGAATGGTCTTAAACAAAAAAAATACTTAACATACATTGGATATAAACAGTTAGCAGAGTAGTAAACATACACATTATCATTTATTGGTTAATTTTTAAGGAGGATTTGTTTGACTGACACAACCATTACTGCCTTTTCTGAAACCTCTCAGACATGCAACAGTATTTGAATGAGTCTGCTCTAAAAGAACAAAAAAGTTTTGCTCTATTGACAAAAACAAGCAGCCAGGAATGTTGCTGAATGCTCCTCCATGGACCGAAGATAAGAAACCTATTAATCTTCTCAGCTTTTGTTTGCATGCCAAAGTTTCCATTATGACACAATATAATGTGCTGACTGTTTGCTCCTCAAGCCACACAATAGCTTCCAAATGATCCAATTTCCTTAGACTGTCGTCAATGAGAAAGTCATTTTTTCTTGCTTCATGCACATTAGAAACCCAGACAACAGATGAGTGAGGACTCATTATCAGCCTGTCCTGAGAAATTACACCCCAAATACACCCAAAAACCTGGACAATATTGGAATTGAGATGGAGGACAGAATGAGAAAGGATTTTTCTGATGCATGAGTGCGTTTCTTAAAAATGTCTTTGTAAAGGGTGGTTAATGGGAAAGGAGGAGGCGAGTGTGTGGAATCACGACCCGGCCCCGCCCTCCACACTGCCACAGTCTTATTTACTCCTGGAGAGATTATGAAGCACTATGAAAGTGTATAGGGCACATCTTGTCTTCACGAGACTACAATGAACTTTGTAAAGTGGTGAAAATCATGTCAAAAATCGATAGAAAGAAGTACTGTAATACAATGGTTTTTTTAATAAAATAAAAATACTTCCTTCAAAAGGACAGCAATGAACAGGAGAGTTTTTCATGAGGTTTCACCCATTAATTGTTTCATTTTATAGTATCAATGCAAGATATTACAACCCAGTCAAATGCATAAAACACAAAATTTATCTTAACAGTTTGAACAACAATAAACAACATTTGAACACATTATAGTATGCATAGGTGCAGTTACGTCGATGACTATGAAGGTAAGAAACAATAAACAACATTTTTTAGTAAAAAATAATAAATGAAACTAGGCTTGAAGTCATATTCAGAAAGCTATGTAACTTAAACTATTATGTCTTAAACACATTTTTACAGGTATTAATCTTTGATACAAGTATATGTATACATGCCATAAAATCAATGGACATGTTATTACAATTTGGGCAACATTTTCTGGCATTTTCCAGTGGATTTGTTTTGTTTTTAAAATAGGATCAAATGGGCAGAATAAATTCATATCAAACTGTATTGGCAAGAGAATCTTGTACTAAGTGTATATTGTAAGTGCATCATGAAATGCATTCCTAGTAACCTATTCTAAATACTTTGGATTACTTCTTCATCCTGGTATATTTCACTTGTTTTGACTGTAAAAACTCTGCCAGTACACTAAGACAAAATACACATGTTAAAAATACATAATCTGAAAAACCTAAATAGCCTATGCAGTGTATTTTATCAAAAGATGAATCAAATTGATCTTGTTTAAAGGATTTTCAGATATTTTTTACAGGAAAACAATACAAAAATTACTATCAAGAATGCCCTAATATCAAAGGTCTTACTAGAAAAAAAAAAAAGAAATTATGATACGTGCCTGCTTCCCACAATCAGTTTCTGTGCTAGGATGTGCAGCTGAGTCAAATGTATATATGCCAGTGTCAGCCACAGAAAGTGTGGAAAACCCAGTTTGGCCTATTGTTCAAAAATGCCTGGGTTTGTTCCTGGCAGGCAGCAGATGACCTAACCCCGCATTCCACCCTAATTGGTGCATGTGAGTCTGACTAGCCTGCCAGAACAACTCAGGACACTTTCTCCTATCATGTGAAGTTTCAGGAAGTAAAAAAACAGACAGAACATTAATTAAACAAAAAATATTATTCACAGAAATTAACACGTTCAATTTCCAAGCCCTAATTTAAATACATTATTATTATTATGGACCTGCACCCTCGGAACTTTGCCGTCAACAGGCAAGGATGCTGGGCCAAATTTCCCCTCACACTCTGTGGCCCTTGGCAAGACAGGCCACCATGGAAGTTGCTGCCCCTCGTGCCCCGGAACCAAAGGAGGGGAGCATATGCGGCCATATACACAGCTAATTCCTGGACCCTCCTTTGGACACTCCCCATCCTTCACAAAGTACCATTTCACTGTGAGGATGCCAGATTTGCCTTTTGTTTGGAAAATATTTCCCTATGGACACATTTATTCCACTTTTTTTACATTTATGATTAATATTGTTTGCAATAAATGCCTCTCCGAGGCCTGACGCCACACCCACTGTGTCTGACCACTGCCTCTTGCTCACCCCGCTACAATTACGTGTTCATGTATACAGCTTGAAATTAAAAAAAGTATTAGTATACATAGAAATTAACATTAACCAAAATTTATAAATGCTGTAAAACTATTGTTGTGTTTTGTTAATTGTTAATTTGTTATTGTTAATGTCCTTGTTATTTTACATTAGCATTTACTAATGTTAACATATAGAAATGTATTTTAAAGTGTTACCTACAATTTGAACACTATTTACTTCATACCACTGGTCAGCACATCGCTGCTGGCAGAGGCACGCAACAATGTAAAAAAGAAGTTATCTGCTGTTGCTGATTGTCTCCTCTGTTTACTTGTAAACACTCACTTTGTCTCTAACGCATCTTCTTTGGTAGTCTGCAAACACAGCAACATTAACTAAGCAAACTTCACTAAAGCCCTGCTCACAACCCGATCATATTTATTCTCTTTCAAGCATTCGTTTCATTGTCTCACTATATGATAAGCCCCTTACATGTATTCATCAGTAGCCCTATTCCATTGTGCCAGTGCTTGTTGGCTGGTAGAGATGACGCTTGTGTCTGGGAGTGAACTTGCCATTCCAGTATAAAAGGTGTGATACTGTCATAAAGGTATTCAGAAACCTATTCTTGCTCCACTCCAGAAGCCTATACTACTGTTTGTACTGGCTATTGCCTAGCTTCCACACTGTCTGCTGGCAGCTTATACGATATGTAGTCTACAAAACGACAATCAGATTACTGGTCACCACACAATTGTTTGCAACATTTTTGGCACAAGAGCTAATTGTTTTTATGCACTCCAGAAAAACAGCTGCAGCAATGCAGAGATCGCTGGTGTTAATATAAATATTGAGATAGGACACTTACCAGGTCTTTCCAGGTAGAAAGTCCTGGTTCATGTGAGCACTGCACGTCATTTATGATGCCTTGTCAGTCTATGCCACAGACTAACAAGGCAAGCTAGGCCGTTGGGTCAGGATCCCCTCGTGTCAGCCTGCAGTGGTTTAGCTAGCAACCCAATTGTGGCCATTCCTTCAGAACTTCCGGCCACGAGTAGATCCTAAGTGTCCTTGCTTCAGGATACTTTCTTTACCCAAAGAATGGACTGGAGCTCTCCACCTCATAGATTTTTGTGCTCTGAATAAATACTTAAAAAAAAAAAATGTTCCGAATGCTCACTCATGCAACATTCCTGAAGTTGGTGTGCCTAGGTGATTGGTGCACATCCATAGACCTGCACAAAACACATTTTCACATTAGCATTTATCCAAACCACAGGAAATTCCTGAGGTTTGCATTCCAGTGGGTGATGTACGAATATTTGGTACTTCCGTTCAGCATGTCTGTAAGTCCAAGAGTGTTTTTCAAATGCTTTTTTATACTGACTGTTCAAACCACAGGTTATATGTGGACAGATCAGATTTTTTTTGCTGTTCAAATCAAATCAAATCACTTTATTGTCACACTACTGTGTACACGAGTGCAACAGCAGGTGAAATTCTTGTGTGCAGTTCCGAGCAACATTGCAGTAATGACAGTGACGAGACATAAACCACTTTACAATAACAACATATTTACACAACACAATTTACATAACAAATGTACACATACCTACACAACAATTTACATATCAAATGTACACAATACACAGTTCAGGCTGCAATTGCTTTTGCTAGCACATCTACATTAGTTGTCATAGTGTTGATGCAAACTTGTGCATGTTCACCATGCATGAGTGTTTATCAATGGATGTTTTTCATTATAAAGTATACAAATATGAACACATTCTTCACAAAAAACGGCTTAAAAAGTGGGTGAGGTGGCATATGCAATGTTTATTGCTGCCAGGATTTCTATCTGTCCCATTTTTGCTAGATGTTGCCTATTGTCCTGTATTTTAGAAGGAAGTGAAACATCACGTATTGAAAGCTTTGTGTCCCATATTGAAGCATATAAGGGTCATACAGCAAGACTTATGTAGAGGACCCCATCCTGTATTGAATTGCTCAAGTGTCCCATATTCACATGAGACATTCAATATCTCATCGTGCGGTTGTGGCTCGCTCTTTGGGCGAGTAAAGCCAATGTCTGTATTATTTTAATAGAGGTTTGCACTGCTTTGGCTGCACTGTAACATATCCTGATGAGCCAAAACTTTATGACCACCTGGCTAATATGCTCTTGGTCCTTCAAATCCTGTATGTTGCGAGGTGGAGCTGCCATGGATCAGACTTGTTGGTATAGCACATCACACAGATGCTCAATCAAATTGAGATCTAGGGATTCTCCAGGGCAACACCTTGAACTCTTCATCATGTTCCTCAAACCATTCCTGAACTGTGTGTGCAGTGTGGCAGGGCACATTATTCTGCTGAAAAAAGCCACTGCCATCATAGTAATGAAGGGGTGTACCTGGTCTGCAATGATTTTTAGGTAGGTGACACATGTCAAATTGATGTCCACATGAATGGCCGGAGCCAGGGTTTCCCAGCAGAACATTGCACAGAGCATCATACTCCCTCTACCGGCTTGCCATCTTCCCACAGTGCATCATGGTGCCATCACTTCCCCAGGTAAGTGGCACACACGTACATGGCCTTCCACTACTCCAAGGTCCAGTTCCGATGCTTGCGTGCCCATTGTAGGCACTTTCGACAATAAACAGTGGTCATAATGGGCACAGCAGGGTGTGATGCACTGTTTGTTGTGACACATTTCAGACCAGATTGGATAGCCTTGTTGCCCTTGTGCATCGATGAGCCTTGGGCGCCCAACACCATGTCGCCGGTTTGTCCCTCCTCGGACAACTGTCAGTAGGTACTTACCACTGCTGACCGGGAGTACCCCACAAGCCTTGCAGTTTAAGAGATGCTCTGACCCAGTCATATGGCCATAGCAATTTGGCCCTTGTCAAAGTTGCTCAGGTCTTTACTCCTGCTCATTTCTCTTGCATTCAAGACATTGACTATGAGAATTGATTGTTTGCTTACCATCTAATCTACCCATACCGTCGCGCACAAATAATGGTGAAAAACAATCCTGATGGTGAATGTCCCCCCCCCCCCCGTACAGACAACAAAAACATAAACATATTTGAGTCAGATAGGCTAAAAAAAATCCGATTTTTTTTATGCCTGTGTGAGCATAGCCATAAAGCACATAGAAGGACTGGGTTTCAAATTAAACACCAAAACTGTGTGTTAATCCTCACACAGTTCATTACATATCTGGGGCTGTCAGTCAACTCAGTGGCATTCAGAGTGTGACTGTCAGAGAAGAGAGTGATGAAATTCACTCAGTGTCTGACCGTGTTTAATAGGGGAAATAACATACCCTTTCATGCTGGCTTCAGACTGTTAGGACTGATGGCCTCATCCTTCATTTATTTAATATGCTGGACTGTGTTTCAGCACCAGACTTTCTGAAATTAGATGCCTTACGTCACTCTCTGAGGAGAGTGAGGATGACATCAACAGCTGTGTAAATGCTCTCATTGAAAATGTCAATCTTACAAGGGCTCACACGGGCAGAATAATAAATAGTAAATGTGATTGGGATCTCACCAATTTCCACATACACTATTTAGTAATGATGGTGGTATTCCTAACCCTGAAACATTTTCTCCCTTTTATTAAAGGGCATTTTGTTCTTGTGATGGCAGACAACACTACAGTGGTGGCATACTTGAATAGGCAGGGAAGATTCAGGTCTATCCCCCTGCTCATGTTGGCATGCAAACTGATTCTGTGGGGCAATGCCTACTTTCTATCCCTGAGGGTGACTTATTGTGTACTTCCGTTGTGAGTATTCAACTGTATGAAACAAGCTTTCAACTGTTTTCATGGTTCCCTCTGGCTGCTGTGGTTAGTGTGCTGTTCCCTGTCTGTCGCTCACTTCGACGTTGTGTCGAAGAAGCGACACTAGGGGTCTCTCTTGAGTGCAGAATATGCCTCTGATCTATGAAAAAAGGCCAATGAGAAGTTGGCAGACAGTATATTTGCATTCCCCGCCCCTGGACATACGGGTATAAAGGTGGGGAAATATGTCGAATTCATTCAGAAATTTTCTTCGGAGCCAATGGTTGTACTGCAGCGAGTCACACACCCGTTCCTGTTCCTCTTACGCTCTCTGCTGTTGGATCTACGGTGCACTACAGCGGCTTTCTCCTTCCTTGCACAGCAGTGCAATTTGCCCATGGGCGCTTCGACAGTGCAAGAGCATATTAAAAGAGTGATATTTCTTTTAAAAGAGCAATACACAGTGGCGTTGAACGTCCTTTTCCGGACGTGTCTTTATAAAGATGCCATTCCGCCCCTGTGTAATTTCTGGATGCGGTGATTTCTCCCCACCTCTCACAGTCATAAAAGCTGCCTCGCGTGCCTGGGCTGCGATCACACACAGGCAGCGGTTTACGAATGGTTCATGTTCTCAGTGCGAGAACATAGCCATGGCAACATTGCGGTCGCGGCTTTCTTTTGTCATGAGAGAAAACCACTTCAGTCGCCTTCCTACGTGATTGGAGCAGGCGCCCTTGGGCGATGAAGGCGATTTGGGGATAATGACAGGTTCCGTTTCGCCGGGTAAACCCCCTCGAACCAGCATGTTTGCTTGCTTTCGTCTGAGCTCGGGATGAGTGATTTCTCTCCAATGGTTCATGTTCTCAGTGCGAGAACATGGCAGTTTCAGCATTGCAGTCACGGCTTTCTTTTGTCATGAGAGAAAGCCGCTTCAGCTGCCCCCTACGCCTCGCCTCCTTCCTACGGGATTGGAGCAGGCACCGTGGGCGATGAAGGCAATTTGGGGATAATGACGGGTTGCGCTTCACCGGGTAAACCCCCTCGAACCACCTGCCTCCCCAGCATGCTTGCTTGCTTCAAAACCCGAGCTCGGGATGAGTGCGGCCCGCTTCACGGCTGGCCAGTCCCTTGAGCTCCCGGAATTGGATGACATCACCGCTGCATTGGAGAGTGTTACAGCGGCCATAAAAATGTCTCTTCTTCATATAATCAAATAAAACTAATCTTTCTCTCCTAGCACAAGCGCAGTTATGGAGCAGCTTTAATTCACTGCAGACTTGGCAGATGATTCCGTAGTGGTCGGAACTGGCTATATAAGTCTAATGGAGATAAGTAATTTAAAAATAATTTCACTTTACACCAAAGCTGCTGAAACACTTTCCAGATTATTTTACACTCATTTCACTTTCGCCACAAACAATCTCACACATCCAATGTAATCCACAATAAGAAATGTATTAGTGACTTTACAGCACAAGAGTTTATAAGCTTTACATTCTGAGTTATCAAAGAAAACACGATTGGCGGAAAAAGCTAAACAACTAGACTTAAAAGGGAGAAAATTGTACAATAAAAATACTAATTAATGCTTTTAATTCTTTTAGCATTAATTTTACAATAAAAAAAGGGTTGGGCTTTGACCCTGCAACTGTGGGTGCAGGAAATGTTCCTCACTCCCTCCCTTCTCGTGGTTCGAAGTCCTTAGAGCGCCCACTAGAGGATGCCCTTTTGGAGCCTCCGTGCTGTTTGGCCTCCAAGAACTTATCCAGACATATCCAAATTTAACTCCTTTTTCACTGTACTAATATACAATGTAATACTTCAGAAAGTATTCAGACCCCTTCATTTTATTCAATTTTTTTTATGTTGCAGCCTAAAATGCTTTAAATAATTTTTCACATCAGTCTACAATCCATACCCAATAATGACAAATTAAAAAAATGATTTTTGATAATTAAAAACAAAAAAACAAACTGAAATATCACATTGATGTAAGTATTCGGACCCTTTGCTATGACACTATAATTTAGCTCATATGCATTCCATTTCTCTGGATCATCTTTGAGACGTTTCTACACTTTGATTGGAGTCAACCTGTGGCAAATTCAATTCATTGGACATGATTTGGAAAGGCACACACACCTGTCTATATAAGGTCCCACAGCTGAAAATGCATATCAGAGCAAAAACCAAGCCATAAGGTCAAAGGAACTGCCAGCAGAGCTTAGAGACAGGATTGTGATGAGGCACAGATCTGTGGAAGGCTACAAAAAAACAAAACAATTCAGCTGTATTGAAGTTTCCCCAAGAGCACAGTGACCTCCATAATTCTTAAATTGAAGTTTGGAACAAACAGAACTCTTCCTAGAGCTGGCCACCCGGCCAAACTGAGCAATCGGGGGAAGAAGGGCCGAGTGGTGACCAAGAACCCGATTCACTCTAGTTGAGTTCCAGAGATCATGTATGGAAATGGGAGAAACTTGCAGAAGGAACTGCAACACTCCATTGATCTGGGCTTTATGGCAGAGTGCCCAGACGGAAGCGTCTCTTCAGTGCAACACGCATGAAAACCTGCTTGGAATTTGCAAAAAAGCACCTAAATGACTCTCAGACTGTGAGAAACAAGATTCTCAGGTCTGATGAAAAGATTGAACTGCGTCAGGTCTGGAAGAAACCAGATACTGCTCATCATCTGCACAATACCATCCCAATGGTGGTGGTAGCATCATGCTGTGGGTTTTTTTCCCAATGGCAGGGACAGGGGGACTGGTCGAGGTTGAAGGAAAGCAGCAAAATACAGAGATATCTTTAATGAAAACCTGGTCCAGAGTGCACATGTCCTCAGACTGGTCCAAAGGCTTATCTTCCAAAAGGTCAATGACCCCAAGAACACAGCCAAAACATTGCAAGAGTGGCTTAGGGACAACTCTGTAAGTGGCCCAGTTGGAGTTCGATCGAACATCTCTGGAGAGACCTGAAAATAGATGTCCACCGAAGGTCCTCATCCAACCTGAACAGAGCTTGAGAGGATCTGCAGAGAAGAATTGCAGAAAATACCCAAATCCAGGTGTGCAAAACTTGTCGCATCATACCCAAAAAGACTTGAGGCTGTAATCGCTGCCAAAGGTGCTTCAACTAAGTACTGAGTACAGTACTTTATACTTAGGTTTTATACTTATGTCAATGTGATATTTAATTTTTTTTCTTTTTAATAAATTTGCAAAGTTATAAAAAAAAAATCAGGTTTTTGCTTTGTCATTATGTGGTATGGAGTGTAGATTGATGTAAAAAATAAATAATTTAAAGCATTTTATCATAAGGCTGCATCATAACAAGATGTGAAAAAAAGTTAAGGGGTCTGAATACTTAATGCACTGTATTCTTCTAAAAATCTTTCAGTGTTCCCACTCTTTACAAGCCACAAATTTCCAGGACATTTTATGCAACCAACAAGTGTAATCCTTAAGCAAAAAAACATCAATTTACATTGAGCTTTTATTTTGCCATTTCTGTGTGTTTTTGATAGTAGTCTCTCACCTCCAGATAAGTAGTTTGCTCCATGGCCCAGTGTCATTATTAATCCCCATAAAGCTTTGATTTAATTTAATAAAATGCATAGTCTGTATGTGCTGCACACTTCAGAGTGCTCTCTCTCTCTGTCATTTCAAACAAAAGACCGCACGTGATGATCTTGGTGTTTTTAGTGAACGAGCAGCCGTCTCTTCACATTCATTTTGAAGCACGCATCACTTGCAGATTTTATTTATTAAATCAGAGATTTTAAAGTTTATCACATCAGGACATATTCCTTCAAACATAATTTTTTCCAAATATGTCATATTGCATGCCATTCTGCATTTTATTGCTAATGCAATTTTTATAACTAAATTCTGTGTTTTCTGCATACTACATGTGGTAACCTCAGTATAAGCGAACTCTGATCGTTGAATTATTGAAAATGTATTTACATCCTGAGATATTAAGGCCAAATCACCATGCTAGTGTGAATTAATTTGAAAAAAATTAAATAATCTGCGGTCCGACTGTCATCGTTGTCTTAAGTTTATAACTCACAGGGAATTTTTAAGCATTACAAGAACAAATCTACTGTATCATTTCCTTAAGTATTTAAACTGCTGGGCATGACTTTTATCAGAAAAGACAACAATAGCCTAATAATAATAATAATAATAATTTGTTGTTTTAATAATGTCCTTTTGTCATTGTAAAGCACATTTCACATGAGTTGAGTCGAGGAGTCAACGTTCTGTTTAATGTCAGCGTCAAGTGGCACTTTGCCCACCACATGACAAGAGTTGCAGTAAGTGTCATGGTGGGGCGAATTTACGAGCTTGCCATACAAGAAAGTGTGCACAATAAATAATGGAAACATTTATTTGGAAGAGAAAAAAAAATGACTTTGATTGCAGAAAGTAGAGGACTCATTTTTTTTAAATATTCAATATCTCTTCATAAATTTGGACAGTTTTAAAATATATATTGTAGCTTTGTACTCTCAAAGACGTGTGTGAAAAACATTTTGGTGTGAAGTTGGAGCTGAGGTTGCGCTGACGCGTCACTTCATGGACTTCAGTGTATTCGGCAGCGCTGACGGTAGTCATGTGAAAGCTCAACTAAAAATTAGATTCACTATAAAAATGTTTTTTTTTTAGAGGCAGAGGTAGTTATCACTTTGTGATGAAAGATTATGCTGCTTTTCCTTTTTGAAATATCTTATTTACAGTGAAGACAGATTTTTGACTCTATTAAGCTGTGTAAAACTACTAGTTCACATCTAATGTACCACAACTCATGATTTCTGAAGTTGGTCTAATGAAATTTCTTGGGAAGATCTTTTTTTTCGTCAATGTTTCTTCAGCAGAACGATTCCACGGTAGAAATCCACAGATCACAATTTATTTTGGGTGGACTATCCATTTAAACCACACAAAAAGGCAAAATCATTCCATAATCTTCAATAATGTTTCAAATGTATTGGTCTTCTTACTGCAAAGTTTAAGGACTGTTACCTTGCTCTGATTAAAGAGTCTCTGGTCATACGGAGCTGGAAGTACGGGGGTTCGGCTGGCCCAGAGCAATGGTCTCACTGATGTCTCCGGAGCTTTGACCTGAAAGGACCAAAATCACCCTGACATCAGCTAAATGCACATTAATATCTCATACCGACAGCTAGACGCATCACGCTACATTACACACGCCTGAAAAATTGAGCTGAGGGCGGAGCTCGGGGAATACTCACACGAACATCTTTTGTGGAAAAACCTAAAATTCAAAGGATTACAACTAGATATTAAAAGCATTTTAATTCCACTAAAAGGCACTTCATGTAAAAACAAATTTATCTGAAATGAAAAGAGACAAACACAAAATCATGTGCGATAAAGTGGAGCTCTAACATAGAGGCCCATCAATGATTCAGGAGGAGGATGTAAAAAAATGCATGTACCTCTTATCAGGCGCAGCTCTGGACATGTTCCTGTCATGCTGCCTCACTTTCCTCCTCTCGTTACAGATCTCATCATGCTCACCAACCTCGGTCTCTTCTCCACCTGAGAGAAAAGTCATGATGTCACACATAGTGGTCTCGTTGATGGCTGTGAGAGCACACTGCTGACCCCGCACGAGGGTCATGCATTACCTGTGTTTGTGACTTAAGCCAAGCCCACACTACAAGAATGAAGCTAGTCTCCTTTGGGGTTTGTATTCACAGAGAGATCTGTGACAAGTACCAGATGACAGTACATGCCCTTCACACATTTTCCCCATGTTTGTGGCAAGCAACTATTTTTCACTTTCTGTGTTAGTGCAAATTTAGTGCAAAATGACCACAAACCCTTACTCTGTGTAGTTTGTTAACATGTTGTCAAGAATAATATTGTATTGATACGTGTAAGAATTTAAGAGATCATTTCTGGAATGTAGCTTCAGCGACGCACCTAGTCTGCTAGAAGTGTGTAGTGTAGCAAGTATTTATTTGTGTGCAGGACAACAAGCATCTTGTATTATGGAATTGGCTTTAACAAATCCATTCATTCTTACAATCAAGAGCTTTCCTCACCCACACATTTTTTGTGGCTCATGGTTATAAAAACAAAATTATCTAGAAACGTTGCCTCTGGTAATTTTTTTTGCCTAAAGTAGTAGTTCACTCAGAAAAGAAAATCCAACTCATATGTATATAAGTGAACCCTCTTATCCTTATTTATCAGGTTTGGAACATCATGAGGGTGACCAAATGCCATTTTTCATTTTTTAATGAACTACTACTATAAAGGGGACCTCCATCCATCCATCCATCCATCCATCTTCAACCGCTTATCCGAAGTCGGGTCGCGGGGGCAGCAGCTCCAGCAGGGGGCCCCAAACTTCCCTATCCCGAGCCACATTAACCAGCTCTGACTGGGGGACCCCGAGGCGTTCCCAGGCCAGTGTGGAGATGTAATCTCTCCACCTAGTCCTGGGTCTTCCCCGAGGCCTCCTCCCAGCTGGACGTGCCTGAAACACCTCCCTAGGGAGGCGCCCAGGGGGCATCCTTACCAGATGCCCAAACCACCTCAACTGACTCCTTTCCACGCAAAGGAGCAGCGGCTCTACTCCGAGCTCCTCGCGGATGACTGAGCTCCTAACCCTATCTCTAAGGGAGAAGCCCGCCACCCTTCTGAGGAAGCCCATTTCGGCCGCTTGTACTCACGACCTAGTTCTTTCGGTCATGACCCAACCTTCATGACCATAGGTGAGGGTAGGAACAAAAACTGACCGGTAGATCGAGAGCTTTGCCTTCCGGCTCAGCTCTCTTTTCATGACAACGGTGCGATAGAGCGAATGCAATACCGCCCCCGCTGCCCCGATTCTCCGGCCAACCTCCCGCTCCATTGTCCCCTCACTCGTGAACAAGACCCCGAGGTACTTGAACTCCTTCACTTGGGGCAATACCTCCTTTCCCACCCGGAGTACGCACTCCATCGGTTTCCTGCTGAGAACCATGGCCTCAGATTTAGAGGTGCTAATCCTCATCCCAGCCACTTCACACTCGACTGCCAAGCGGTCCAGTGAGAGCTGAAGGTCACGGACCGATGATGACATGAAGACCACATCATCTGCAAAAAGTAGAGATGAGATCCCCAGCTCACCGAACCGCATACCTTCCCCACCCCGACTACGTCTCGATATCCTGTCCATGAATACCACAAACAGGATTGGTGACAAAGCGCAGCCTTGGCGGAGACCAACCCCCACATAGAACGAGCTCAACTTCGTGCCGAGGACCCGGACACAGCTCTCGCTTCGGACGTACAGGGATTGGATCGCCCTAAGAAGGGACCCCCCCACCCCATACTCCCGAAGCACCTCCCACAGTCTCTCCCGGGGGACCCGGTCATACGCCTTCTCCAGATCCACAAAACACATGTAGACCGGATGGGCATACTCCCAGGCCCCCTCCAGAATCCTTGCGAGAGTAAAGATCTGGTCCGTCGTTCCACGGCCAGGACGGAACCCGCATTGTTCCTCTTCAATCCGAGGTTCGACAATCAGCCGCACCCTCCTCTCCAGCACCTTGGAGTAAACTTTAACAGGGAGGCTGAGAAGTGTGATACCCCTGTAGTTGGCACACACTCTCTGGTCCCCCTTTTTGAAGAGAGGAACCACCACCCCGTTCCGCCACTCCTTAGGCACTGTCCCAGATTTCCACGCGATGTTGAAGAGGCGTGTCATCCATGACACCCCCTCCACATCCAAAGCTTTCAGCATTTCTGGTCGGATCTCATCAATCCCCGGGGCTTTGCCACTGCGGAGTTGTTTGACTACCTCAGTGACCTCCCCCAGGGAAATAGAATCTGATCCCCCATCAGCCTCCGGCTCTGCCTCTAGCATAGGGATAGAGTAGGGATTTAGGAGTTCTTCAAAGTGTTCCTTCCACCGCCCAATAACCTCCTCGGTTGAGGTCAACAGCGTCCCATCTTTGCTGTATACAGCTTGGATGGTTCCCCGTTTTCCCCTCCTAAGGTGGCAGACGGTTTTCCAGAAGCACCTTGGTGCGGACCGAAAGTCCTTCTCCATGGCTTCTCCGAACTTTTCCCACACCCACTGCTTTGCCTCCCTCACGGCTGAGGCCGCAGCCCTTCGGGCCTGTCGGTACCTTGCAACTGCCTCCGGAGACCTCCGGGACAACAAATCCCGGAAGGCCTCTTTCTTCAGTCGGACAGCTTCCCTGACCACCAGTGTCCACCACGGTGTTCGAGGGTTACCACCCCTTGAGGCACCTAAAACCTTGAGGCCGCAGCTCTCCACCGCGGCTTCGGCAACGGAAGCTTTGAACATTTCCCACTCCGGTTCAATGTCCCCAACCTCCGCAGGGATGCCTGAAAAACTCCGCCGGAGGTGTGAGTTGAAGATCTCGCGGACAGGGACCTCCTCCAAACGTTCCCAGTTCACCCGCACTACTCGCTTGGGCTTCCCAGGTCTGTCCAGAGTCTTTCCCCACCCCCTGATCCAACTCACCACCAGATGGTGATCAGTTAACAGCTCTGCCCCTCTCTTCACCCGAGTGTCCAAAACATATGGCCTCAGATCTGATGACACGATTACAAAATCGATCATCGATCTTCGGCCTAGGGTGCTCTGGTACCACGTACACTTATGAGCATCCTTATGTTCGAACATGGTGTTTGTTATAGATAATACATGACTAGCACAGAAGTCCAATAACAAACATCCACTCGTGTTCAGATCGGGGAGGCCGTTCCTCCCAATCACGCCTTTCCAGGTGTCCCTGTCATCTCCCACATGCGCGTTGAAGTCACCCAGCATCACTATGGAGTCCCCTACTGGGGCCCTATTCAGGACTCCATTCAGGGTCTCCAAGAAGGCAGAATACTCTGTACTGAATACTCTGTAAAGGGGACCTATTATGCTAAATTCACTTTATTTCCACAGAATAGTTTGATCCAGTGGGTCATCACATTGTGAATGCAACTCATCAGGTTCACAAATAATACAATTATACAAAATCACCTTGAACCTAAAATGTATTTATATTTCATTATCGTTATTGTTTACATTTATCATTTTCTTTAGATCTCAATTTGTATAAGTAATTTTCCACCTGCTGTTGTAGACCAATATTTGTGTGACAGAGGTGGATAAATACACATTTTTTGACTACTTCATTATTTTAATTCCTTTTCTACTTCATTTGAAGTGCAATTTGATTTTGAAAACAAATTTGGTTTAAGTTTTTCATGATTCAATAAATTAGTTTAATTTTTAAAGCATAATCAGTAAGACAAAAATATTACAGAGGCCTCAACAGTAATGCTTTTCCTTGACATATGGGTTTTTAAAAGGGCAAGTGAAAAACATCACTAGCCCTACTGGACAAGAAGCCTGATTAAAAGGTCAATAACGAAAACATAACTGACTATACATTTGAAGTCAGAAGTTTACACATACCGTAGCCAGATATATTTAAAATCATTTTTCACAATTCCTGACATTTATTCTGAGAAATAAATTTTCTTTCTGCTTTCCTCAGCCTTCGAAGAAAGTAGAGACGCTGCTGGGCTTTCTTGATAATAGAGCTGGTGTTGAGGGACCAGGTGAGGTTCTCCACCAGGTGAACACCAAGGAATTTGGTGCTCTTGACAATCTCCACAAAGGAGCCGTCGATGTTCAGTGGAGAGCGGTCACTCTGTGCTCTCCTAAAGTCAACAACCATCTCTTTTGTTTTGTCCACATTCAGAGACAGGTTGTTGGCTCTACACCAGTCCATTAGCTGCTGCACCTCTCTGTATGCGGACAGCAGAGTGAACAGCAGTGGACTGAGCACACAGCCCTGGGGGTAAGTGTATGTAAACTTCTGACTTCAACTGTATTTGTAATTTAGCATAGTGTGTCACTTATTACAAAGTTTATTCTTATTCTGCCATTTTATCATTTGCTAGTGACCTAGTAATAGCTGAACGCTTTTTGACTGACAGGCGGCTTGTGCGTGCGGCATGCTTTATATCAATGTGTGCACTGAGAATACTCTAATTAACGTGACTAACACTAAACAGTCAAATACATTTCAAAATCTTGGAGAGGTTTTCATGTATATACAGAGATTTGTCTAAAGTGAATGTAAACATTAGGGGAAAAGCGGATGTATCAAAATGTAGGACTTAAATGCAAATATAACCTAATATACCTGCTGCCATCTGTGTCACTCATATTAATCAAACATCCATAACAAAATGAGAAAACCACTCGTTGCTCTTGGCTGGATAACTTTAGAATTATAAAACTAACTTTAGTATAAAATAATTAATGTTAGTCATACAGGGAAGACCAGTATTAGTTGTCAAATTTGGTCAGAATGTTTTATTGAATACTTGATCCTACTGTTGTTATTTTTTTTTAAAAGCTGTTAAAAAGCACAGTTTTTTCGGATCTCAATCCCATTGAGCGCGTCTGGGACACGTTTAATAGGAGGGTGTATGCTAGGGTCATTCCCACAAGAAATGTCTGGGAACTTGCACGTGCCTTGTTGGAAGAGTGGGATAACATATCACAGCAAGAACTGTCAAATCTGATGAAGTCCATGAGGAGGAGATGCACTGCAGTACTTAATGCAGCTGGTGGCCACACCAAATACTGACTGTTACTTTTGATTTTGACCCCCCTTTGTTCAGGGACACATTATTCCATTTCTGTTAGTCACATGTCTGTGAAACTTGTTCAGTTTATGTCTTAGTTCTTGAATCTTTGTGTTTATGTCTTGTCAAATATTTACACATGCTAAGTTTGCTGAAAATGAATGCAGTTGAAAGTGAGACGAAGATAATTTTTTTTGCTGAGTTTATTTATTGTGCATGGTAGATCTTGCTGCAATAACATGATGAAAAATTAGATGTCATTCCATAGTAGTGTTAACACCTCTGCTGTAAATGATGGAAATGGAGGCTTTTCTTTATTTGACCACCGTGCGTAACATAACTACTATTTGACAATAACCTGCTCCCCTACTCAGCGCAGTTTACATTTCTGTCCCAGAGAATCGAGTTGATTGCATTGGTAAAGCCTAATACTATTAGGTTGGGCATCTGTTGTAGTTTTAGGAAACACAACTAATAATAACTTACACATTTTTAATATATTACTAATTATAACTAACTAAAAATATGATAATCACCCAGGCTTAATGTGTTCCCAACAGCATTCATTTGTACCTTTGTCACCATAAGCTTTTATTCCAGCTCTCCTGTCTCGGGCCATCTTAGCCAACTCTCATCTTTTCCCCTCTTTTCTTTCTCCTTCTGAGCCATCTTTTCCACTTGAGCTCTCATCTCCACAGCCTCTCTGGCCTGGAAACATCACAAAATCAACATCAACACCAGCTATTGACTCAGGACATCACCTTTCAATGCTTGGTACACATCACTGATACACTGATACATATGGGCTAGTCATTCAGACAACCTACCAAATAGTCAATTTTGAAAAATGAATACTTAGCTACTTTGCTTATCTTTAGAATGAATAAACTATTGAGTATTGTTTTGAGGAGAATGCTGACCTGAGATCAACATTCTATTTCATTCTAAATGAAGATTCTAGACTTCATTTCAAAACCATTCAGACAAGTGTCTGGATTTATTTAGTATTTAAAGTAAACATGAAAAAGCGAATTATTATAGGGTGGTAGTAAAAGGCTTAATGACTTGGATGTGGAGGCTATGGTTCACCCTCAATTTTATGACAGATTAAGACAATTTTCTTTTTTTTTTTTTTTTTGTATAATCTGCACATTAAGACCAGCAATGTGCATAAAGAAAACTGGGTCAATTTTGTTTTTATGTTATGTTTTTATAAAACTCAGTAAACATCCAGCTTAGCAATGTGGGATTTAGAGTGTTTAGAGATGCAGGAATTAGCAGTATACCTTCCTGACTGTGATGTACAAGCCTCAGCCAGCTTGGCAAAGTTCTCATTTTTGTGAATGGTATGCAGGCCTCGTCCATCAGCCGCCAAACGCTTGTCCAGTGGAATGGTGCAACCCTGAGATGCAGAGATGAGAAAAGTGTGAGAAAGCAGCATGGTTGTATTCACTGCCGGTATTTTAGACCAGAACAACAAACAGCTCAGTAACTGAATAATTCTTGGAGTGAAAGGAAGAGATCTTAGTTTTACTTTTGCATTCTTCCAGTTGGAAATACAGGGAGGAATCGTCCACTCCTGCTGTTCTTTCACTGTCATCCGAAAAGAGAAGGGGGGAAAAAGATTTGAGGTTAGTTGAGATGTTCACAGAATATGGTTTTCAGAAAGATTTCAATGGATTCTAAAAGTAAACAAGGCAAAAGTTCAGATCGATAGTTGACTGAATTCAGACTCCCACTTTTCTGCTTGGAGAGTGCATGACATGAGCAGGAGGCGATGGAGGTCCATGGGGGATCTTTTTATTGATTCTGTTAGAAAACACAGAGAAACATTGAGAGTTCATTTTCTCTGAGATTTCCACTCTTATGTGGTTTGTTATATTCAATGCTGAGAATAAGACAACATACTTGAAGCGTGGGGGTTCCATGGGATCTTTCTGCATTTCCACCATACGGATAACCCTCTGTTTGGCTCCGGAGTTAAATGCAAGTCCTTGCTGGAAGGGTGTCTACCTTTAAGAAACTGAAGGACATGTTATGAGATTTATATATACAAAGAATGTTAGAGATGTTAAAAATCAAGGGTGTTGATGTTAAAATCCTTGTCTTCCACAGAAGGAAGTCAGAGGTAACAAATTAGATGAGGGTGAGTGAATGATACAGATAATATATTAACTCTTTAAGTGCATCATACAGTGAAACTGCTCTTACCGAATTTATTGCTCTGGGGCCTGTTTGTCTGCAGCACGCACAGGCATGGCAGCTGCAATTTTCTGTGACACCTGTTTCTCTAGAGCTGCTCTGGTCTTTTCTGTACGCTACAGCAGGAGGAAACAAGAAACTGGTGAGTTCAAGCAGGCCTAACTTCATTCGAATTTACAGCCATATAATTCAGAACAAGTTATAGAATTTTCCAGTTAGCGCAATGAGGTTTATTTATGGATTAATTAGAGCACAAAAGAGTACAAACACTTTTCAAAAAATGTTAGTCTTACTCCAGCCATTTAATAAGAGTTTAATGTTGTGGCACATCACTTCAACAGTAAACAAACACATTTTGCACTGGCACTACTACTGCCAACAACACAAAGAAATGTTTCAAAAAGTTTGTGTTGACACGCCGGGTGTAGACAGCGTTTCAGCATCATAAACAATCATGACATTTGAAATATTAATAAACTGAACTATTTTCTTAGGTTTTTGATTAGATCCATTAGTGTTTTTAACTGCCCCATATCCTCCAGTGACAATTCCTTGGCAAAGACTAATTTTATGACTGCTTCATAAGACACACGCATCCAGTTTATCATCCTGCACTGAGGTGTACATCAAAACAGTCAAAGATGTTCATCTAGTGCATGTTTACATACACAACAATTAAAAATAGTGCTGATAGGTGAAAGAACAGTTTGTTGAGCAGTTTAAGCAACAAAACAACAGGAGCCACAGCAGCTGATGAAATGCATCAGTTGAAATTTGACAATGTGTCAAATATGTCTTTGTAGTGCATGTTTGTATACAAAAATAATTTGAAATAGACCAGATGGGTCAAGTTCAAGTTCAGGAGTAGTTAGGCCACAGACAGTAGGCCTTTTGTCCTTCTCTCGGTCTCTGTTTATGAGCCAAGTGAGCACTAGTGGGTGGGGCCATGGGTGCAATGATTTTAAAATAGCCATTGATGTTGTTGCTGTAGAGGTCATCTTGAATTAATGAGTACCTACAGCAGTGGATTGGGACCTCTGAGTGCGGGACCTCTCCTCTGCCTCCAGCTGGTCCAGAGACAGCTGGGTGGGTGCTGGGAGAAAAATACAAAATGGGGGGCGGGAGGGTTGTCAACTTCTTCATTTGACCATATGTTAGTGTCCACAAATGTAGGTCTATGATCGAGGTTCCCACACTTCATGAACAATGAATTGCATGAGCTTTCCTGTAGTCCATAGTAACTGGATAAGGACTTTTACTAATTTTGATTCAAATTAAATCGCCAATGAATCATTCAGACTAGCATTGACAAAAGTACTGTTACTTCGGCACAAAGAATCTGAAGTGCCGGTATTACCGAGAATCGAGTTTAGTTCACTTGATGTTTACACACAGCTTCAGATTTGTTTTTTGTTTTTTCAAGAATTTTTAGATTCCATGTTTTTTTTTTTTTTTTTTTAAATATATCTCATAACAACAATTTGGTTTTATACTCTGACTTTTTTCCTCTTAAATCTATACATCACTTTTGTAATTAAACATGGTAATGTATATCAACTCATCTAAATGTATTATAAAAGCAAAGTTATGGTATTGTTTCAAAATTATATTTCAACTGGATCCAGTGATATTTATTGAATATAATACTATTATTTCTGAAATTTCTATTTTCGCATCACCCTGAGGATCATGTTGAACATGAAAGACTCCAGCAAGCATATACACAGCCAACAATTGCTTAAGCTTTTCCGTGGCAAGTACATTTTGACAAAATTTCAGTTCAACCCCATGTACCAGCTTCCATGTCTAAATTAATGTACACTGAGATTCCTCACATCTATAATGAAACCGGAGACCACATAATCCAGCATCTCAGAGAGAATCCATTCTACAACTAATCTGTGGACAATTAGAGCTGCAGACAATTTCATGTCTGTAACTCTGCAGTACATAACTGAATCTTGGGAGATGTAGTCTCGGTGTCTTGGCTGTTGTGGGCTAAATACAGAATCACACAGCTTGAGTTTGAAGGAGGCCTTTTGAGAAAATCGAAGAATAGAAGTTGGAAATTGCAAAGCTGGCAAGCGTCACAAATAGGGCTGGGTATCGGTCAAACATTTGATATCTATACAGATACCAATTTTACGAAAATCCGTTTTAACAAGATTACACATGACCACAAAAAAAAAAAAAAAAAAAAACCTTGGGTTTTATTTCAGCTTGTTGACTTTTTACAGATTCAACGACTCATCTCCTGAGCCTTCTGGTCTCCCCATGCAAGGGTCTGTAAGGGCAGACTCTATAACATTAATGTGAAGAGGATAAAAAAAAACAAACAAGAAAGCTAAACTGTTAATTCAGCCAACCCTATGGATAAGTATGGTTTAACAAAATAACTAGTGTGGCAGCGGGGGTGTGGTCAAGCGTCCGTCCGGGGAGAGAAAGCGGTAAGGGCGCTTGCACCTGAGCCAAATTATGTCTAACACCTGTCTCTAATTCCAGTAAGCATGGGGAGAGCGGCATAAGAGCGGCCACAGAACCTACAGAGAGAGAGAGAGAGAGTGTTCTACATGTACACGGCAGCCCAGCGTTGTGGTTTGTTTAGTTAGAATTGTGTGTGTTAAAAAGGTGATTATTTTGAGAAGTGCTGTATGAGCCTGTGGCCATTAAAGAAAGGAAAGAATTATCTGAACCCACGTCTCTGTAACTCTTTACAACTAGTTTTATGCAAGTTAAACTTGATAAGTTACTGTCAACCTTAAAGCATTTTTAGCATCAATTTAGCCAACTATCTGTGGCATTCCCAGCTGGAGGGAAACGTGAATCCAAAATAAATTAAACACAACTATGCCACCCTGGGGGGAGAGCCAGGGAAATGTGTCCAATAAAGGGCACACATAAGTTTTACCAATTGAAGGCAAAGAAATAAGCAAAAGGGTGACGAGAGTATCAATACAAAAATATATTTTGACAATTCAGCATTACTAAAATCATATAATAAGTGGTCACTCTCCCATGAAGCACAATAAATTATATATATATATATATATATATATATATATATATATATAAATGAATTCTCCAGGGCCAGGCTTAGCTGGAACAAGACAGGCCAGCTAACTTGGGAGGTCATCAAAACCCACCTCAAATTCACACCAAATCGCACACCACACACACCATAAAGTTGTGTCAGCACACTTAACACACTTGTGAAGCACACCACTGAATCAAGGCAGCTAGCCTCCCCTGCTCCCCACAAAGACCTCACTGGCTCTTGGAGAAAAGAGAAACAGAAATTAGCCCAGGATTACACAGAAATAACAATATGCAATAACACAACAACATACACCACATCAAGAATAAAGTGACAGTGTGGGAAAACTAACCTGAAATAACAGGTTTGAGGCAGTGTAACGATGTGTAGCTGATAATGACGAAGACGAAGTGTAGGTAGTGATGTTACATCTGACACCGAAGCTTGCTTCAAACTCGAACGGTCCTTGCAATGAACCACTGCTTCGGAGCTTGTATCATTACGTCACTAGTCACGTGAAAATGACTTCTGAAGCAAACACACTGGTTCACTCCTGTAGTGAACCACCTGACTGCTTTGACAGCCCAATCCAGTGTTGACAGGTTTGAAACCTGGTGGCTGTATTTCTTATAAAAGTGAAGCCAAACCATGGCAACACAGTGGGTTGTAGTAGTCAGTGTTTGGATTGGCGTTATTGTTGAGGAGAGTGGATTGAGTTTATTTCAGTGTTGTAATGGAGCCAGCGAGAAAGAGAAGTCGTTCCCAAGTTTGGGAACACTTTAAATATATTTCCCAGAATATGGTTAGTTCTTTGACATTTCTGCATACAAATATTTTTACATATGTAGTGAATGATATGGAGCACTACAGTACAATGGATTGCTTTTACGTCATATGTGCTAACATCTGCACACATCTGTTTAACTCTGCATTTACTGAATGAGCAATGTGCTGCTTCACACTGACTGCAATTTTAACTTAAGGCAGTTTTATTTCTGTGTGAATGTTTTTAAACACATTTTAAACTAAAAAAAAAAGCACAATTATTTTCTTTTAATTGTTATTTTAAATTCTCATTCATTTTTATGATTTGTGATTTTAAGGGCTTTTTTCTCTTAGATTGTCTTCTCATTTCTGTGTATGAAATGTGATATAAATAAACTTGCCTTGCCTACATGTAATTGCATAGATCCTCACACAGATAAACGTTGTTGTTACAGGTTCAGTGCTTGGTGTGTGATCAGGAGTTGGCGTATAATAATAATACGTCTTCCATGCTGAGGCATTATAGGGCTAAGCATGAGCAGTCTGGAGTGTCAATGGAAAACTTCAACTGTCAAGGTAACTAATTTATGGAAGTTTTCGACTGTTACAGTATGAATAAACTTTACTTAAAGTTTTACATGTATTTGCACATTTTCTGGCCTTTCTCTATTGTGGATGACAGTGGCTTTAAAACATTTGTGGCCAAGCTTGACCCCACTTATGCACTACCATCAAGGCAGGCTCTGAAGATCATGGTGGACCACAAATATGAGGAGCAGAAGCAGAAGGCCATGGCTGAGCTACAGAAAACTGAGGGTGTGAGCCTAACTGCAGATATGTGGACCTCTATTAATATGGATGCATATCTGGCCGTTACATGCCATTATGTAGACGACAAGGATAAGCTTACCACAGTACTTCTGGAGGTATGGTCATTTCCAAAAGCTCACACTGCGGAGAACCTTGCAGATGCCAAGAGGTTGCGCTTTGAAGAATGGGGTATCCAGAGCAAAATAAAATCCCTGGTGACTGATGCTGCTTCAAATATGATAGCCACTGCCAACAACTTAAAGATTAGGCATGTTATATGCATTGCGCATGCCTTGAATTTGGTGGTCAAGAAGTCCCTTGATGCAACTCCTGGTCTGGAAGATGTCAGAACAAGAGCACGAAGGATGGTGACTTACTTTAAGACCAGTACCACAGCAAAAGAGAGGCTTAGAGAGAAACAGGAACAAATGGGATGTCCTGTGAAGAAGCTGATTCTGGAGGTTGATACACGCTGGAATAGTACCTATTTAATGCTTCAGCGTATATATGAAGAGAAAGAACCAGTGGGTGTGGCACTGGCTACACTGAGAACTGATGTGTCTCCTCTGACATCAGAAGAATATCAGGCAATATCTGAGTGCATGAGAGTGCTAGCCCCATTCCAGGTGGCCACCGTTGAACTTTCTGAGGAGAAGAGAGTATCTGGCTCTAAGGTCATTCCCATGATGAAAATGTTGCGATACACAATTAATGAAACACTCAAAAACATTACCAACGACACTGCAATCCAGCTGGGACAGAATCTGTCAAGAAGATTAGCAGATAAATTTTCAGCTCTTGAATCGACAAGTGTTTTGACATTAGCTACACTACTAGATCCACGATTTAAAACATTTGGGTTTCATAATCATATACAGGCCCAGACGGCAATTGGACGACTAACATCTGAATGCACAGTGTTAATCAAAGATACAGCTCATCAAACACCCAGCCACTCAGCACAGCCAGATACAGCACAAAATCTTGAAACTACAGGTCAAGGTAAAGTAAAAATCCTAGAAGGTTACTTAAAACTATTCATTACTCATAACATGGTTTTGTTTATCATTTCCCTTGCAGATGAGGTGAATCTTTGGGAGCTGCTGGAGAACGATGCAAGTAATGCAAGGAGGAACAAAAGTGCAACATCAGATGCAACCATAGAGGTCCAGCGCTACATGGCCGATTTCCCCCACTGCAGCGTTCTGCTGACCCTCTTGCCTACTGGTCCACCCACAAAGCAATATATCCTCATTTATACCAGCTTTCTAAACTGTTTTTGTGTACTCCTGCATCATCTGTTCCATGCGAGAGGATATTCTCTAAAGCTGGTGAAATCGCCTTTCACCAAAGACTGTGGAGAAAATAATATTTCTGAATAAAAACCATACCATTGGTATCCGAACACTTTGTCTAAGCCTTCATCATAAGGCATGATGTACCCAAAGCACACCCTCTGCCACATTTTTTTAAATTTTTTTTTAATTATTAATTTTTTTAATTATTTAATTTTTTTTAAATAATTTTTTTAAATAATTTTTTAATTATTTTAATTTTTTAATTATTTAATTTTTATTTAATTATTAATTAGAGAACATATGAACATATGTTTACATAAAAACACGCATCAAAGTCAGAAACTTCAAAAACCCTCTGCTACATTATACAAGTACAACCAGTTACACAAGCACATCCTTTTCAACATACAAAAATATCAGTCCCACCAGTTAACAAGTTATAGAGTTCTGCTTCCCACAGCTAAACAAGATAAAGCTTTCACACATGATACTGCCCTGCTAAAAAAAAACTATAGAAACCATTACAGAAATTCTATTGGATTTAATGGTTTTCATGGGAATTTTATTGGTTGTAATGGGAATTATAGTGGTCTCTGTGGGTCTCTACTGATATGTGTTGGGTTCTATTGGTGGGGGCATTAAATCCTAATGGAATATGTCCCAAATACACTACAAAAAAGAATTCTGTAGTGGTTTAAATGATAAAAGCCAATGGTTCCTATTGGTATTTTAATAGAAACCATTAGAATTTCTGTGATGGTTTCCAACTTTTTTTAAGCTGGTCTGATCTTCTGTCCTTGTCTAAAGAAATAATTACACACACATCATGCTTAATGTTTTATTATCAAGGTGAACACATGAAATTCATCAGTATCTGTAAAATTCACCTACATAAATGAGTTTCACAGCACTAACAGTGTTTCAGCTTTGATCGCCTCGGTAAACACGTAATAAACAGGGCGTTAACATAAGCCTACTTGCATTTTATGGTTGTCAGCTTTGTTGCATTACATTTACTTCACAGGGAGATGGTGCTGCAATTTCTATCTGAATGAAGCTTCGAGTAATGAACCATTTGACACAATTGTATCAGAAAGCAATAATGCTTCGAAACGCTTCATTTGGCCATCACTAAGTGTAGGACCCAAGTGCAGTTTTACTACAAAAATGATGATAATGCAAGAAACCCTATCTATACCCGTGAACATGAACTTGACACATTGACTAAACTAGACATAAACCTGAAATTGAAACTAGACTATGAACTTGACATGACTAGAGCTCTGTTATACAAACTTACAACAATACTAGACAAGAGACAATGGCAAACATGAGGGCTTAAAATACATGGACATGGGGAAACATAAGCCAATGAACAAACAGAACTCTAAACAAGATAACAAGGCAATTAACTAGAACTGATAACAAAGTAACCAAACATTGAACCAATGAAAACCAGACACATGAACATGGAGGGAAAACAGGACATCACATGACTAGGAAACAGGAACTAAACAGGAATTTCATCATAAAAGTGCACAAACAAAAGACAACAGGGAATGTGCGGGCAGAGACATGCATCAATTTAACAAACAGCCTCTCACACTATATGTGGTCGCAAAACTAATATACTCAACCAAAAAAAAAAAGAAAAAAAAATGAATAACCACAAAATAACTTGATACTATAGCAACAAATAAAGAAAACAAAAAAGAAAAAGACAAAAAGCAAAGCACAAAGGGGAAACAAACTACACAGGAGCTGATATGCAGCGCAGCGAACGTGAGGCTCATAAACGGACAGCCCAAGCGAGCCGCAAAGCATAACAGCAAAAACAATTGCCCGTGAGCAAGCAGCAAAAACAAATGCCTATAAGCAAGCAGCAGAAACAAAACGCTCGAAAGCAAAACCGCAGCAGGATCACATATAGCGTCTTCGGCTAAGGATTTGTCTTAGGTTAAAGATATTCCACTCCCTACGCTTACCTTAACAAAAAGACAGAGTTAAATTAAATCTACCGAGCCCCGATGTGAAAAAGGCTTACGATTGGGTTGAGCTACCACCAGATGCAAAGTTGTATGATTACTCACAACTAGAACTGCAGCTTAGTATACCGACCATCATTCACCCACCTGCTAAAGTTGCTGTTACTGTGAACATAATACAATAAATACCCCCACAACATACGATCTAGAGATTTAAGAAATATAAGACATACCTGAAAGCAACATCCGCCGCCAAGCTCCTCTCACATAAGCATTTTTAGCCTTGAGACGTTCACATCATTACACAGTGAGCAAAGCCTCAACATACCTGAATGGAAACAAAACGGAAATGCCAGGAAGCGAGGAACCAAGAATCACCAGGACACGTATCAAACGTATAAAAATAAGGGTCCTTAAATAGTATGGTAGCTCCCACCTCATTGGGCTGCCAAAACCATACTCCAACCAGGCCAATAGGATGGTAAAATCACTTATCCTGCCACATATCTATAGCCATACATCCAAAAAATATCTAATGTTACATAGGTCCCAGTTTATAGGACTATGTCACCTGTGCACAGAAACGTTAATTTAACAAGTACACTAGCATGTACCACTACATGTTAGTCGATTTTGTTTGTTGGTTTGATTGCTAAACTTTAACCTTACCTGTCGGTGTCCCAGTCATAGCACCGCTGCATTCATCAGTAGTTTTGAAGGAAGCTCTGTGGCAAACATCTAGGAATAAGTCTCAAAAGTTATTTAAGTGTATTTTTTTTTTTACATTTTTACTACAGAGAACATATGGCTTGGCATTTACTTGTGCATTAAATTACAGATCTAAAATGACCAGTGTGATTCTGTGTACTGTACTGTGAGCTGACAAAACAGTGTATACTTTGTGCATTCTGTTATGAGCAATTGTGAGACTCTTTGATAGTTTTAAGCGCATTAGTGAAATAATGCTGAGTGACTAGATCAGAGAGTTGTGTTCCTTCTTCCCTCACTCCGATGGCTGTATCTTTTGAAAATGTTTTAAGAACTCAACTGTGCTGAAACAGGCATTGATGTGATCCTTAAAGGGAAAAAACAGATGGTGTTCAACATATTTTGCTTGACTTTACCAGCTATACAAATCTTAAAATTTGTCATAATTTATCCTGATATTTAGTAATAGCCGGCATGGGCAACTTAGATGACAGATTGCTCCCATTCCCCATCCACTAGGGGAGGGAGGGGCCCTTGTTCTGTCCATGCCCAGTTGAGTTGCATTTTTGCAAAACAGTTGTGAGACAGACTTGAGCTGAAATAAATTGAGCTGACGAGGGAGGGGACAAGGGGAGGGAAACAACAAACAATTAAAATATGGTGTGGTACTCTTATAACCACCACGTCAATTCATTAAATTTTTAAAACATGACAACAACAAAAACACTACAATTTAAAAAAAGGTAAAAGGCCAACACAGAGTGGCAGTGAGAGAGAGAGGAGAGAGAGATAAAAAAAAAAAAAAACTTCTCCGATACGCCGTAGCTTGTTCCTCAGCCACTCCTACACCCTCTACGGAACGGCAGACACGCCTCTATGGACGGATCAGAGGTGTACCTCCATCCCCTGGCGGATGGAATGCCCCGCCACATTCTTGGGGATAGGAAGGGGCCTCCCCCGCCCCTGGCAGCGGTTTCCTCGCTCCAGGTGGTCGGACTCGGAGCCCCTCCCCACTCGCGGTCGGCGGTCTCTTACCCCGCCGTGTTTCAGCACCCAGAAGGGGTCTCCTCTGCCCCTGGCAGCGGCATTCCTCGCTCCAGGCAGTCGGCCAGGAGCCCCTTCTCCCCTCGCGGTCGGCGGCCGTTCCTCAGCTTCCAGGCGACCGGGCTCCTGTTCCCGGGCAAATGGCCGTGGCTGCTTCGTTGGGGTAGTGGCGAGAACTCCGCTACGGCGTATCACTCTTCCTTCCCGGATTTCGGCACCAATGTAAAACAGTTCACGCTCACGGGCAAGGAAGAGACGAGAAACCGACTTGACATACAAATAATAGTTTTAATGAAAAACTCAAAAGACAAACACACAGGACGACAGACATGTCCGTAAGGATCTCTCTCTGCCGCGCCGCCCTCTGCGATTGGCCTTTATCCCTCTTAGTGGCTTGATTAGCCTAATACGGGACCGGGCGTGTCGAGTCACGACCCGGCCGCGCCCTCCGCCGTGCCACAGTGTTCCTTTCTGCAAATCTGGAAATGGCAAAACAAAAACAAAAGGTGTGTTCTAAGTGCTTTTAATTGTTTGACAACAGGTAAACAGGTAATTGTTTTTTATTTGTTCTATTGCATGGATATTTGGTTGTTTTTTAGTACTTGGAAAAATCTTGAAGTTAAAACCTGAAGTGTTCGCAAATACTTGCATACAGTCATGTGAAAAAGAAAGTACACTTGCATTGAATTCTATGATTTTATGTATCAGGACATAATATAAATCATCTGGTCCTTAGCCAGTCTTAAAATTAGGTAAATACAACCTCAGATGAACAACAACATATGACATATTACACAGTGTCATTATTTCACAAAAAATAAGTCAAAATGGAGAAGCCATGTGTGAAAAACTAAGTACACCTTATGATTCAATAGCTTGTAGAACCAACTTTAGCAGCAATATCTTCAATTAATTGTTTTCTGTATGACTTCATCAGTCTCTCACATCGTAGTGGAGGAATTTTGACCCACTCTTCTTTACAACATTGCTTTAGTTTATTGAGGTTTACAGGCATTTGTTTATGTACAGCTCTCTTAAGGTCCCGCCACAGCATTTTATTCAGGTTGAGGTCTGGACTTTGACTGGGCCATTGCAACGCCTTGATTCTTTTCTTTTTCAGGTATTCTGTTGTAGATTTGCTGGTGTGCTTGGGATCATTGTCCTGTTGCATGACCCATTTTTGTCCAAGTTGTCAGACAGATGGCCTCACATTTGACACTAGAATACTTTGGTATACAGAGGAGTTCATGGTCGACTCAATGACTGCAAGGTGCCCAGGTCCTGTGGCTGCAAAACAAGCCGAAATCATCACCTCTCCACCACCATGCTTGACAGTTGGTATGAGGTGTTTGTGTTGATATGCTGTGTTTGGTTTTCGCCAAACGTGGCGCTATGCATTATGGCCAAACATCTCCACTTTGGTCTCGACTGTCCAAAGGAAATTGTTCCAGAAGTATTGTGGTTTGTTCAGATGTAACTTTGACACTGTGAAATTTATCACAAAAACCCAAATTTCACAGATTTTTTGCCCTGGCACAAAATGTCCAGCCAACATTATTTCACTAATAATATCAGCAGCATCGCGGGAAAGTGTGAACGAGTACTAGTCAGGTGAAATCACTCATTATTCTGATTGGATTAAATAAGAGCAGACTGATTGCTATAAATGGAGGGAAGAAGTGCTTCCAATCATTGTGTACTAGTTAGCAGTGGTTACCTTTAAAGAAAGACATGCAGCCATCATCGCTTTGCATCAAAATAGCCTCACATGCAAGGAAATTGCTGCATAGAATATTGCACCTGAAAGAACCATTTACCAGATCATCAAGAACTCTAAAGAAAGACATGAAGCCATCATCGCTTTGCATAAAATTGCCTCACATGCAAGGACATTGCTGCAAAGAATATTGCACCTGAAAGAACCATTTACCAGATCATCAAGAACTTCAAGGAGAAAAGTTAAACTGCAGTGAAGAAGACTTCAGGATGTCCCAGAGTGTCCAGCAAGCGCCAGGACCGTCTCCTCCTGAGGAGTCAGCTACGGAATCTTGTCACCACCAGTGCAGAGCTTGCTCAATATTGGCAGCAGGTTAGTGTGAGTGCATCTGCATGCACAGTGAAGATAATACTTTTGGACAATGGCCTGGTGTCAAGAAGGGCAGCAAAGAAGCCACTTCTCTCCAAGAAAAACATCAAGGACAGACTGAAATTCTGCAGGAAGTACAAGGATTGGACAGTAGAAGACTGTTGCAAAGATATTGTCTCTGATAAAGCCCCCTTCCCGACTGTTTGAGACATCTGGAAAATATATAGTCTGGAGAAGAATAGGTGAACGCTACCATGAGTCCTGTGTTGTGCCAACAGTGAAGCATCCTGAGACCATTTTCCAGCATGATGGAGCACCATGTCACAAAGCAAGAGTGATAATGAAGTGGCTCTGAGATCATTACATTACATTTTGGATCCCAGGCCAGGCAACTCAACGGATCTTAATCCCATAGAAAACCTTTGGACAAGTAGAAGCCCACAAATTGTGATCAACTTCAAGCACTAATAAGTCAAGAATGGATAGCCATTCAGCATCAGTCAGGATTTGGCCCAGAAGCTGATATCCAGCATGCCAGAGCGAATTGCAGAGGTTATGAAGAACAAGGGTCAACACTATAAATATTGACTCTTTGCATACATTTTTTGTGTTTTTGCCAATAAAAGCCTTTAAAACTTGTGAAACACTTATCATTGTTTTCCATAGAAACATGTGAAAAAATAATCTACAAATACTGAAGTAACAAACTTTGCAATACACAAAATTTCTGTCAATGCTAATACTTTTGGCCATGCTGTAAATTCACCACAACATACAGCACATTTAGTATATTAATGGGTTGTGTGGTTGTTACAAATGTATTTTAAGTATACTTCATTTATTTAGAAAATGTGAATGTAACAAAAACGTATATTTATAGTGTATTTGGTGTTGTTGCAAGTATTGTTGCTAAAATAGTTTTTAACGCAACTTACCTCGTCAGCGACATCTTGACCTGTACTGGCTGTCGATGTGACGTCACACTATTGAGAGAACTTCTCGCAATGATTGGCGATTGAAGAGTACTGTGCAGAATTTTTTTTATTTGCTATATGAGAGCCTGAAGAGAACATACAGAGGGGTCTGAGAGAGAGACCACATTGAATTTGATAATCCGGGATTTAATTTAAACCTGGAAATTAACAGGAAGTTTGGGGATTTTGAAATACTTGAAACAAAGCATGAGTTTTCTTATTTTTTTCACAATTTTGGTCACATTTGAGTATAGTTTTTTTTTTATTAACTCTTCCATGTATCCAATCAATAAATTTGACATTATACTGGATATATTTGTTGCATGTTTATTGTGTCATTGGATAATTTGTATTATGTAAGGGATAATCCACAGCTAGGTGTGCATTAAATGATTTTAATGCTTGATGTGGAGGAGAAGAAACCACCCAGGCTTCTGCAAAGTGCAATCAAATTGTTTGGCACAACTAGCCATATGGATTATATATTATGTATGAATGGATGGATATACATGGTGATGTAACTAACTGGTTTGAGTAGCGCAGTCATCGCAGGATTAATTAAATCACTACCATGTGTGAATAAGTATATATACAGTAAAAGGGACTAGCCAAATGGATAGTGAAAACTTATATAAAGTGACCGCTAACTGCAGTTAATGGGATAACCATGTATAATAAGCTGGTAGTAAGCAGCAGGATGAGAAAGGCTGAAAGGCTGTTCCATATTGTATAGCGCATCTATGTGCTTTCAGTGGGAGACACAGAAATAAACACGGAGACAGCACGCAATAGTGAAAGCAAAAGCCACTGGGCAGCACACATCCGCACTGTCAGGGAGTACCTGTCATGAAGTCATGGAGTACCAAGTAAGACAGACACTGTGTGATTTATTTATTTTTTTTCCCCAAATTGATCCCATAGCTAGCATGCCAGGGTCATCAGTGGCCATGATCAAACTCCCCCTTGGTGTAGGCTACCACCACCTTGTTGTCGGTTCTGATAAGAACATGAAACTCCTAGATGGCTGGTCGGAAAGTCATTAATGACAGGAAATACAGCAAGTAGTTCCAGACGATTACTGTGCCAGGTCACTTGAGAACTTGTCCAGGTGCCAAAAGCTTTTCACCATCGCATAGGGCTCCCCAGCCTGTGTTCAATGTATCCATCGTAACCACTTTGCACCTGGACTCTTGACCTAGTTCCATGCCACCTTGAAGATGAATCTCAAAAATGGCCTGTGATGAGGGTCTATGTGTATGTGAAAGTAAGTGTCTTTCAGGTTGATCGATACAAACCAGTCCATGGGACAAATGTAAGACAGACTTTTTTTCTAAGGAATCATTTTGAATGGACCTTGTGAGTGCCTGTAACACATACCCCTGTTCTATCATCCTCAGCATTCAACTGCCTGCCCGGAAGATAGTGCCACTCGTCCACGTAATGAGCCAGATGACACAGGAGTGGTCGCAATGTGTGTATTGTGCTGATGCATGATTTATAAAATAGCTGTTTATTGTGAATGTTTGTGCCCCAAGAAATTGCATCAAGACTTGGTTTCTTTATTGGTTCGTGACAAACTCTTGGCATGAAGTCAACAACAATGGAAACATAAACACTGCTTTCTTGTTGGTCCAGAGAACCGTCAGAAGCTCTGCTGGGACACAGCTGGGCAACTCATGTCCTCTTGGCGGCCTGAACAAACATATTCATGGGCTCTGGTCTCCGCTTCATGCCAGTGACGTCAGGAACGCTGCTTCGGTTTGGTGGGAGGCCTCCCGCTAGTACGAGAGCCTCACCAGAGCCTCCGTCTCCGTTTCGTGGTGGCAGTGCAGTGGGTGCACTGAGTTTGTGGGGGTTTTGACCCGAGAAAGAGCATGAGCAAGTCAGAGGTGCTACCGAACCCCCCCCCCCCCCCCCCCCCGCCTCAGCAGGAGGTACTTATATGCTTGTGGCCACTTCTGCACGACCTGAAACCTTTCAGTGAAAGCACTAATGGTGTCACCGAACAGGCCCTGTTGAGACACCGTGGGCGTTTAACTGCATGGCTATGTCCCTGTCAAAATGACCCAGAGATGGTGCTCGGGGGACACCATGATATGGAGAGCCATATCAATGGTATGGCGCTACTCCATTGAGGAGTGTGTCCATTTCCCTTCGCAGATTAGCCTGGTAGGCTTGCAGCATCACCATGGTGTGCAAAGCCAAGCCAGCCTGACCCACCTACCTGTAGGCCATGTCCAATAGAGTGGATGTCATCCTACAGGGCCTGGACGTGCTAATCAGAAGGTCGCTGGTTCGAACCCCACAGCCACCACCATTGTGTCCTTGAGCAAGGCACTTAACTCAAGGCTCTGTAAGTCGCTTTAGATAAAAAAAGAAAAAAGTCTGCCAAATGCATAAATGTAAATGTATTCACAGCCTTTGCCATGACACTCAAAATTGAGCTCAGGTGCATCCTGTTTCTACTAATCATCCTTGAGATGTTTCTATAACTTGATTGGAGTCCACCTGTGGTAAATTCAGTTGATTGGATATGATTTGGAAAGGCACACACCTGTCTATATAAGGTCCCACAGTTAACAGTGCATGTCAGAGCACAAACCAAGCCATGAAGTCAAGGAATTGTCTTTAAACCTCTGAGACAGGATTGTATCAAGGCACAGATCTGGGGAAGGGTACAGAAACATTTCTGCAACACTGAAGGTCCCAATGAGCACAGTGGCCTCCATAAAGGCCATCCGTAAATGGAAGAATTTTGGAACCACAAGGACTCTTCCTAGAGCTGGCCACCCAGCCAAACTGAGCGATAGGGGGAGAAGGGCCTTTGTCAGGGAGGAGACCAAGAACCCGATGGTCACTCTGACAGAGCTCCATCGTTTCTCTGTGGAGAGAGGAGAACCTTCCAGAAGAACAACCATCTCTGCAGCACTCCACCAATCAGGCCTGTATGGTAGAGTGGCCAGACGGAAGCCACTCCTCAGTAAAAGGCACATGACAGCCCACCTGGAGTTTGCCAAAAGGCACCTGAAGGACTCTCAGACCATGAGAAACAAAATTCTCTGATCTGATGAAAAAAAGATTGAACTCTTTGGCCTGAATGGCAAGCGACATGTCTGGAGGAAACCAGGCATCACTCAGCGTGGTGGTGGCAGCATCATGCTGTGAGGATGTTTTTCAGCAGCAGGAACTGGGAGACTAGTCAGGATCAAGGGAAAGATGAATGCAGCAATGTATAGGGACATCCTTGATGAAAACCTGATCCAGAGCATTCTGGACCTCAGACTGAGGCAAAGGTTCATCTTCCAACAGGACAATGACCCTAAGCACACAGCCAAGATAACAAAGGAGTGGCTACGGGACAACTCTGTGAATGTCCTTGAGTGGCCCAGACAGAGCCCAGACTTGAACCCGATTAAACATCTCTGGAGAGATCTGAAAATGAGCGAACTGCAGAACGCTCACCCCGACGGACTGTTTATTGTTGCCGGAGATTTCAACCATGCGAATCTCAAGACAGTGCTCCCTAAATTCCATCAATATGTGGACTTTGCAACGAGATGGGCGAATGCGCTTGATCTTGTTTACACGAACATCCCAGGCGCGTACCGGGCGGAGCCCCGCCCCCACCTCAGCTACTCAGACCACATCTCTGTTATGCTAATTCCAGCATACAGACCACTCGTCAGATGCACAAAACCGCTTCAGAATCAGGTGAAAACCTGGCCAGCAGGAGCCATCCCTGCTCTTCAGGACTGTTTTGAGTGTACTGACTGGCACATGTTTAGGGAGGCTGCAACATATGGCGACTCTACCAACTTTTAGGAATACACAGCATCAGTGACCATTCCTCAAGACCATCACAACACGCTCCAACCAGAAGCCGTGGATGACTGCGGAGGTGCGCACGCTGCTGAAGACCCGAGCCTCCGACTTCAGAGCAGGCGATAAGGCAGCCCTAAGAACAGCTAGGGCCAAACTGTCCCAGGCCATCAGAGAGGCAAAGCGCGTACACGCCCAGAGAATCCACAGTCACTTTGAGGACAGCGGTGACACGCGGCACATGTAGCAGGGCATCCAGGCCATCACCAACTACAGGACAACATCCGTTGCCTGTGACAAAGATGCCTCCCTTCCAGATGCGCTGAACGACTTCTATGCTCGGTTTGAAGTGCAGAACGACGTGGTGGCGAGGAAGACCACCCCTCCTCCCAACGACCAGGTGCTCTGTCTCACCACAGCGGATGTGAGGAAAACTCTACGTAGAGTCAACCCACGGAAGGCCGCTGGACCAGACAACATTCCTGGCAGAGTGCTCAGAGGATGTGCAGACCAGCTGACAGATGTTCTTACCGACATCTTCAACATTTCTCTGAGCAGTGCCGTCAATCCAACGTGCCTCAAGGCCACCACCATCATTCCCATGCCAAAGAAGTCTTCAGTGTCCTGCCTCAATGACTACCGTCCCGTTGCACTCACACCAATCATCATGAAGTGCTTCGAGAGGCTTGTCATGAGGCACATTAAGACCCAGCTGCCCCCCTCACTGGACCCACTGCAGTTTGCATATCGTCCAAACGGACAACGCCATCGCCACTACCCTCAATCTGGCCCTCACCCACCTAGACAAAAATGACACATATGTTCGAATGCTGTTCATAGACTTCAGCTCAGCATTCAACAAAATAATTCCTCAGCACCTGATTGGAAAGCTGAACATGCTGGGCCTGGACACCTCCCTCTGCAACTGGATCCTGGACTTCCTGACTAGGAGACCACAGTCAGTCCGGATAGGGAACAGCATCTCCACCACCACCACACTGAGCACTGGGGCCCCCCAGGGCTATGTGCTCAGTCCACTGCTGTTCACTCTGCTGACTCACGACTGTGCAGCAATGCACAGCTAGAATCACATCATAAAGTTCGCCGATGACACGACCGTGGTGGGTCTCATCAGCAAGAACGACGAGTCAGCATACAGAGAGGAGGTGCAGCGGCTAATGGACTGGTGTAGAGTCAACAACCTGTCCCTGAATGTCGACAAAACAAAAGAGATGGTTGTTGACTTTAGGAGAGCACAAGGTGAACACTCCCTGCTGAACATCGACGGCTCCTCTGTGGAGATCGTCAAGAGCACCAAATTCCTTGGTGTTCACCTGGCGGAGAAACTCACCTGGTCCCTCAACACCAGCTCTATTAACAAGAAAGCCCAGCAGCGTCTCTACTTTCTTTGAAGGCTGAGGAAAGCACATCTCCCACCCCCCATCCTCACTACATTCTATAGAGGGACTATTGAGACCATCCTGAGCAGCTGCATCACTGCCTGGTTTGGGACTTGCACCGGTTCGGACCGCAAAGCCCTGCAGAGGATAGTGAGAACAGCTGAGAAGATCATTGGGGTCTCTCTTCCCTCCATCAAAGACATTTACATAAAACACTGTATCCGCAAAGCAACCAGCATTGTGGAGGACCCCACACACCCCTCACACAAACTCTTTACCCTCCTGCCGTCTGGTAAGAGGTACCGAAGCATTCAGGCCCTCATGACCAGACTGCGTAACAGATTCTTCCCCCAAGCCATCAGACTCCTCAATACTCAGAGACTGGTTTGACACACACACACTTGTGTTCTGAGTTGCACTTTAATAACTGCCACTTTATAACTGTCTGCTACCTCAATAACTGCTATGTGCATAGAACACTATCTCATAGTATGTTATGTTTACATTTGGCATTTAGTAACTGTCATCTTTTTGCACTACTGTGTACTGGTTGGCGCTGCACTGTCTATCACTGTGCCTATTGTCCTGTTCATTGTTAGAAATGTATTGTACTGTCCCGTACTTTTGCACACGTTTTTGCACGTGCACTTTATATAGGTATTTTATATAGGTATTTTATTTAGTCTGTGTAGTCTCATGTGGTCCTGTGTTTGTCCTATGTTATTTTATGTAGCACGATGGTCCTGGAGGAACGTTGTCTCATTTCACTGTGTACTGTACTAACTGTATATGGTTGAAACGACAATAAAAACCACTTGACTTGAAATGGCTGTGCACCGATGCTCCCCATCCAACCTGATGGAGCTTGAGAGGTCCTGCAAAGAAGAATGGGAGAAACTGCCCAAAAATAGGTGTGCTAAGCTTGTAGCATCATACACAAAAAGACTTGAGGCTGTAATTGGTGCCAAAGATGCTTCAAAAAAGTAATGAGCAAAGGCTGTGAATACTTACGTACATGTGATTTTTAAATTTTTTTTATTTGTAATAAATTTGCAAAGATTTCAAACAAAATTATTTCACGTTGTCATTATGGGGTATTGTTTGTAGAATTTTGAGAAAAATAATGAATTTAATCCATTTTGGAATAAGGCTGTAACATAACAAAATGTGGAAAAAGTGAAGCGCTGTAAATACTTTCCGGATGCACTGTATATCCCTGTTCCTGAGCACAGTCCAACGTTGTGAAGGCCAGGGCTCCTGAGACATGCTATCTGCAAATTTAAACTGCAGAGAATTTCAGGGATTGGCTACGCCTGTGAGGATAACCCCATAACCCTTTCATGACTGAATTGAAAGGGAACTACTGGCATTATCACACCAATGACAGAATTAATATCACCAGGTTTGCCGGACTCATGACATAATGTCTTTAAGCACTTGTTTTCTCCATGAGCTTTTTACTATATTAAAATTATTCCCCAAAAAAAACATGTTGACGGAGTATAACGACTCTCATGAGCCATCAGACTTTCGCAAGCTTACACCGAAACTCTTTAAGAAAATAAAACCAAAATGAAAAATGTCCTTTGTCTGCCACTTTATTACTGAGTTCTTAGTCACAAGTCATCATCCAATGCATCCCCAAAATCAAGGACACATCTGGGCAATTTAATTTCCTGCATCCTCAGTACTTGCATTCATGATAATTGGTATAAAAATTTGGCAGTGGATGATGACATCGAACAAGTCAACGTGAACATAAGAACACAAATGAACGCACACTGAGAAACAGCCTTTGCTGTCAAGTGGACCAGAACTGGACCATATATCATACATTTTCAGGGTTGTTGTAAATTAAACCAGCTGCACCTCTAAACACACTCTGTTTCTATAAACAAAAATCTGTGGTTTGTAAAGGCTTTTAATTATTATAATGAACTTTTAAAAAAATATTGAAACACCTAGCTTTCTGCTTGAAACTGGCTTTTGCATGTTTTATTTTTCTGTAAATTTGCATGATCTGCTATTCTAATAAAGGAGTTGAAATAAAATAAATGCACACAATGGCATTTTATTTATTTAATAATTGAGCATATTCTCTACATTTGTATACTTGCTAATTTTTTGGTTCATATTTTTTAAATAAAACAAAGCTTATTTCTTCATAAAGTCTTACAGTTTTAAAGCATTTAGTTTCAGTTTGCATTCAGATAATGGTTAATATTAAGGTAAAATTATGTATAAACATTTATGATTTGGTGCAGGTGATTGTCATTAGTGTCTGCCTATGTGCGAAGGCAGTGGCTCCTTTGGCTTAGAGAGACGATGCTGAAGTGTGTTCCGAATCACTGGTATTTCAACCCTTCAACCCTCCGAAGCTCTCACTCTGGGAGGCAAACTCTCTAAAGGGATGAGGGCATAGTGATGAGCACTTCAGAATGGAACACACCCTCTGTCTTTGCCAGTTCTTGACTTTTATAGGCTATAATGGTTGTGTTCCTATTTTTTTTATTCTTGTGTTTTGTTTCCAGTATTTCTTGTATTTGTTTTGTTTAGTTTAATTAAATCTACTCTTAAATCCACTCCCCTGACTGTCTTGACCTCATGTGGATATCTATTTGTATGTTATTGATTTATGAATGCAAAAAACAAAACAAAAAACAAGAACAAAAAACAGTAATTATTATTTTATTTTACAATTAATTAATTTAATTTTGATAACAATAAACATAATGTAAAAATGTGTACAAAACACCTGCATCAAATTATCCAATATTTAGAGCAGGCTATAGTTAGCGGCACTTTAGAGGAATGGCAGAGCAAAGCATGGGTACACTGTGTCATCAAAGGATGTGAAACTGGGACTGGAAAATGGTCCATTTAAGTGTTAAGAAACCAACCTCTGGCAAGTCAGCATTCCCTGATAATAGCAATAACAGAAAAATAAAACTTTATTTGTGCACACGTGCTCTCTGTTTTTATGGCTTTTGTACTATTTTGTTTTGAAATTTAGTTCAGGTCTTTGTTCTGTTCCTGTTTCCTTCTCTGATTGTCTCCCAACTGTGTCTAATCATCCTTATTAGCTCCTGTGTATACAGTATATTGCCCACATGTGCTCTCTGTCTTTGTTGGTTCTTGTCCGTTATAGGCTGTAATGGTTGCATTCCTGGTAATTCTCATGTTTTTTTTCCAGTGTTTCATGTGTTTGTTTAGTTTTGTTTAATTAAAACTGCTCTCAGACCCACTCCCTCATCTAGTAAATCTGCACGTGTAACAGTGTGACTGAGTTGGGAATCCAGCTGATTAAGTACAGTTATTTCTGCCTTCAGAATATCAAAAACCAAACCAACCAGTTACTTTTCCTACAATCAAAGGGCATTTGATTTAGACAGAATTTAGACCATCACTTCTAAGTGGTTCCCACAGTGCTGCACGGTTGAGACCAGTCCGAGAATAAACAAACCTATGCTGTGCTGCCCTGCCCATTGAGCCATTCTGATAATTGGTCCAGGTACCAGATAGTGCTGTTTCTTTCTGCATTTGGGCCATTTGTCATTATATGTTTCTCATGCACAACAGAAATGGCATCACTTAATCAAACAGAGTGCAACCATTTTGTTGCATTTTTGAAGCCCAGGGTTTATAAAGGGTTTGAAGGGGCTGACTGCACATCACTAAAACCTTTTGATTATTTTAACAGAATTAAGATTTTTTATATATATATAAAAGTGTGACGGGGTCCACAGCTGTCAGTTAGTGGCTGGCACAAACCCAACCCTTTCAGTGCAGTATTTATATATTACAGTACATAATATACAATTATGATTTAAGTATTATATTCATTTATAAGAATTATTTACGTATTTTAAAGCAAAATAAGCTGAAATTATAAAGGGCATCTTGTGGAGCACTTGCTTCTGTTTCACACATGAAAATAAAAGACTGAGCACAAGCTGGTCCTTGAATAGATTACTTAATAAATTACAATAATGCTAATTGTGCATGAGCACAATTTGATTTTTTACTCTGTGCTTGTGAATTGTGGGATTTAAATTTACCCAACTGGCTTGTGTTTTGACTACGTTCACCGAAATTCATTCAGATCCATTTAATGATTCGTTCAGTGACAATTTCTGGTGATGCCACCTGGTGATGTCTTGTGTGAAATTGTAGTTAATTACGGAATCAACGTTCAAAATAACATTTTAATCCTTCAAAATTTGTATGTCTACAGACCTACAATGAGACTTTATTAGAGGTTTTATACATTATAAGAACAAAGCAAATGTATCATTTCCCTACAGTGTGTGAGCTGCTGAGCATGACTATTATCAAAAGACAGCAATAATAGTGTTATATTACTATGAGTTTCAATAATGTCCATACGTTTTCATGTATAAAAAGGTGTGGCTACATAACTATTGACTTCAGTAAAATGCATTCTAAGAACACAGCAGATATCTTTTTTCCAAAGTTTGTTGAGCTGCTATTAAAAATAGCTTTACATATTTAACACAGATCTAATAATCTGATTAAATTGGCAAAAAGACCTCACAAACATGTAAAATGTAAATGTAAAAAGCTGAATGAAGACTCTGATATAAACTCCACTTACGATGTATTTAAAAGGATTGTCCTTTGTTTTTGTTTTCTGCAGTGCATTTCACATTATGCTGCCAATAAAAACAATATGCCGATAAATACTGGCATAACTTGTGTGTTCCTCCTTTGTAGATTATTAATTTAGATCAACATTAATGCCAATAAAAACATGGGTAAATGACCATTGTTGAAAGCAACCTTGTAGAAATAAACCTGTGATTGGCTGGATGGTTGCTCAATTAGACCAAAGTAACAAAATGCAAAGAATACTGTATAAAACTCCAAAGTAACCAGCGTATTGGTGTGCATGTAAAAGTGCTCATTGCCATAACATCTTTACACATCATCAACTTCAACAATCACACATCTATCACATCACCTTGTCAGTCACCTATTTCTAAATTGTTCATGACAATTTACTGTCTGAATTTATGAATTGTGTGATGTGTTATTTTGAGGACACATTGTAATTGAGAATTTATGATTGATGTTAAACATGATCCAATTACTTCCTCAGTAATTACTTCCTCTTTATAAATGTAAAGACTATTGATCAACCAGACCATAAACGCCTCATAAAATACCTTTTTTAAATTACCAATTGCATTTAGTTTATGTTGAAGCTGTGAAAGCTTTTCAGATGTTTTTTTTGTTTTTGTTTTTTTGATAGGAAGAAAAAAAAAAAAAGACATTGTCAGGTTTGAGAGAGTAGCTGACTGAGGTTATAATGTTTCCACCCAAATTGAATACACATTCAGTCAATTAAATTACTTCCAAAAATGTACAAAATATATATTTTTTATTCCATTTCAAAGACGAGATGGAAAATATGCATCATGAGGATATTTAAACAAATCTTCAAATATGCAGATGACAAATATATGACGAGGAATTAATAACACATACTACCATACTACCAACATACTACCAGAGCATTATCTAGAAATAAACAACAACAAAAAAACAAAACAATAAAATTACGACTGTAACCCTGGTTCCCTGAAAGGAGGGAATGAGACATTGCATCATGTTGACGCTATGGGTTATCCCCGCAGGGATATCCGATCTCTGAAACACTTTAAAATTAAGCAATTTCAATTGCCAGATAGCCAATATCTCGCCAGAATATTCAGCTAAAGGGTACAGAGTGACCTGTGATGCAGACAAAGAGCTGATTTAACAGTCTCATTTGTCTTGTTTGATTGGCATAGTGCACTTATGGGACATAGTGAGTGCAGCCTCTCTGCCTCTGCCTCGTCCAAAGCAAATGGAGGTGGGGAGAAAGCCTGAAGGCTACTAACTTGTGCCCTGAAGGGAGTGGTCAAAATTTTTGGCATTGAAACCTTTTATGGGAAGGAGGATGGCTCTTGACAACCTGATCCAAACTCTAAGCAAGAATCGATGACCGACAGCCCTAGAAGGTTCCCCACATGATTCACTGAAGCCAAAGTGAGAAGTCTTTCATAAGAATATAACTCACTGTATCCAATGGCTTTCACAAATTTCACAAAGGATGTCTGCCTACTGACAGACTGCCCAATGGGATGTGTCTGGTTGATATGGCAGTGACATATACTTTAAGCATAGATGGGGTTAGACTTGCGTCCAAGCCATTTTGAGTCCTCGCCTCAAGAGGAACACCAATCAGTGACACTCTGCATTTCAAAGTGTATACACATCTCGCTGACCATTTTGCATATGGATACCTGATGGAGTGCAACCCCCTCGTGTAGAACGTGGGCATCTTCCAAATGGTGAATATGGCTAGAGAGCTGCGGCGTACCTCAAGACGTAAGCAAACGTCTCACATGAATGATGAGGCACCATCGATATGAGCCAGCAGTCAAGGGGTTAATTTTGCAGTAGTCCCAGTGGAGTGACCTTTGCTATGGAGGCCATGAGGCCCAGGGACCATTGAAAAAACTTCAGCAGAAACTTTTTTCCCAGCTTGAATGTGCTCAAATGCCATAGAATAGAATTAATGCATTCTTCTGTCAGGAGAATCCGCATAGATGATGAGTCGAGTTCCACTCCAGGAATAAGATCTGGCAACTGGGCATCAGCATACTCTTCAACCTGTTGAATTTGAGTCCCAAACGCTCCAAATGTGCAAGCAGCAGGTCTCTGTGTTTTGTTCCTCTGACTGTGCTAAAAGAAACTATTTGCTTTAAACTATTCTAGTTTAAAAGAGTATCTCAGTTTTTCAGTTTCTTTTTTAGAACCTTGTAAAAAATCACTTAAAAAGCAAAAAAATATTGGTTCTCCATAAACACACTGAATACTATTGCTTCAGCTTATTATATTATTATTTTTATTTTTGTTTAAGCATTGTAATTTAATTATTATTTAAAATTAATCTATGCCATGCTATTCATTTTAATTTTTAAGCACAAATGGAAGTTGCTGGTCCAGGATGAGAGATGCATCTGCTTCCATGAGAGTGCAGCTGTCAGCTTCTCCTCTCCTCACTAGCACAGATGATTGTAAAGTGGTTTAAACAGCACAGTTGTTGCTTCAGAAATTTAGCAAGCATCCCATATGCACTGTTCTATGTTTACTCTGAGAGTAGAAGATAAAACCTTTTTCATCAGGTGTGCGCACTGTCCTGACAAACAAGTTCTTATCATGAATAAACCATGTTGCTATGTGCATGGGTTTGTGAAAGAATTTTGGGATTGTAGTTTCATTCGGGCACAAATGTCATGTGCAAACAGTCGTGTTTGTGCACTTGACTTTAGTGTATGCACTTGTTTCTTTGATTCCACATCTGTCTTTGGCATGCACCACTGCTCTGCCGTGATTTAAACTGAACTCAGAATAGATTCAGATTTTTTTGAGAATCGATTCAGAATCATTTGAGTATGAATCACGATGCATCGCTGAAAGATTTTTTCCAACGGCTCTAATATCATCCACATCCTCTAAATAATCGGCAAACATAATGAAGCCCTGTGCCCCAAAAGCGGGACACAGATCATTACTGGCGTACTCCACAGGTGAAACACTTGAGGAGAGTTTGAGAGAGTTATCACAACCTTGAAGATGACAATTCTGCCAAGATAGCACTGTGTGACACTGAATATACACACATGAAGGAGGCAGAGCACAAAGCCCTATCTGCCAATGAAAATTAGCATGATTTTAAAGAGTTTCAGAGATTGAATATTCCTGTGGAGATACCCCATAGTGTCAGCATGACGCACTGTCAAAATGACCGACTAGAAAAGGAACACCTTGCCAAATGATCCAGTCAAAATATTTTGTGGATTGCCCCGTCTGAGATTCAGGAGCTGAAAGAGGTGAAGATTGATAAACTAAAGCGCTTAATGGGTAATCAATTTTTTTCAAACACATCATATACATACAATATCCAAACAGTCAATGAAAAATATGCACAGCTTAACTTAAGTAAATTGCACGCTAGATGCGTTACTAGTGAATAGGCAGGTGTGATAATGCGCTATGCAGCATTCTGAAGTCCTGAAGCCTCTAAAAAACGGAAAATGTATATCTCTAGCATGAACAATCAACAACATGGTAATTTACGATCTAATACTTCACTATACTCTTTATATACTATTATTTAATGAATCTATATCAGGTTTGTTTTCGCAAGGTCTTATAAGCTGATACATTTACATGTACATCACCGGCATTACCGCGATTGGACGGTTGTCACAATGATCGTAATGTAACACTTTTTGCTCAAATATCTTTATTGGAGTGACTATTTACACTACTACACCACAATGCAGCTATTTGCACTCATATAGTCTGGTGGAAATACCAAAATAGAAGTCAAACTACACCCCCTGTGTCTCTCCAATGTCATGGTGTGTAAATACGATGCAGATTTGCTTTTTTCAAATGCATACTATATATGACATTAATCAGCCATATCAACAGCATAAATAAAACCTTACCACTACCATCTGCACAGACAATGAAGTGAATGCACAAGTTTACTTAAAGTAAGTTGCATAGTAATTCCGCAAACTTGTCTCGTGTCCTTGCAACATTCAAGCTTGCCATGCAGCTCCAATAACAACAAAGCAAGCATTTCTACTAACTTCTATTCATCTCTACACTATAACATGACTTTCTCTCCTCCCACCCAGGACAAATATTTCATGCAGGTGAAATCAATCCATTATTTTAATTTTAGAGACATGTCTACTTTTGCCCAAAACATTAGATTACAGACTCTTAACAAGCTTGACCATATAATCTAATTGCTATATGACTTTAAAGTGTTTCAACAACCTGTCATAATCTTGCACTCCAATCACTTTAAATTACGATGTACGTATGCACATGTAAGCATGTATCCTGACATCGCTTCACAAATGTCCCAGATATTTAATCTAGAAAACAATTACATTTAAGGTGTCCGCAGATGCTACATTTAATTATGCCACCCTCAACAAGCATTTGTACAAGTGTGTTCGCAGGTGTCTTGCAACACTTAATCATGCAAAAAAAATAAAAAATTCTAAAAGTTAAAAATATCTTCCTAGAAGTATTTTTGCAGGCGATGCCCTTTCACGATCCTGGTTCAACTATTCGTCTGTTACCCCAATCGCTAGTGGCATTTAATGCTAGGCGTTTCTGCAAATGCATGTTTTACATATTACTGTTTACATTATCCATAAACCCCATTGTAATAGATGTTCGTATATGGATCAAAAGGAGGAAGTGGGACACGGCTATTCCAACTCAGGAATGTCACTTTTTATTAACAGAAAATAAACATGTTCACTTAAAACGCAATGGAGCAGCTTCAATTTTAACACATAAACATTGAAACACAGCAGCAGCCAACACACAAACAGCTTCTCAGCTGGACTCTCTCTCCCCCTTTTCGGTGGACTGGGCCATTTCACTGTGAACATGGAAATGGTAATTAGACATAATTCATCTCAGGTGGATGTCCTGGACCATGCCCTCACCTCCATACCTGTCCCTCTAGGCAGCAGCAAATGCTTCCAATGTTTCCTGCCCAAACTTGAGCCCCGACTAGCCACAATGTTAGCTGCGGACAGTTAGCTGCGGCATTCTATGTCCGACCACACTTCAGGTTCCTTCAGCCACATTCACTAATAGCCCTAATACCAATCCACTGCAGCCTCAGAATTTTACTATTCTTCCACCGAAGCCCCTTTCATCTATGCCTCACCACAGAGCCATAACAAGCCCTGACTTTACAACTGCAAGTCCCTTACTCTAACTAACAAGTATCACCCTGGTACCTCGCCACAAATACTCTCCAAGCTTGGCGACACCATAACCACAAGACCACTGCTATTGGCTCAATACATAACCGAAGCAGCACAAATGCACCGTTCACTTGCCGCAACCAGTGAATCACAATGTCTCAGGCATGTGTCTAAGCATCCATGGCTCTGGATCCGTGACATGTTTTTCTGCAGTGTGGCTCTCCCATTCAAACACAGCACGGTGTAGGATGTTATGGGCAGAAGAATTAACTATTTCTATGCAGAATGACTAAAATCCTGGATTTAAACTGTTATTTCCTTCCAAGTTATTAAAACAAAGATACAGAGAGGCCCCCGAAATTCCTCAACATCATAAATTAAAGACTCTCCCCTGCTGATGCCCAACAGTCTACCAAAACCGGGTGTAAATGTGCAAGAGTCCTGAAATGAGTCCATAAAATTGCTCTGTTGACTGTCAACTGTCTTCCAGAACAAAAGAATGATTTTAACTCTTTCAGCTGAAGGAACAACCTTCCCCCAAAACCCCACCCAGAATCAGTCTTTGTCCTTCTATTTAACCAATTTGCTACACTTAGAAAATAGACTATTATGGGAGCATGACACATGTTCTGTGGAAGCATGACTGTCACATGCTAAGAAACTCTGTACAAAATAAGAGAGAGCTTGAAAACTGTCTTTGTAAAGATCCCTTTTGAAACTCTTTTAGTGTTTCCCTATCATCTCCAAAGTCACAAAACTAACTTTTCTTGGGTTTTTACAATGCATATACATGTATTATGAACTATAACACTATCAAAAGACTCAATTGTATCTTCATTCTACACTGCTCAAAGCACAGTCTATTTTTGATAGTTAAAATGTATCCTCCACAAATGATTATAGCCTGATGTAACCTTTAAAATATGTGTAGTGACACTTTTATAACTCTTAAATTGGTGAATATGAATTTTAATCATATTATCCATATTGAACTGATTAGTTAACTATTTTTCAGAGCAAATGTATCATGTCTAATATGTAAGAGTTTGCATTAACATGAGGAGAGCAATGGGTGAATTAATTTTGTTGGTATAATTAGTTTTAGTTAAGATATAAAATGTATGATTTAAACAATTTTAAGAGGCCTTTAAACAAAGGCTTGAAAAATCAACTTTGAAAAGGAGGGAAAGAGCTGATGATGTGACTTTGTAAAGACACTTCTGATTGGCTCAAGACAACTTTGAAGTGCGGCCAACCTCAACTCAACAAAAGCTTCCTGCTCAGGATGACCTCTTGGCCCTTGCTTCAAAGCCCCGACTGATCATTCCAGAACTGAACTACCTGGGTCTATAGAAACCAGAAATTTCTATAGACCCAGCCAAAGAGCCAACAGAATGAAATACAAGGAAATAGAATCCAGACTTTTGCTAGAAAGTGCTGGTTTTTCATTTAAATACTTCGGGTAACCCGATTGCAAATCGAGGTATCATAAATGAAGTTTTGATGGTTCAGGGCATGGTCTATAGATGCCATAAAGTTTTCTCCCCATTTCTCCCCAATTTGAAATGCCCAAGTCCCAGTGCATTCTAGGCCCTCATGGGGGCATAGTGACTTGCCTCAATCTGGGTGGTGGAGGACGAATCTCAGTTGCCTCCACATCTGAGACCCTCAATCCATGCATTTTATCACGTGGCTTGTTGAGCACGTTACCACAGAAACCTAGCGCGTGTGGAGGCTTCATGCTAATCTCCACGGCATCCACGTACAACTCACCTCGTGCCCCACCGAGAGTGAGAACCACATAATAGCAACAACGAGGAAGTTAACCCAATGTGACTCTACCCACCCTAGCAACTGGGCCAATTGGTTGCTTAGGAAGCCTGAAAGGAGTAACTCAGCACACCCTGGATTCCAACTTGTGACTCCAGGGGTAGTAGCCAGCATCTTTACTTGCTGATCTACCCAGGCCTATTAGACCTCATCTCTGTTGCAGATCATTTCCATCCACCTTCTGTTACAGTTCACTCACCAACCTGGTTTTATGTTTGTTTATGTGTTAGTTAGTTTGTAGATTAGAAATAAAGTCTTGTTTGAATTCAAAGAGGAAATAATAAATAAAAGAAAATAATCTTGTCAATTGATACTTTATTGTGATAATTTTTTTTATTGATACTTAACCCCCACTATTATCTCCACCCCCCCCTCTGAATCCCAAACCCCACCCACAAGAACACCGTTGACCCATATGATTATAGACACACAAACAATATAATTAAAAAGAAATAAAAAGTAAAAAAATTTGAAACAAATTGAATAAAAATAAAATAAATAACTAAAATATAATAATTACACACATAACAACTACACATCTCTAAACTGTCCCTCTCCGAGAGCCATACAAAGACGCAAGATATTTGCCCCAGTTTCACACAAACAAGTCCACATTTTCTAATCCATTAGATATCCCTTCTTCAAAAGCTGCCACCATCCCCATCTACACACACCACTCCGGAAACTGTCTAGTGTGTTTCTTGTAGAAAACATATATCAGCCTTTAACCCTCTGGGCCCTGGAGAAGTTTTGACATGCCTTGACATTTGTGCTTTTTTCAGTTGCCTAAAAACATATTAATGGCTAAAGTCTAATAACACTGTATTCAGCACAAACATGGCTAAAATAATATGTGAGCAACATGTGTGTACATGTTTGTATTTTTGAGAAAATAACTTTTATGCATGGTTTTTGAAAAAACTTGAGTCACTGAAATCAGGTCATATAACACATACTAAACATTTGTCCACAAGTCTTTTGAGAACTGGATCTTGTAGCCTACTGTTTTTGCTACAAAATGATGTGAAAACCATCCTGATCACTCATTCATACAAAACAATATAGTAATTTAACTTTTGTAAGACAATTTTAGTGTTTTGAAAGGTATGCGAGGAGGTGTGAATGATCAGGAATATGGATTGCAATTCACACCTGAGAGAAAAAAGACCACTCCCCTGGGCCTATCAATCAGGGATAGAGAATGAATGTGAGGAGACTTAATGACCAAAATCAAGTTTTAAGTTAAAAGAAGTAATCTGACTATATATTTTCTTTACATACAGACTTAACTTAATTTTAGACCTACACTACTGTTAAAATTATCTTCTGCTCACCAAGGCTGCATTTATTTGATCCAAAATAAAGAAACAACATTGATATTCTGAACTCTTTTTACAATTTAAAAGAACAGTTTTCTATTTGAGTACATTGTAAAATGCAATTTGTGATCAAAGCATAATTTTCAGCATCATTACTGCAGACCTCAGTGTCACATGATCCTTCAGAAATTATAATAATATGCTGATTTTCTAATATGGGCATTTTACTAATTTAACCTGAACACATATTTGCAAGCACAAGCTTTGTTGATGATAATGAGGCAGCATAACCTCTAGTTAAAATATATTCTAAACATTCATATTGTTATTATATCATGTTACATATCATATTTATATTATACAGCATACAATTGAAATGCCTGCTTTAGCCGAAACAGCATTTAAATGTAACTAAAACTTGCTTATTAGGACATATTTCAATACTCTGAATCCTGTCTGGCAAGTCTAGAAACACTCCCACTAGTAAAATATGTTCAAGTTTATAGAAAATAGCATGTAAACTAATGAAAACTTATTGACTTACTCATCCGAAATTGTATCCTCGGCTGGATAAAGTCTCTCTTCAAAATACAAATGTGCATCGGAGTCCCGTTCTTCTTCTGAGAAAAATGTTAACTCTTCTATACATTCCTGGAGCTTTGTCACCTGTGTATCATTGCAAACACACAGAAAAATGAATGAAATGTGTTTACAACCTCACAGTCGGGGGCATTTGCATTTGTGTTGATCGTCTCAGCACATTAGTGTATGAATGGCACGCTCTGCTGGTGGGTGGGATCACATTACAGATAATTAGATGGACCAGTAAAAACTGTACATCGCTTTGTTTCAAACAGATTGCATTGCAGGAGAATATTTGTTTTATATGTGAATTGGTTTATTAAAAAGTAGACATTTAAAGCTTTCTTTAGACATATGTTTCATGTTTGTGTGATAAGTATTTGCAGAGTTTCAGTTCATTTTAGCAAGGTGTTTCTGAAATATGCTCATGAACAAAGACTGCTGAAAGCTCACCCTTTTTATTTTCTTTATTTTACAAAAGCACATTGTTTCAATGTTATTATGAGTGTTCATAAATAAAAGTAGACCCTTTATAGTCTCTAATGATGTCTTACACTTATCTGTATACCAAAAAATGACGGAGTATTTTAAGTTGTTTCTGCTGTAATGACGAAAATAGCCAGCAGGACGCGCCGGTGCGTTCATCGACCCCAGAGGGTTAAAGCACCAAATCTTGGCAAATCAACTACAATATTTATTCAAATGGACCAAAAGCACAACTTCAATAACCCATTGCTAGAACTAGAACAAAGTCAGTGTACACCCACTTGCAAATCTTCCCTTCTTACCTTCTTAACACACTTTTGCTTCACACATGATCAAGGACTCAATAGATTAAAGTCTCCTGCCAATATTATATCATGAGGGGTGCCTTGCAACATCCCTTCAAGATCTATAAAAAAGACCTGATCATCGTTAGGTGCGTAAATATTAGCCAAAATCAACCTTTGCCCCTGAATTTCTACTAAAACAATAATTATTCTTCCTAATTTATCTTTAATTGGTTTGAGACATTTGAATTGTAGATGTTTACTTATCAATGTAATGACCCCCCTCATCTTATGAGTTATTGAATACATCTTTATAGCACACATCACCAGTGTGTCTCATTTAAACCCATTCTGCACCGCATGCAACCAAACCCAGCATGAGAGATTCATGAACAAATTACTCTTTAGAACCGGATCTTTTTCATGAATCACCCATAAAGCACTGAGTGTTTGAACTCAGGAGCTCAGGTTAGCAGTTTGTGTGTCCCATGTGTATTTGGGCCTTCTTTATAATTAAAAGGGATTGGAGTAGCACAATAAACTGCATCTGGGATTTCATTCAATTTGCACTCTTGTAGTCTCTGCGTCTGGGCCATCTAGTCAATAAAGGCTAAGGCAAAACTGTAAAACAATTTATATATATATATATATATATATATATATATATATATATATATATATATATATATATATATATATATATATATATATATAATTTTTATTTTTTATAAGTCTTTATTTGCTATATATATATATATATATATATATATATGAGATCAAGCTCATAACAGGAAAAAGAAAAATGTGCCCATGACAGCACCAATCAATGTTCATCCCTCTAAACTCACGAGAGTCCCTGCGACAACTTTGCCATTGGATTGCTAGACAGAATTACACAACAAAAGATAAACTATAAAACAAACTCCAGACAATAGGCAGAATAAACACAAAGAATGTGTAGGTTCATTCACAAAACAAAAGTCTCGAAGGTGTGTTCCTCCACAAAAAAAATCTCAGTCACTAGTGGAACCAGCACAATAATAAATAAATAAATAAATAAATAAATAAATAAATAAAGACATTCAGTTTCATCGGACAGTCAAATGAATGTTCAGTGAGCCGGCTGTTTCATAAGTGAAGCAAATGACGTAATCATTCCAATGTCCTGCAAAAAATACTCCATGGAACACACTCCATCTAATAGGAGGCATAAGCACAAAGAACATGTAGATTCATCCACAACTGTCCCGAAGGAGTGTTATTCCATAAAACAAAATCCATCCGCTGGGTGGAACCACCACCAAAAGGAACCAATAAGGCACCCAGCTTCCTTGATTGTCAAGAGTATATGTAACAAGTGAGAAACATACCATGTCTTCCTCAGTCCATTGATTTTTATGAAAGACAATGCTTGTTTTGGGCATGTAAATATTTTGCGGCCATCCTTAGTATCTATTCTCAATTTGGCTGGAAACATCAGATCAGTTCTTCCATTGATGTAAGAGTTTCTTGCATTCCTTGATACGATCACGTTTCTCACTCGAAGAATTCACATTATTTGGGAACAGAAAATGCTGTGATTATTCTAAGAAAGCTTTCCTTTGCTCCTCGCTATGAACAACACAAGATCTTTATGGGATGATCTCAGAAATTTGGCCAGAATTGATCAGGGCCTGTCTCCCTCATCCGATCTGTGAGCTGGGACTCTGTGAGGACTCCAGCTTGTGGAATGTTATGTTGAGCAGACTTGAGAAGAGCTCGTCTAGGAATTTTACCATATCTCTGCATTCTTCATGCTCAGTAATTCCAACAATTCTGACATTATTTCTCCAGCTACGATTCTCCAAATCCTCCAGTTTTTCCAAAACGTGTTGTAAATCTGCCTAGGTCACTAGCGAATTAGCAGCTTATTCCCTCTCAGATGGCTCCAGATAATCGACACATCTCGACATCCCTGATTCTTGTAACTAACTCAGAGAAGTTAGTTTCGTTTCGCTATATTGTATTGATGTATTTTTAATAATTTGGATTCTTGAATTCAAAGAAAAGATATGTAGCAGGTTGTATGGAATCTCACCGGTTTATGACTTAAATAATTAAAAACTAGCAAAGTGCAACGAGCTCATCGTTTACACGTCTAACCCACGCATGGCGTCACGTGACTCCTCATCAATTGATTCTTAAAAGATCTGCACTCCATGCTCGAACAATATTTAAACATATTTGTGATATTATTTTCGATGGCCATGAGAATAGTACTCTAAAGAGTTAACAGATGTGCCATATCAACTTAATGTGTCATGAATTTTTATTCAGATTTCTAATCTGATCATTTGCCATTTATCCTTCATATAATGGTGGTCGAACGTGGCCAAGATTCCTAAACTAATTTACCTATAAAATCCTAAATATTATTGGTGATGAATCCTGGCAGTTGTAAATATATCTGCCACAATGCCACAATTTCCTACAACGGGCTGTCCAGTTTAAATCACAATAAGAGCTCTCCTGTTCGAATGCAGCGAGAGTCATCATGTGCAGGCCATGGGCTCTCCCGCTCGAATCGCTGTATGGCTCTCCCATTCATATGCAATACGGCTGTCCCATTCAAACGCAGCATGGAATCTCACGTTCAAATGCAGCGAGAGTCACCACATGCAGGCCGTGCGCTCTCCTGTTCGAATTGAAGTACAGCTCTCCCTTTCAAAAGCAGTACGGCTCTCCCATTCAAATGTAGTACGGCTCTCCCATTCAAACGTAGTGCGGCTTTCCAGTTCAAATGCAGCACGGTTCTCCTGTTCGAATTCTATTAAGGGCTCTTACGTTTGAATGAAGCGAGAGTCACCACGTCCAGGCCATGGGCTCTCCTGTTCGAATCACAGTGAGGGCTCTTATCTTTGAATGCGGGAGGACCCCCATTCCAATGCAGGCTGAGCTTACCCATTTGAATCGCCATACGAACCTTACATCAGTAGGGTGCAGAATACGCTCCCAAGTTAAATTCCCATGCAACCTGCTCTTCGCAGACAAAAAAAAAAAACAAGTTTTAAGGGTCCCGGGGTGGGTTGGCTCACTTCAAACTGCCTTATCCGTGCAAATGGAGGGCCCTGCTGTTTGGATGCTGCAAGGCTCCCCCCCAACCACCCCACCCCCAGCTAGACCAGAAGCCCTCCCGTTCATAGCGCTGACAAGGCCCTTCCACTTACATGCATTCAAGGGCTCTCCTATTCGAATTGCAATCAGGGTTCTCCTGTGCGAATGCTGTATGTGCTAACTCACGTTTATTTCTATCATGGGCACTCCCGTTCATGCTGCTGTGAGCACTCCCCCGTTTTAATGCAGTGAGGGCTCCCTTTCGATCGCAGGATGGGCTCGCCTGCTTGAGCAGCAGCTGAGCCCCACACCTGAGTGGGGGGTGGACACTAGCCACAGGAGTTGCAGAGTCCTCCCGCGCAAAAGCAGCTCCCATGAGAGCTCATTTTCATGTGGCAGCAACCGCCACTGTTTCTTCAGAGTTTCTGACTATATTCACGCCAATCATTCTCTACCTATCCTGTATCTTTCATTTCCTATCCCCCAAGCAGACCCTAACATGAGGCTGCCTCTGCAAGCGGCAACTTCTTGTTCAATTTTTATCATCTGTGGCACTTCTGCCCCTCTCACACACAGCCTTAGCTAAATTCCCCCACCCCCCCTGCTGAAAGCCTACATACCTGCCCGCATGCCATTTCAGGTCTCATTAATTTTGGGGGGAGAGGCATCATAGCGAATGTCGGTCAACATCTCAATATACCTACCAAAACTCATTGCATTCCATGTTTCATAAGGCTCTGACAATAGCGACTTGCTCGCTAGCCACAAGCCCTCCTCTAGGAACAGCAAGCCATTTACATATTTACACTATCCTCATTGCAGAATTACATTAACTTGCAAACTTCTAAAATGGAGTTTCATAATAAAGATCGGGAGGAGTATGTTCATTTAATCAGACCAGTCACATAATCAGCGTAAGCATATACACACTTATATACAGTATATACAAAGCATATACTTACATCCATGCTGCGACGATTCCTCCAGCATTCCTCCACAAACCCAACTCCTCTCATCTATTCATTAATAACTCAACAAGTCCAATGAGCCCCCTCCAGGGACAGTGAACCAAACACGTTTACACTATCCTCATTGTAGGATTACATTAATTTACAAACTACTGAATAGATAGTTGTTGTAGAAATGCGCTATGCAGCGCAAAATCCTGAAGTCTCTAAAAAAGCTGAAAATTTATATCTCTAGCATGAACAATCAACTACACAGTAATTAATGGTCTAATACTTCAGTATACTCATTATATGCTTTTATTTAATTAATTTATTTCAGGTTTGTTTTCATAAGTTGATTGTTTTACGTGTACATCACTGGCAGCACCTTGATGGGATGGTTGCAGCAGTGATCCTAAAGCAGCACCTTTCGTTCAAATATCTTTATCGGAGTGACTATTTACACTAGGTGCAAATAGCATCTACCATATCAAATCAAATCAAATCACTTTATTGTCACACTACTGTGTACACGAGTGCAACAGCAGGTGAAATTCTTGTGTGCAGTTCCGAGCAACATAGCAGTAATGACAGTGACGAGACATAAACCACTTTACAATAAACAACATATTACACAAAACAATTTACATAACAAACTTACACAACAATTTACATAACAAATGTACACATACCTACACAACAATTTACATATCAAATGTACACAATACACACAATGTAGAATACACACACTAGAGAAGGGTATAAATATATATATATATATACACTGACTGAATTGGGAGCGAGAATATATTGACAGAATGAGGATTAATAAAGTGCAGTGTTGATTGTTGATCGTGAGGGATCAAGTGTTCAAAAGTCTTATTGCTTGTGGGAAGAAGCTGTCATGTAGTCGGGTGGTGCGGGTCCTGATGCTGCGATACCGCCTGCCTGATGGAAGCAGTGAGAGCAGCCCATGACTCGGGACTCATATAATGCAGCTATTTGCACATAGTCTGGTGGAAATACAGAAATATAAGTCCAACTACACCCTCATGTGTGTCTATACGGTGTAAATACAGTATGGGTGTGCTTTTGCATGTGGATAACCAGGGTCTCGTCCCTCTTTTACCCCACAATTTTTACCATCCTGTTTCCTGTCTCCACGCTTAAAATTTGCTTTAATACTACTTATAACAATAAATAAAAATGAATATAAAGATTGATTTCTTTGTAGTAATTTGGTCACGGTGATGGTCGAGGTTTCATGTTTGAGAGAAATGTTTGATCTAGGTAAATTAACCATGGTTTAACTAAAATAATATTGTTTAATCCGTGGTGACAAACAGTGGGTGAGGCGGCTTAAACATCTACCTTCCTGCAGGGGCTTGCTAAGGAGGTCAATGATGAGCTCTATTCCCACAATCTCCCTACTTCTCTTGATGACCTGGTAACCCTTGCTGTTCGGGTTCGGCTGGACCTCACCTGCCGAGTTTGAGATTCACTAGCCCATTGGGTTTGGCGGGAGCCATCCCCCTCAACGTTTGCACAGCCCCTCTTGACCCCTTGTCAATTGTCGAGCCCATGCAGGTTGGCAGAATCCAACTCGCCCTAGAGAAAAGAAAGCGGCATACTTTCAAAAGACTTTGCCTGTACAGGGGGAAGCAGGGACACTTTGCCGCCACCTGCCATTTAAAAGCTATGGCTCATCAGTAGTCAGGGGGATACTGGCAAGCGCGACCCCTCTTACCTGTTCCCCTGATGACCGTACCCTTCTTCTGGCCATCCAGCGTTTGAGGAACCTCTCTCACCAGTGCTCTGTCTTGGCTAAATTCTGGAGCAGAGGGCAAATTCATTTACACTATCTTGGCAACCAATTGGGGACTCGAAGTGAAGAAGCTCTCTGAACCATTGATCAAATGAAACTCAAGACCAGCCCAGGGCCCAGTTGCAACAAAAATTAAGAAAGTCCTTAGTTTTAATTGTAAGGGTACTATAATTAAGTGTTTTCTGAACTTAGCTTTTATTGCGACTGGTCACATAGCCTTAATCACTATGCTACCACCCCCAGCATCTACCTCTGTCAAAATCAAACTAAAATCTGGTCTTGGTGACAGCATGTTACGCTAAATGCATTTATGCTTCGTGAAAGGTGTTTTGTTGTTTCAACTCGAAAAAGAGAATTACTATGACTATAAAGAAGTTTAGAGACACAAGCAGTGTAGTGTTAATACATCATTTCCTCTACGCTAACGTCTCTCCTGTCCATCTGAATATTAGTTTTTTCTGATATTTCACTGGTTGCAGTTGAAAGATTGAGTGCTAATTCACAGAGCTGCCAACCTGTGTGTAGCCTCTGAATACTGATGTGCTGGACTCCTACACCGTGTGTTAGCATTGAGCAATGAGGCAGTCAAACCAAAAAAGTCAGTAATCATTATCTCAGCAAAATAGCCACAAGGGACTCTTCCAGCCGTGCCAAATGTCTGTTTCCATTTAAACGTATGTATTCTTACGTACCCACGTATTCTGCCTCCAGTATGAAACCCTATTTTTCATAGCTTCTCTCTTCCAGTACTTTATCTTGAGGGTAAACGTTAACTTTATTGTACAACATTTACAATGTTAACAGAATATAAAGCTAACTATTGAATCCAAGCTACAACTGAAACCAAACCTTCTGTCCATCAGTCTGCATTGTTCTGTAACTTCGACGGCACATGTCCCAGTAGCATGGAAACAGAACTGACAACTGCAAACTCACAGGGCTGACAAGGAGAGAAGAAATTTTTATAAAATTAGACATCAAGACATACTAACTAAACATTTAATATATATATATATATATATATATAGAGAGAGAGAGAGAGAGAGAGAGAGAGAGAGATTGCTAACAGTTGTAATGACTGAACTGAAGGAGTCAGTTAGGCAACAGGAAAACACTTACAGTACATGAATGTTCCCTTTTATTAATTTGAGGTGTAAGGTTTATTAATGACTAAAAATTATAAATCATTGATATGCAGTTAAAACAACATGAATAAAAATGGCAGCTTTCATAAAATACTTGTCAAAAAGTGAGCATTTAAAAATATTATAAATGCTTAATAAATACAGTTATGCATACTTATATTAATACAAAACTTAAAATGCCCTTCTTCATTATTTATGTAAGATTGCTATATTGAGATTAAAAGGAGGAATTTGCTATAGTCTGCTTTGTGTTTATATTAATTACTGTAATGTCTTGACTCACTTTCCTTGTCACCAAGATGACAAAAGAGTGGTAATACTCCCAGTGTTGTTCCAAATTACTTGAAAGCACTTTTCATGGTCTTCATGCTCATTCACAGCATAAAGTACCACATTAAATACTTTATGTACATAGTTTTCTAATGTAGGCAACTCCTTAATAAATGATTCATATGTATCCACTTTACATTAAGGTACATTTTCATAGGTTACTAATGTTGAATAAACGTTATTAAGCATTTATAACATGAGGTAAAACGCTTACAGTTTGGTAGGTATTATATACAAGTCTCCCTTTTTATCCATGTTGTTATAACTGCTTCTCAATGATTTATAATGCATTTGTAAATGACTTATTAGTCATTAATGAAACACTTTAAAAGCCCTTTACAAAGGAAACAATAATGTAAAGTGTTACCAGAAACTGCAAGCAAAATTCCTCTGACTGATCAACAAATACAGTAGCTCATAAAGTGATCATGCTGATTAAAACTAGGTTGTTGATTAATTAAACCAAACAGGAGTTTACAAAAGGTCCACATAACCAAAATGCATTTTTTTTTTCATGGGTTGACAGATGCCCAATTTTCCTTCTATAGCCTGCCCTTTTAAACCTGACCTGGAAAGGACAGCTCAAGAATGTCATGTGTATTGTAAAAGAAGAAAAAGCTTTCACAGCACTGAAAAGATATGGGTCAAGTCTTATCTACTGTCCTGACTCCTATTTAATGTCCAGTATCAGAGACATGACCTATAGGACATATCCTTTCTCCGGATATCTCAAAGGAATTCCATGGTACACCACTGTGGATATTTAAAAAAGTAACTAAAGAAACACTATAAATTAACCTAATTTACTCAACAGCACCCAGAACACATCAGGGAATTTGTTGCAAGAAGTCACCAAAAACATGGATAAAATATGAAAGCAAACAGTTCACTTCACAGAAGTGACAGAAATAAATGTTTATGTTGAAGTTAAAGTGTATAATTTATTCACCAAACAGCAAATTACAAAGAAAATGAAAGAAAAAAAAAAAACTGTTTTCAAACATCTTCCTGAAAACTACAAGTGTTTAATGTAATCTGATTACAAAATAGTTACTGTAATCTAACCATTTTTTGTAGAAGTGTAACACTTTACATTTTTAATTATTCTAATTAGATTATAGTTACTGAATTGCAATTAAATAAGTACATTTGTTGGGTTACACATATTTCTAAAATGATATTATTTATGTAGAATACATAGTATCTAAAACATTAATTATAATACGTTAATATGAATGTCTGTTTGCATTTTTACAACATTGGATGGTGTACACCCAGTGGTGTAGTAGTGTCTGAAGAGGTGGGAATACTGTGAATTTATGAAAACATCCAAACGGTCTCTAAAATGTGTATATATTTACATTTATATACAGTACATATGTAAAATGTGTACGATATATATTTTATCCATAAAAAAAATATTGTCTGTTTTAATCATTATCCCACATGAACTTACAAAATGCACATCAGGGTAAGATTCTTTCTCGCATGGTGTACTCCACACTACTAAGAACCATGGGATGGTAACTTGATGTTAAATATGTATTTAAATTAATAGTTCACATAAATGTTGCATTCATAAAGCTACTGTGAAAATTGTTAATATTTTATAATCCTCTAATTAATAAACGAATACATGTGCAATAAACTGTTAAGCATTGTATAGCTCATATAAGTGTAGTAATGTTCACGTTAACACTTTATCTTGTATAACCATATATAACCTACATAAGAATGAATGGTTATTTGTTTTATATGTGTACTATAATGTTCTTTTCTGTGTAAAGTGAAATTATTTCCTACTTAGAAATATAAATTGGCAGATGCTATTTACAAGTGTAAAAAAAAACAAAAAGCATCTTTGTGCACTAAGTGGAAATAGCATTTGACGCTATAGTGGCAGATACTCTTACACCCCTGTTAAAGTCATGTCTAGATGTGTTTTTGGTCATGTTCTTTTCTGGTCTTTTATTTTGAAATATTTTGTTCCCATTTCCTAGTCATGTGATGTCCTGTTTTCCCTCCATGTTTATGTGTCTTGTTTTCATTTGTTCTTAGTCTTGTTATTGGTTCTTTCATGTAATTGGTTTATGCTTATTGTTTTGTTATTTTGTTTAGAGTTCTGTTTGTTCATTGGCTTATGTTTCCCATCGTCCATGTATTTAAGCCCTCATGTTTGCCATTGTTTTTCATCGAGTATTGTTGGTGTAGCATTGTGTGTAGTTATAGTCAAGTCCAGTTTAATCTTATAGAGTCAAGTCCATGTTTATGTTTCACGTTTGGATTTATGGTTGTTGGAGTTCACTATTGTAAATAAACTGCACCTGGATTTGTCATCACATCATCGTCTGCTCCTGTGTCATTGCTTGCCAGAAATATTATAGAATACTCGACCTCACAATGGACCCAGCTGTTCAGCTTCTGAGCCTGTCAGGGGAGTCGTCTCCTGGAGGATTACGTTGAGGACTTTTATGCCCTAGCCTGTCAGGTGGCTTTTAATGAACTCGCCCTAAAGGATATTTTTCGGGTTGGACTTAATGAGCCAATCCATTCCTTGATGCGCTATGCATCACGTCCCAGGTCACAGTACCCTCAATCTGGATCAAAATATCGACCTCACCCTACTGATCATTGGTTCCACCTCCACTGTGGGGGAGGTGGATGCCGAGCCAGTGTTCCTCGACATGGCCGCCACCAAGCCAGAGTTTCACGTCATGGCCGCCAAGCCAGAGTTTCACGTCATGGCCGCCAAGCCAGAGTTTCACCTCATGGCTGCCAGGCAAGCATCCCACGTCATTGCCAACGAGCCTGTGTCTGCCACAGCCAATGAGCCAATGTTACCAGCCTCATCTGTCCCAGAGTCTGCACTGCCAACTTCAGTCTCACGGAGGAGGAGGAGAAGGGATTTTATCTCTGAGTCTCAGCCTGTGCTCATGACCACAGAGGTTGTTCCCGAGACTCTGTCCATGCCCATGACCACAGATGTCGCTCCGGAGACTCTGTTCACACCCACAACCACAGAAGTTGTTCCCAAGTCTCAGTCCTTGCCCCTGAACACAAAGGTCATTCCTGAGACTCTGTTCATACCCACGACCACAGTGGTCGCTCCCACGACTCCGCTCATGTTCACAACCACTGAGGTATTTTCCCAGTCAATTAGGACACTTCGTTTTGAGCCACCTACAGCTCCAGGCCATGTCACAGCTACGCCAGAGTCAGCTCCAGGCCATGTCACAGCCACACCAGAGTCAGCTCCAGGCCATGTCACAGCCACGCCAAAGTCAGCTCCAGGCCATGTCACAGCCATGCCAGACTCAGCTCCAGGCCTTGTCACAGCTACGCCAGAGTCAGCTCTAGGCCATGTCACAGCCACGCTGGAGTCAGCTCCAGGCCATATCACAGCCAAGCCCCAGACAGCTCCATGCATTGTCACAGCCGAGTCCCCAGACTTCTTCATGCCATGTCACATCCGAACCTCAGACTGCTCCAGGCCATGTCACAGCCGGACCTCAGTCTGCTCCATGTCATGTCATAGCCAAGCCCCGGACTGCTCCATGCCATGTCATAAGCACGCCTCTGCTCCACGGTCCAGGCCCGCCTCAGCTCCATGGTTCAGGCCCACCTTTGCTCCACGGTTCAGGCCCGCCTTTGCTCCTCATTCCATCCCTACGACTCCACCTTGGTCCTCAGCCCCATCTCTCAAGACTCCGCCTTGATCCCATGCTCCAAGCCCTACTACGTCAAGTTGCCACAGTCCCCCCATATTCCTCCTGTTCCCAGTTGGACACTGTGTTTTTGTTTTGGGTCTTCTGGAGTTTGTTACTATAAGTATGGGAAATATTAAGAGTAGAGACATTAGAAAAAGTATGTCAAGTATGGCCTGGGTAGCTCAGCAAGTAAAGACACTGACTACCACACCTTTGAATCCAGGGCATACCTAGAGACTCCAGTCAGGCTTCCTAAGCAACCAATTGGCCCGGTTGCTAGGGTGGGTAGAGTAACGTTGGGTTAACCTCCTCGTGGTCACTATAATGTGTGGTTCTTGCTCTCGGTGGAGTGCAAGGTGAGTTGTGTTTGGATGGTAGCACACTCAACAAGTCACGTGACAAGATGCGTGGATTGACGGTCTCAGATGAGGGGGCAACTGAGATTCATCCTCCGCCAACCGGATTGAGATGAGTCACTACGCCACAATGAGGACCTAGAGCACATTGGGAATTGGGCATTCCAAATTTAGGAGAAAAAGTAATAATAATAATAATAAATATGTCAAGATGTGGGATTCAACCCCAGATCTCCAGCTTGATCACCGTGAAAATTAAAATATGCTCACCTTCATTTGATCTGATTTGATTTTTCAAATAAAACCATTGTGGCTGTCTTGAGTTTGGTCTGAGCAGTGTTGGGCGGAATTAGTGTAAATAGCCTCTGCCAACCAGATGGGCTATATGCACTTATTGTAAATAGACACTCTGATATAAATTTAAATTAATTTGATATCACAGGAAAAAAGGACATTTGATATAATTACAGTACACAGTTGTCCAGCATCTGCGAAGAGCATCAAAAACTACCATGGGTGCAATAACATGATGTATTTTCATAAAGTTTAATTGCATATGTTAAATTTAAATGTATAGCCTATATACCTGTATTTATTTATGCTTAGCAGGGAAATAATTTGACAATGCAAATTATGATTACTCCAGGGATGTTTGTGTATCAGTATTAGATGCTGGAAATGTATCACCTCTTACTGAAATGTAAAATATAATTAGTTAGCAAATAACCAATCGCATCTGAAATTAATGTTCTGATTGGTGGATCAGCTTAGTCGGACTCTCTGTCTTGCCTGTGCCATCTGATGCGCTCTCACCTACCGCAGCCCATTGCTTTAGAGAGAATCTCTATACACTTTAAAAAAAACACACAAACACACACAATTCACTCAATGCTGCTGTGTCATCGTGTTAGTAGATTGAAAAAGTTCTGGGTCAAAAGTTACTTGCTGTTCTGGCGGCCATACGCATCATCACTTATTTCAGGTGGGCATACACAAAATTCTAAGAAAGGGTGGGCATACGGCGTATGCCCTAGACTGTACTAATCTGTGCACCCCTAATGAGTCATATTAAGGGAGAAACGCTTTGACACATGCATTGTATGCATTATGAACTACATTATTTGAAATTTGTTGAGCAGAAAAACAAAACATTTGTGTGGAAAGTGTTTTAGAAAGTTACCTAAAACTAAAGTAATTAGTAATGTGATTACTTGTGGTGAAGCAATAAGCAATCTGATTACAATTTTAGTGAAGTAATTAGGAGCTTGTTGTGAGTAACTTCCCAACACTGATAACTATTCTCCTTGTTTTTCCATGAGTTGTTGTGGGTGCAATTAGTTCCTCCCACTGTTGACCCTGGACAGGATTGGCTGTTAAAAAAAAAAAAAAAAAACATTTTACAGTAGCACCACAGAACATCAGTGTTACACTTTTAGGTGAAATCAAGCTATAAATGGCTTACTTATATTGTACATTCCATGCAAGCTGGGAAATTAGAAAAACATGCATCAGATTTAAGGAACAATATTTGCCCACTAGAATTGATTTTCAAGGGTATTTTTTTCTACTGCTGAAGACTACTACCTTTCTCTTAAACAAGATAATATACTGAAATATATTAAATGCTAGAAAGCACAGGCATTAACTACATGGGCATTTTCTCCTGATTTGTGAGGGAGTGCTATAACCTTGAGCATCCTGCAGTGTGTTCTACCAGGACTGAGCAGTTTGTCATTCTCATGAGAGACATCAAGTTATTAATGTGACAGTGGGTAAAAGGATGTGTCAGCTGAAATCAATCACAAACACTCAGCAGGGAAAAGCACGTGCTTTTAATAGACCCAATCATCTCCGCACCACATCCTCAGCGGTAAGGCCACACTCAGGATGTTTCTCCTCAATGAGAATGATCTTTCAAAGTTTACAAGGCTACCATGTACTTGTCAAATCTAGATATTTGAACCTTTCTAAAATATGCATTGACACATCATGATCGAAAAATAATTAAAAGGTCAAAATATTATTAAATCACACAAATCAAGCTAATCACATTTTATTCAAGGATGTTACAGTGGTATTTTTGTATTTTTTTTGTATTTGAAAGTACACATTCAAAAAAACAATAAGAATGCACACACACACGCACACACATTTAAAACTAGAAATCCCTCTCCACTGCCCTCCCTGAGAACCCTCCAAAAAGGCCAAATATCTACCCCACTTCCTATTAAACAAATCCAAGTTTCCCACACTTCTACATGTCACATCCTCCATCACCCCGCCCATCTCTGTGCACCAATCCTGAATGAGGGTACTCCAACCGACATCCATCCCCTAAGAATGACCCGTCTGCCGATCATAACTCCGGCTAGGAGACAACTTTTTATGTATATATATCCTATATTAATGACCGCTCCATCGTCTAAAATACTGAGTCTGGGACAAAATGAAATTTGAGTGTCCAGTAAGTCACACATAAAACTATGAACCCTCAACCAAAATTCTTGGATATTAACACACCACCAAAAACATGGGTTGTGTCCCCATCTTCAGATTGGCTTCGCCAATGTCTTTAAGGGTGTGTCTTTAAGGCCAAGCCTATACAATCTAGAGGGGGTCCAATAGAATCGATTTAAAATCATAAACTGCGCAAGGTGCTCCCTTGCATCTCTAGATGAAGACTTGACATTTTTTAAAATACTAGCCCACACACCCTCCAATACCAAGTTTAAATCTTTCTCCCATTATGTCTTGAGAGAAGTTGAAACTCTGTCCCCCAGACTTTGAATTAACAGGGAGTGAAACACCTTTTCCAAAAGCAGTAATAACCACTCCCAGAGTATCTGCCGCTTTAGAGGGGTATATGCTACTCCCAAAAATAGTACAGAGCAGGTGGCACAGCTGTAAATACCTAAATAATTGAGACCTGGGAATCCCAGAATGTTTAACCATATTTTCAAAGGATCTCAACACTCCACTCGATAGGTCACAGAGCGTATTAACCTCCCTCACATTCTGCTCTGACCAGCAGAAAGGGGACTTATTAATACATAATTTTGGGTTCAGCCATATGCTCGAGGCAACATTTAAATAAATGTCTGAATTAAACACTCTGGACACTTTTATCCATACAGAGTGCAAATTCGAGATAATGGGGTGTAACTTAACTTCTCCGGTTAGTTTGATAGAAACAAGTTCAATACAAAACCATGGAAGAGCTCTCTCAGGTGGAAGTGACCAATGAGCTAAATGTCTGAGACCGAATGCATAATAATAAAACTAAATCTTAGATAGGCCTAGCCCACCTTTGTCAATCGTCCTATGTAACTTATCTGGGGCATTTACCATTCCAAATGAAGGACTTTGCTATGCTATCAAATTGCTTGAAATAAGAGAGGGGGACATCTATAGGGAGAGATTGTAGCAGGTAGTTGAATTTTGGAATACAATTAATTTTAATAGAATTAACCCTCCCAATCGTAGCTATATGTATTGAAGCCAATTTACCCACATCACTCGAAAACCTTTTTATTTGACGTATAAAAATTGACTAACTAAATCACACAAATTTGCTAGGAATAAAATACCCAAATACTTAATGCCCTGATTGGGCCAATGGAAGGCACCTGGCTGAAAAGCTGTTACTGGGCAGTACGCTGTCAGAGCCAAAGCTTCGGAATTAGACCAATTCAATCTGTATCCTGAAAACTTTGAATTCTGTGGAGGCAAGGCATAGATTTATTGGGGTCAGAGACAAATAATAAAATATCATCTGCGTAAAGCAAGAGCTTAAACGCCTCCCCCACCACACCTAGAAAATTATCCTCTTTTCTTATTGCGGCTGCTCATGCACCCTCATGGTCCGACACGCATCCTCCCCATTACATAACCCCAACACCTGATTCAAGCCTTCTTGGAGGGGAGGAGTTGCCAACTCCAGCACCCTCACGGCCCGGCCACGCCCTCCTCATCATCACATAATCATATTGACATTTACACACCTTTATATTTATGAGAGAGAACATTATCTTAACAACTGACTTGGCGGCTCTAATCAGTACACTTTCTAGTACTTTGTAAAACTTGTAGACAACATGCCAGCTTTCAGCACACACACACACACACACACACACACAAAATTTCATAATCATTAATGTATCATATTTGTCGCAAATATGTTTGAAACCTCAATCGTTAAAAGATGACTAAACGCTGAAAATTTAGTGCAGTAATGATGGATGTCTGGTCTGGTGTAATTTTATTTAAATTTAAAACAATTTTGAAATCACAGCAGTTCAATAAACACCCAAAGGATGATAAAAGATACTTTGTTTATTGAAAAATGCTTGGCTATATCTGATTTTTGGACCAAACCTAAACTCAGACTCTTATTTTGATATTGATAGTGCTTTAAAATGTCTCTTTCTTATATTTTTTAATCCTAAAAAGGTTTGTGTACCCTGCTGGGGGATACAAACATCTGAGAGGCTGGTCAGAGGAGCAATGAGTGAGTCAGTCAAATATTTGTGAAATGTATTGAAAAGGGGTTCCCTGCAAATACTGAGGGCATGCGACTTTGTTTAAAATATCTGGCATTAAATCACAATCTTTATGTAAATGTAACATGGCAGCATTTCTTTTTAAAGAAGCTGAACTCGAGACATATGTTCCTCTTTTCAATGTAATTTTCATGATTTCTACAAGACTTAAAATTCAAATCAAAAGTAATATTTTAGAAAAAAACTGGAAATGTTTTATGTGGGCCCTAATGTGTCCACAAATAGCATCTTAGCAACAGCCTATTTTAGGGTTAAGATGACTGGCAATAGACCTTTTTCACGGACTGTGATGAACCGTATCGGGCCACACTTAGCAGCATAAATCTCTTTTAATTTTTTTATATTATACATTTTTTAAATATTACGTGTAAATTTATAACATGCTTAGTGTTATATTATCCTTGAATTAGTTTAAAAAACAACTAATTATCACAGCTGCGAGGGAGTTTCGATTACAGCTGCTGAGAGAGTAACAGAAAATTTGGCATCTTCTCCAATCTGGCTGTCTTAATCCACCTTTTTATATTTTTTTCCTCTTCTGGAAAGTTATTCAAATGTAGTAGTGGATTTTGTCTTTTGGTCTTTGAGCAAATTGGTAAGTGAAAATAGTATTTTCTGTGATCTCCCATTCACTCCTATTCACCACTGTTGAAGTTTACCCTGCAGTCATTTATTTCTGCTTTTCAAAGCCATGAGTATCACTAACAGTACATTAGGCAGAAATATATTGATAATAAATATTATCATACCACTGCTTCAACTCTGTTAAATTTGTCATAGGCTACATTGAAAGTGAGAGAATATAATATTTTTTTGTTACAAATTATAAATGTTTATATTTTGTCTTTATTGTTTACATGTGTTTAGAGTAGGGGCTTGTACCATGATGGTAGCTGAACAAACTCAGGGTTGCAGGATTGGTTTAGAGTTGACCAAACCAAACCGATGCAATCAGGCTTTATTGGTACCATGACGCAGCTCATCAACTTTCTTTGTCAACTCAGGCTTTGATCCTTAAACTATGATTACTCCACGGGCGCGTGCACATAAAAGACTGATGTCGGCACCGAACAACCAATCGCGTTCGATATGGATAGAGTGAGAGCTATATATTTTTCTGCGGAGGAGCAAGAGATTATTATTCAGAAATACGAAGAATATAGAAATGTCTTTCAAGCACGCAGTAACACCGTCTCTGCTGCCAAAGCAAGAAAACAATCTTGGAGGAAGATTGCTGATTGCTTTAATGCGTAAGTTAAACAAATACATTCTGTAGACCATTAATGTAAAATTATGTATATAATCATATAAAAAATGTTTTAAATAAAATGAAAATGTGTGTATTCATGTTAATATATAAAACGTTTGTGTATGTATGTATGTATGTATGTAAAATGTGACTGTATTGGCATGACATCCTAAGAAAGATTGATATTCATTGTTTTTTAGATGTAACCCCAACTCCAAATGTTCTTGGCAGCAGATCAAGACAAAATATAAAAATATAATTCAAAGTGGTGAGTATTTACCACAACCTTTTATTATTTTTGTGAACATTTTATCACAAACATTTGTTTGCAGCAAACAGAATAAAGTGTGAAATACGGAAAACTGGGGGAGGACCACCTCCTCCAGAATACACTGTGGCGGAGGAGTTGGCTCTGAGTAACAATAAGGGATGGCCGATTATGGATGGGATTGCAGGTGTTGTGCAATCTGACCCTGGTGTTGGCTCCTCGAAGCAAGTGACACTGGGTATGTGTGTGCAATGCATTACTAATTTTTAAAAAGTGTTAAATATGGTTGACTCTATGTTCTGCAGTAGAGGGAAATACAGTGTCCCTGTTGAAGCCAGCACACATGCACACAGTCTCCCACACAGAGGTCAGTATACAGCAGACAAAACACAACAGTTTTACAAGTTATGCTTTATATTGGCCTACTTTTATTTATTAGGGTGAAGCAAATGATGAAGACACTCTGTGTGTGTTCTGAGACAGTTGCTGAGGTGAATGCATTGGGCTTTTTATTATGGCACACATTTGAATGTCATAATTACGTGACTGGCCCCTACACATCTCTTTTATTGTAAGGTTTTTCACAACCTGACCCAGAAACTGAAGCCTCTTCCTCAATGGGCTACAGAAGGAATGTGAACAAGGTAATACTTTAAACCCTTGACATAAATTACAGTCAGTCCTATATTTGTAAAATGTCATGCCACTTTTTGTGATTTGATTAACCTCCAGAAAACTTGTAATGATTGTTTGTGGTGGAATTGTTTCAGGTGGAAACCGACTCAGTCAGGGCCCTTTACAAAAGGAGTCTAGAACTAGACTGTTCACTAAAGGAGCTGAGGAGGCTCCAAATTAAAAAAATTAAATTGGAGATCAAACTGCTGGAAAAAAACAGATCTCAGTGTGTGAACTTATTTAACCAAGTAACCCTTTAGTATGAACACTATGAATATTTATTAATGTAACTTTCTCTTGATCTCTTTCTTCCTCCCTAGCCACATGACTGTCAGATTCTGTTGACTTTTGTTCTGTGCTTTTATGTTGAAATTCCTGTTTAGTTCCTGTTTCCTGTTTGGTTTTTGTAGTTCTTTGTAGTTTCTTTTTCTCATTGGTTTTCCCCTGATTGGTTCCCTTTCCCTGATTGTTTTCCCAGGTGTTCCTTGTTTCCCCTAGTATATTTAAGCCCTTGTTTCCCCCTGTCTATTGGTCTGTTATTTCATGTCTAGTATGTTTAGCGCTGAGTTCCCCGTGGTTTTCTTTGTTCCTAGTTTTCCTGTTTTGGATGAAATAAAAGCTGCACTTTGATCCTCTCTCGTTGCCTGCCGTTACAGAATAACAGACCTATAATGGATCTAGCAGCCATCAAAATTCTCCTCCTCAGGCAAGGGGACCGTCCAGTTGAGGATCACGTTCGTGAGTTCCTAGAACTGGCTAATGTAGTGAACTACCCAGAATTTTCCTTAGTAGTTTTCTTCAGGGCGGGTCTCAGTGGTTCACTACAGGAGCTATTGTCTCCGGCGTCTCCTCACTGGACGCTCCTCGAGTTTGTGGAGGAGACTCTGTGAGTTAGTGGCTTGCTGCACACTGTGGTTGTAGTGGAAGAGGACTTTACATCTCCTCCCACAGTGGTCACCCCCCCAGCCTTCCATGGCTCGTCCCTCCTCGCTTGCCACGGCCAACGAGCCAATGGCCACGCCTGCCACGGCCAATGCCCATGCCTGCCACAGCCAACGAGCTGGAAGCCTCGTCCGTTCCCAGAGCCAGCGTTGCCAGCCTCGTCCGTTCCCAGAGCCAGCGTTGCCAGCCTCGTCCGTTCCCAGAGCCAGCGTTGCCAGCCTCGTCCGTTCCCAGAGCCAGCGTTGCCAGCCTCGTCCGTTCCCAGAGCCAGCGTTGCCAGCCTCGTCCGTCCGGAGTAGGAGAAGAAAAAAAGGCTTCTGCTTCACAGTCTCTGCCCTCCACGGCCCGCCTCCCAGGGCTCCGCCCCCCCGAGCCTTCCACGTCTCCTGAGCCTTCCACAGCTCTGCCTTCCACGTCTCTGCCTCCAGAGCCTTCCACGGCTCCGCCTTCCAGGGCTCCGCCCCCCGAGCCTTCCACGTCTCCTAAACCTCCCACGGCACTGGCTCCAGAGCCTCCCATGGCTCCGCCTTCCACGGCTCCGCCCCCAGAGTCCTCCATGACTCCGCCTTCCACGGTTCCGCAGCCAGAGACTGCCCCTGTCCTGTGGCCTCCTCCCAGGCCTCCTGACCTTTTCCTTGTCCTGTGGCCTCCTGACCTGATCCCTGTCCTGTGGCCTCCTCCCCGGCCTCCTGACCCGACCCCTGTCCAGCGGCCTCCTCCCCGGCCTCCTGACCCGACCCCTGTCCAGCGGCCTCCTGACCGGTTCCCTGTCCCGTGGCCTCCTCCCAGGCTTTCTGACCCGGTCCCTGTTCTGTGGCCGACTCCCTGACCCTACCTTGCTCCACTTGTGCCAACTTTTTGTTTTTGGAGCGTCTGGTATCCGCTCCTTAAAGGGGTGCTCTGTCACATTCTGTTGACTTTTGTTCTGTGCTTTTATGTCGAAATTCCTGTTTCCTGTTTGATTTTTGTAGTTCTTTGTAGTTTCTTTTTCTCATTGGTTTTCCCCTGATTGGTTCCCTTTCCCTGATTGTTTTTCCAGGTGTTCCTTGTTTCCCCTAATATATTTAAGCCCTTGTTTCCCCCTGTCTATTGGTCTGTTATTTCTTGTCTAGTATGTTTAGCGCTAAGTTCCCCCGTGGTTTTCTTTGTTCCTAGTTTTCCTGTTTTGGATTAAATAAAAGCTGCACTTAGATCCTCTCTCATTGCCTGCCGTTACAATGACCAATAAAACGGTTTGAGACCTATCTGATTCTGCAGTGTCAATGTGCTTTTATTAAGTAAAATATTGTGTTGTGATTGCATCTCTGCCAGCTGGGTGGTCAAGTGTGATGGGGTCAATTTCATCGGAGAGAAGCTGGTTTTGTGGTGGTACTCCCTCCTTTCTGATAGTGGCTACATTGTGCAGAATGGCACATGCAGCCACTATCTGTGACTATTGTATAATACATTTAAGTGCTCTAAGTGAAATCTGCTTTTTGAAGAAAAAAAAAAATAGAATATGAAAGGTTAAATTTGTTCATGTCACCCTATCAATATATCTTACCGGCAATTTTATAAAAGCCCTCTTTCATGGACATGGTTGATAAATGTCCAGGGAACACAATGAAGCTATTTATGTACCCCTGCAGTGCGAGGATCACCTTGCGAATGGTTCGACAAACCGTGTTTTTCCTTAGATTCTCTGCATCACCGACCGCATACACGTATGTTCCACTTGCAAAAAACGCAGCGCAATACATACCATTTGTGGTACAGTAAGTGCATGGCTTCGAGTCATATTTGTTATGTGCGGCTCAAGAAGTTTGCAAAGATAAGACATTTCTTCCGTAGAAAATCTGTATCTTTCATACAAGTATCAGGAAAGTCAAGCGGATTTTGTCTGTCCCTAAAAACTCTTTCTCTATGAAGTGCTCGTCTAACGATTTGCGCGGAGATGTCCACAGGCTTTGGAAGAAAAGGTGAAGCCATTGCAACAGAGAATAGAAGCTGGGAATTAGTTAGGTCACCTATATGTTTCTTTGTTCACAGCTGATTGGTCAAACTTCAGTCTGAAAACTCGAATCCAGAACATAACCTGCCCAGGTTAGCCATGGAGCGTTAGTTACTATGGCAATGAACACTGCTAAAAGCCAAACCACTTTCATGGTGCCTAAAACCCAGGGTTGGCGCACTGAAAATAGAACTTCAGTTGGCAACTGAAACATACCTGGCTACCCACCTAAACCGGCTTCATGGTAAAGGTCCCAGGTCTACTGTTTATAATTACAAAAATGACATAGTTTGTTTTATAGAAATCATGTTACATCTAACCTTGGTAGTGAAGAAGATCCATGCTTCCATGTGTTTACTTCTCTACTGTTAAAACTATAAAAATAAATAATTCATGAATAAACTACAATTTTCAAAAATGCAAATGTAAAATATATTAACAATATCACTTTTATTATTAGTTTCTGTCTTCACATTTTCATTTTATAGGCCCCAGATATAGTCCTCCATCTGCTTGAGTTCAAGAAAAGCAAGTTTTGTTCTTGCATGATGTGTAAGCCTGCTGAATTTATTAACAAAACTTTAAAATGATGCAATGCATCGATGTTGCATTGAGCAAATTATGCAACTAACAAAAAAGGTTGAGAACCACTGCTCTAAATCATCCTCAGTGCTAAACATACACACCCAGTCACACGGGGGCGTTCATCAAAAAAAGGTTGAGAACCACTGCACTAAATCATCCTCAGTGCAAAACATACACACCCAGTCACACACAAACACACTTACACACACTCAAGAATGAACTGATGAGACTTTAACACAACCTTTTTTTTTTACATTTGTCAAATAAAACAAAGAAATCAACCAAAATGCCGAACACATGCAAACACACACTCAGAAATGAAGTGTTTAGATGATAACACAGACACACAAGCACACACGCACACACGCACACACACACACACACACATACACACACACACACAGAACGAGGGCATCAATACACACACGTTTGTAAAATTCATTTTTACTATAGAAAGTCTGAAATTTAAATTGTTTTGAAAATGTTTACTTGGATTCTTCTGCTTTATAGTCTAATTTAAGTTTCAGAATTTTACAGTTAATTTCTGTTTCTTGATGTTAATTTTCTTGACATAATCATGTTTATTTGAGTTATTGAATTTTTATGCTTTATTGGTAGAAAAATGCTTATTCTGTGTCTTCTTTGTAACATATGTAATGGTAAACTGCAAAAACTGACACTGACACAAATAATTGCTTATATAGCCTTATCCTTTTTATTTCACTTTGAAGCTTATGGTTTTTGTTCATTTTCATTGTAACCAAATAATAATAAAAGTTAGAATGGATATTTTTGTGTGAGGATCAATATTTTGACCGTATGCATAAGGATCGATCCACCCATCCCTAATGTGAAGTCACTATATGTGGCCGATTTTAATAGTCGTTTATTCAGGGTGGAAACAATAAATGCTATTTTTGGGATGGAGAGAAAGTTTTGAGGTCTGAAACTTACAGTGTGATTTTATACAATGACCTCATACATGTCAAAATATCAAGGACAATTAGATTTCTCATGAAAGTACCCCTTTAATATACTCTAGTTGTGATTGTGAGATTAGATGAATGTGCTCCTCCCAAACCTTTGTTTAGAACTCCAGTTATTTTATTCAGTGATGCCTGAACCTGCATTCCTAATGAGTTATGTAAAAAATAAATAAATAAATAAATAAAAATACATAAATCTTCCAACACTAAATAACATTAAATAACTTCTAGTATTCAAGGATTTTGCACTTTTGGAGAAATGTGTACCACCCAGCTGCCGTGCATTAGCTTGGAAATGAACACAGTTAAACTGTGTAGCGGGCAGCTACACTAACCACTAAACCATCAATGCAACCCCCCCCCCCCCCCCCCCCCCCCCCCCAAAAATGATCTGAGGTAATGTCACATTTTATCCAAGTTTATTTTAGTTACAAGTGAAATGCACAAAAAATATGCAAACTTTTCTCTGGTCCTTTACTTGATAATACTTTGATATGTTTAAATATTAGTGTAATAATATTTGTATTGTACTCGTAAACTTTCCGATCAGCACAATGATTTGACCGTATGTTTGACAGTATGTGTACAGTAAATAATCAGATTTCATAAGTTATGGCAACAGAACACTTCCAATTTGTCAGCAAATTAAAAAGGACCTGGTAAGCAGTTCCTGTCCTCCCTATATGAAATCTATGCAACTTAAAGGCCCTCATGCCATCAAAGATGTTTATAGTAGGCCAGAGGTGCAAAAATACATATATGCAAGGTACTCAATGCATAGGGGTGCCTTGTAAAGCGGGATGCCAGCGGCTCTCTAATGGTGGTGCAATCGGCCTCCTCGCCCCCTCCAACATTGTATATTTACTTCCTTGAGAAAAAAAAAATTTAAAAAAACTTTCATGTTTTCTGGTAAATTATGCTGTCATTAATTAAGCATTCATCTCTGAAACTCTCTCATATTTGTTATAATTTTTCCTGAAAGCTAGGAGGTGCTAGAGCATTATTTTCGGCAAACATTTAGCTGCCAAACTACATTTTATTTAATTGATTTCATTGTTCATTTGTCTTACTGCCATTTTAATATGTTGCTATCTGTCTTTCAGCCTGTATTCATTTACTCTTATTCATTGTTTTAAGTAGATTTTATCTGTTTGATGTTTTACTTCTTATAGTTTATAGATTATACAAGTTTATAAAAAGCCCAAATAAAATTCCAAAACTTTACCATCTTTGATACTACAATTACTTTGCACTGCATTAAGCAATTTTAAATGAAAAATTACATTAATTTATCTGCCCTCATGGATGATTATTAAGTTCATCAATATGACCAGCAGCACCAGCGAGACCCTGGAAATATACTGATTAATAAAGCAGACACATGGCCACAGTAATGTAAAGCCAACTAGTGCCATGGCAACTGACCCTGCATACTGGCCTTATGTTCCTCTACCTTTTCCATCCATCGTCAACCGCTTATCCTGTGTACAGGGTCACAGGGGGCTGGAGCCTATCCCAGCTAACATTGGGCGAAAGGCAGGGTACACCCTGGACAGGTCGCCAGTTCATCGCAGGGCCACACATAGACAGACACACCCTCACATCCACACCTAGGGCAATTTTTGGAGACACCAATTAACCTAGCCTGCATGTCTTTGGATGGTGGGAGGAAGCCGGAGCACCCGGAGAGAACCCACGCAGACACGGGGAGAACATGCAAACTCCACACAGAAAGGCCAGGGCAACCGGGGTTTGAACCCACGACCTTCTTGCTGTGAGGCGACAGTGCTAACCGCTTTTATTTATTGAAATTTGGCACCATATATCCTGTTGGCTTATTGTCAGTATAAAAATTGTTAAATCCTAATGTTTCTTAATATTGACTCACCATATGTTGTTTTACTTTTAAAATGCTCTATGAGAAAGGCTTAATGGGTGGGGTCAATTGGGGGGCCCCACACAAAGTTATGCTTAGGGCCCTCAAAAGGCAAGGACCGGCACAGCTGGTAAGAGTTGGTTATATTGCCTATGTGCATTGTAAAGTCTTTAAAACGACACCCATTTTGTGTTATTAGCATAAATCAGCCTTAATCCCAGGCAAACCATACAGCCATGCTACTCTCTTCATAATCTTCATGGGACTAAAGACAATGTTAAAAGCTCCTTTTTATTTTTTTAAGATACCTTTGTAGCTCTTCTGATAGTAGAGCCCTAAGAAATAGGGTAAATTCACACAGCCTGTATTATGACTTGGCCATTCAAATTGGGTGGAGCAAAATACATAAAAATCCCTTTCATAACAAAATAACTGCAACCCCATTCCGAGGAGAACACATCCATAACCTTGTGTATTAAACTTTGTTGCATAATTTGTCCTGCACCGTGCTTAGCACATTTTCTACAGAGTGAGCCTTGTCTTTTTTTTAACTCATTGTTTTAATGCATGCATTTGTATTCTAGTGGTGTCTCCTGCTATGGTATGATCTAGTTGAAGCACATGTCAGGAAATTTGCTGAGAGCTAACAGCACAGCCCTTGCACTTGATAAATCTAAAGGACAGATCAGCAGGAGAACTCTACATACAGTACTACATCTGAAACACTCTCTCCCTGAGCTTAGAGCGGAGCTTTGTTGTCTCGCTCTTATTCCAGATCAGAGTTGGCACATGTCTGTTCTGTGTGGGTCTACTGTGGTAAAGTCCCATAAGACAGGAGAAAAGACTTTATAGAGAGGAGAGAGTGAAAAGAACTTGCTCGCTAGCTCCCGGACATGCTGTCACCTGGTCCTCAACTGCTCCTCTGCTCCCAGGCGGACGGCAGCGGTTCCTCCGGCTCTCGGTGGCTGGTAGTGACCCCTCCGTCCCCAGGCAGATGGCCGTGACTGCTCCCCTGGCAGATGGCAGTGGCGGGGACTCTGTGACAGCGCATCCCTCCTCTCTCCTGGGTTTCGGCACCACTGTAACAGTATAAGGATGGGCAAGGAGGAGGCGGGAACCAGCTGAACAGTCAACATAAAGTTTAATGGTAAACATAAACGTAAACAAACATAAAACATATGGAAACATACACATAAGGCCGTGTGTGTCTCTCTCTCTCTCTCTCGAACTGACACCTCCGGCTCCCCTTTATCTCACTCTCCTGCTGATCAGCAGATTCAACACCGGTGGCCACGCCCTTGTCATCGTCACACATTCATACTTACCTCACCTGCATACCTAAGAATATTTTTCAACTGTCAAAAAGTTTTTTTTTATGAAATGCAGTACGTTCTCTAAAAGTATGCAAATATGGATGACGCTTCTGTGTCTGGCATCAGTTCAAACCTTTTGCATAGTCACAAGCTGAGGCACATGACTCAATCTCAGTAAATGTGAAGGCTTTAAACTGGCTTGCAAGAGTGTACTTGTATGTTTCTTCCTGTGAAAAGTGACCAAATCAAACAGAAGTGTAAGTCCCGTAGGAGAGGGAAGTAAGGTCAGAAGAGGCTTGTAAAAGGTTACAAGGATAAAAAAACAGAGCTGGGCTGATATAGCCTTTCAAAGATTTATTAGTCAGGCAACACAGAATAGAATAACAGAAGAAGGTTAGGATTGTGCATCACTGAATTGAGGTAAAGCTAAATAAGTAATAAGGTAATAATTATTATTGGAGCACATACACTAATTCCAATTTAACATCCTGTGCCGGCATGGCCAATTTAATTCAAAATATAATTCATGTTCTCACTCATGGGTCCTTAAATGTCTAGTTATATGTTGTGTTGGTATTAGGTATACATGTTGTACTGTATATGTTATGTATATGTTGTGCTCTCTCATGTTAGTATGTTTAGAAATGTATTTATTTTCCTTTGTTCCCAGTAAGAGCATTGAAATTTTCAAGTTTTTGAATAATTTGCTCAAAGGTTAACTGTATGACACTGCAATAACTTAGATTCGTTTTAAATGTGCTGCTGACCTTGTAAAAAATTAAACTAGGAAGCTTGAAGTAATTCCTGACTTACTTAAGCAGTCAGCATATGAACATTTGCTTACAACATAAGTCTTGATTTGCCCGCAATTTATTATTCTACTGAGAATTGCACTTGCAAAAACCATTAGCATGTACACTGAATGTTCAATCATTCTTATGGCAAGGTTTACACACCAGTAGATGTTGGCACTGACTGGCATAAGACTGACTGTCTGATGCCACCTTGGGTCAAATTATAACTTCCATTCACCCCTACCATCCTCTCTGTCACAAATAAAACATCCGGGAGGCATTTTGCAGGTATCTCACCACACAGCAACCACTCCAAGGGAGGAAGCCCAGGAATACATAAACTTATCAGAGCCATGTGGAATTACAGGTGGCAGGGTGGAGGAATGCCAAAGTGGTGGAGAGACAGAGAGGAACAAAAAGAAAAAGGTGCAGTAGTGTTTTATTTATCTGTTTTTTAGAGTCCTTTTCCATGTCTCACTAATCTCCTAAACCCTTAGGAAACAAGCCTTCCAAGAACCTGCTACCATTGTGATGAATGCTTACCCCTCATAGGGAGAAATTACTCATTAACTAATTGACTCAAAATTGCTTCATCACTCCACGATTGCTCATTTGGATGCATTGAGATGGCTAATTAAAATGTTCTCAGCAAACATCGACAGACTTTTCTCTCAATTACTTGGAAGCTGGTCACACTCAAATAAACAAGTGTACAACTGCTGCTAATTATAGTCCATTTGGTTTATGTCTTTATATTTGAATGGAACCATGAGCTGTGAAGGGCATCTTGTCTTTGAGGGTTCTTGCATGAAACTCTTTCATGGAATGTGCTTCGAGCAAATCTCCACATTAGATGAAATTGTGGTCACATACTGCCCACAGACTGCCTAATACATTCTGTACATAAAAATCGTAATTGCTTTCTCATAAAGTCAGTCTAAATTCTGATTGGCTTGCTTTATGCTATTTGTGTGAGTTAGGGTGGAAACATTTTTAACAGTTCATTGCAAAACAAGTTTTCAAATTCCTAAAATAATACATTAAGAACTTTTGAAAAATGGAGCTAGTCAGCCAGCAATAGACATGTGCTGCAATCTGAGGCTTCTAGTAACAAACTCAAAACACAAAAGGCGACACGCTTGAAACATGTAGTGCGCACTAGACTTAAACATCACATAAAAGGCACACTTGTGTAGGTCATTTAGCCTGTAAGACAATCACAATGTGAACTGATGTGAAAAACAACATCAGTTCCCACCCCAACCAGGAAGTCTAAAACTTACAGGGTCCTGATAAGTGCTATGCAGGCATGTTAGATATAAGTTACGCTGCTGAAGTAAACAGTCTGGCTGCATGAGCAGATTGATCTTGTAAACCAAGACCGAGATAGCGGACGACCAGGAGACAAAGGTGGATCCAGCGGATGGCCAGGGGAGCAAGGCGGAGATGGCAGATGACCAGGAGACTAAGGCAGAGCAGGCCGACGTCACGAAGACCAAGACATACCTGGAGAACAGGACAAGGGCAAGGCTCAGGGCAAGGGTGGAAGATCCAGATGAGAGTGAGATCAAAGCAGCTGGGGTGAGAACAAGAGCATCGTTGGCTGCTGGAAAAGGGACTGACTCAATGCTGAAGGGGAGATGGTTGGGAAGTCGGTGACTGCAGTGAAGATGGATGAAGCATCGGCAGCTGCTGAGGAGATGGTGAGGCCACTGGTAGCTGCTGGGGAGATAGAAAGGTCATCAGCAGCTTCTGGGGAAGGGTCTAGCTTAGCACCACTGGGGAAGGGACTTGATGGACGCTGGGGAGATGGGTAGGTCATAGTCGGCCGCTGGGGAAAGGATTGAAATACCAGCCACTTGGAAAAAGGGTTTGTTGTCAGAGGCCACTTGGAAAGGGACAGACACGACATAACTGGGGAGGTGAAAAGCTCTTTGGCAACCACCAGAGGAGTTGCAGCAGACTCAGGCCCCTTCTGGGAAGCCACATCTAACTCAGACTTCTCCTGGTGAACTGCAGCTTACTTAGACAACTCCTGGGGAGCTGCAGTGGACACGGGCGCATTACCCATCACTTCCTCCTCCTCTTGAGGGTGGTGGGAAGTACTGGAGGTCATTTGCAGACTCGGGCACCTCCTGGCAGTCAGGAGCAGATTCGGACGCCTCCTGATGGTCAGCGGTGGACTCGGGGGGGCTTTTTTGGGAGCTACACCTGGCTCAACCACCCTTTGGGAAACAGCTATTTGGGATGAGGCAGAACCGTTCCTTCTTTTCAGCCTACAGTTTTTTTTTTTTTTTTTTGAAGAACGGGAGTATGACTACTTAAGGGCGGGGTAGGGAAGCATTTAACACTGGAAGGCGGCCAATGAATGAAGGATACCCAATCTGCACGATGAAACAGATAGTTAGGTTTTCTCATTCCTCCCATCTCCTAGTGGCCAGGGGACTGACATCATTGTCCCCTTGATGAGTAGAGCCGATTGAACTGGCTTCCAATTTCTTTAGCGGAGCCCCGGAAGAAAATGCCCACGATGCCTCTGTAAGGTCCAGTGTTGGGAATTGAGGACCAATGTTCCCTCTAATTGTTGTTCTAGCTGAGCAAATCCTATTTCTATTGGGTGGAACCTTCAGCCACCTGAGCAGCATATATATATTAGGGGTGTGCAGCGAAGCCATTATCTGTATCTGTTTATATGACAAAATTCTGTATCTGTCTCTGTATTCAGATAGGATTTTGCTGGGGCTTAAACTGGAAATGTGTCAAAACTAAATGAAACACCCATTTTTAAATGCTACCCTTACATTTATAAACATGCCGTGTAAATGTATTTTCATAATAATAGCCTAATAATTATAATAATAATAATAATAATAATAATAATTATTATTATTATTATTATTGTAGGCTACAAATATTGTTCAGTTCAGTTATTAATTGATATTTTTTAATTACCAAATAAAGCTGGATTTTAGGCTATAGGGCATTTAAAATGTTTTTTTTTTTTTTTAATATAAAGTCCAAAATACTACCTTTGCTGATGTGGATATAAATTTGGACCAGTGGTGCCTGCAGATGTACAGCCATACGCAATGCGTGTACCATGAGTGCTCTGAGGAATATTTGCTCTCAGAATTTTTCACCAATCACAAAATGTGTCCCATTTTTCTGTTGTCTGTTTAAAAGAACTAGCAATGCCCAATTTGCAAATGAGTAATTCTTTGAGTTCGTTCTTTTCAGTAAATTGGCCAAACAGAATCGATTCGTGATTGAGTACAATTTGTTTGGACTGCTCTCTCACTGAATCATTTGGAATGGTTTCTCACACAGTAAAACAGTATTGGGATATTTATGAATATAGAGAACAAACAGCGCTGGATACAGTGGAAATGTACTCACAATCAACTGAAACAAAAGGCTATCTTTTTGAGAGGTAACTTTGAGAAACATCTTGGACATATGGGTATAAAAGGAGATGGCGTGCACCACTCATTCAGATTTAGGTTGAGGAGCCGATAGAGAGTCCCGGCCATGTCAGTGACAGTTCATCGCCACGGCAGGAGGGACACAACTTCTTGTTCCCTCCATCAGGGAACAGAGGTTACATCAGTAGCCAAGATGTTCCCTGTCTGTCACTCACTCGACATTGTGTCGATGTAGTGACACTAGGGGTTCCATTGGAAATGCAGCAGGTGCTGAACTATGTCATGAGGTACGGAAGAGTGGGTACGGGCAAGCTGTCGCATGCCTTGCAGTTAAGAGGTGAGCAGGCAATTACCCAAGGATGCTACCAGCGGAGCCTTTCCTGATTTGCTTTTAAGCAATTTCCTGCTAAGCACTGTCTAGAATAGCGCCGGGAATTGCTCTTCTCTCTCCAGGACGGAGGGCACTACGGAGAACACATCCAACCGGAGGGAGGTTAACATGTGGAGAATACCTCAATTGGACTTAACAACGGGGAAGTTCACATAAGGAATGATACCACCGCAGGGCCCTATCTACAGAGAGGGTATGCAGCAACAGTGTCAGAGGCAGAGAAAGCTCTGGCGAGGGTAAACACAGGGTTCACCTACGAGGAAACCAAATAGTGGAAACTTATCATACATGATTACCAAGGGAAATCACAACATATGGAGTACTGAGCCCGAGCACAAAGGCTCACCTAAAAAGGGACACACCACAAACACTGGGCCTGGTGCCGTAACTCCTCCACCGAATTTGTCTCCGAACAGTGCTTAAGAATTAAAGAGGAGTCCAAGGTTCACCAGATACAGGGAACTGTTGTAGACAAGATGTGCACATTATCACTTTAAAAAAGGGGAAAGGCACAATGCAAGTGGTACACCCAACAGGCCGCCTGGCCTACCTGCTGTTACCGCGTAACACTTTGGATGTGCTCCTACGTGGACTTCCCACCTTGTGTGTATTTTCCACAGTATGGTCCCCTTACGAGCGGACCCGTGTCTCCCTTGGGCAGTTCCCACTAACCCCCCAACCCCCCCCCACCCCGTCGACGTGTCTGTAGCAACTCCTCCCTCCGAAGAGGTGGGATCTACCACCGCGCCACTTCCCACATGTGACCTAAAAGCCCATGAGGTGTATGTCACCACTCTTACCTCCCCCTCTCTGGGCAGGTGTGTTCTCCACAGGGTCTTTTCCCCCTTTAAGAATAGGAAACTGGGTAAGACCCCTTCCCCTATGCGTGTAAGGGCCCCAGCCATTGACTCTATGCGAGAAACATAGGGAGAAAAGAGGCCCGGCTAGGCTCTGCCAATTCCCAGGTTGGCAAGCTTTGCCTTGTTCCCCTGTCTAGGGTAACTATAAGGATTCCGACGACTTTATGTGGCATTGGGGAAGGGTACGTGCAGTCTGATACAGCTGGTCGTTTTGGCACGTCAAGTACCTGCCTGCTCCTGTGTCAGCAGTACACATACACGGCTCAGTGCATGGCGTGATTTATATTGGACCCCTAGTGTCTCTTATTCGACACAACGTCGAAGTGAGCGGCAGATGGGGAATGTCAAGGTTACGGATGTAACCTCCATTCCCTGATGGAGGGAACGAGACGTTGTGTCCTCCCGGCCATGCCGCTGAGCCGGGCCACTGTTGTGGCCGGACCATTTCTGGCTCCTCAGAAAAATCCTGAATGAATCAGACATATTTCCCCGCCTTTATACCTGTATGTCCGGGGAGGGACATGCAAATTCTGTCTGCCAACTTCTCATTGGCCTTTTTTCATAGATCAGAGGTATATTCGGTGCTCAAGAGAGACCCCTAGTGTCTTCGACACATCTCGTTACCTCCATTAGGGAACGGAGGTTATATCCGTAACCTAGACGATATACTGTATGCTTCTGGATCATATGATCGCTATGTGTTTTTTAGACTAATTGATCACATGTGTGTTGGATAATTGAAGTATATAAGTATGTTCTTTGTATGTAGATGGAGTAAGTCAATCACTGATGAATGCCCTGTGGGACCGAGATGTTTATATCTTTTATAATTTGCATGGAGCATTTTGATTGCACATTTTTGTATTGATTGAAAAATAAAAGATGAACTTTGGATATCTCGACTCTCACCCTCTTTTTTTCACATATTTTTGTAAGTGTCAAATTTTTCCCCCCACTTGGATTTATGGAGATTGAAGCATTTGCAATCATGTCACAAATTTTTTTTATTAAGGCGCAAGATTTTTTCGCCTTTAAACCTCTCACTTGGGAGTTTTAAAATCTGTCTGTAAAAACTTCATAACCGCATAGTCAAAATATTCATTATTTCATTAAATGCTGTAATTAACAGTGCAGGGTGGTAAAATGCTTTCTCTTTAAAGAGAAATTCTAAACCAGTTGAGAGCCCAGTTTTGATTTTTGCACTTCTAATCCTGTCTCTCACCAACTTTTATAAATCTGTACTATGCTGTCAAAGGCACAAATGTCATGGTGCACACCATAAACTCTTACTCTGCACACGACAGGAAATAATTGATTAATCACACAAACTTGTCATGGAGATGCCTCATCAAGCCACGGTACGATAAATGCTCCTCTTAAATATTATTGGAATAAACTATAGCACTCCATTCACATGGAAATAAATAAATGATGGCAATGATGGGCGATGATGATGATGCTAGAGTAACACCCTCTCTGATAAGACTGACTAACTGAGAACTGCCACCAGAAGATGAAGTGGAACTGCATGGATAATGACTCACATTATAGCCGTGATGAACTGAGCCAAATATCACTTATTCCCTGGGTAATCCTAACTGGTTTCTGAGTGATATTTCACACAGCCTATAGCATGTTTAATTTTTTATTTAATTTTACTGTGCATGCATTCGCATCTGAGAGATTTCTGATGATAGGATTGTGTCAAAATTAATAGAAGATGATTGATGTTATTGGTTGGCTTCAAGGAAGTCTATGATACCTGGAGAAAGTTATCCTCTAGCATTCCCAATGATCTTCTTGGCAGTTGCTTGGCTGATGCATGCACGAATTTTGAAATCTTATATGTTTGCTTATGGGTTTTGGATACAGGTTTTTTAGACAAAGACCTGAGCAATAAATGCCATGTGACTGAAGACTTAGAAGCCACAGAAAAATGACATCATGACAACACTAATTGCAGGATTCAATAATACCACTGTAGGTCATTGCTCAATCAAAATGGCAGCGGAGACCACATGGCTCTTTGTTCTATGATCAAAGGTGAGACATTGAACTCAGTTTCCCAGAAGTCCTTTACAGTTTCGCAGCTGGATGTTAAGTCTCGCCCATGGACCCGATCTCAAACGTGAGAGCCTATGACTGATGACGTCATATTGTCAACAAAACTAGCAGACAGATTTGATTTTGTTCTCTCTGCGCCCAGCTTCTAAGCCAACGGTTTGAAAAGAGACATACGAGTTTTCCTCCTTCCACGTGATTTATCTAAACAACCAGTAGACCCCAACATAAAATGGTGCCCTGTGTGAGGTCATGATAATTGTTGGCTTTCTCCAATATTTTTGCAAATAACTAAAAAAAATTTTTTAGATTAGACAGAAGTTTTTCCTGTCAGTTTCCCTTTCCTCGGTTCCAAACTGCTAAGGTATAAGGCTGGTTGTGGTAGTGAATTATTGCAAGTGGTTGCTAGTTTGGTACTAATTCATTACTTGTTTTTGTGTGAGAGATTCAGTCACTAGATACTAAAAAAGTAGTCAGTACTGATACAGTGATTGTTAACACCTAATTAGCAGCTCAAGAAACGGTTAATACTACAAAGATGTTGCTCTTGAGTGACAAGTAAGTGGTCCTCCCCTGTGCATTCGCTTCAAGGGATGATGACTGGTGCGTCAGTGTTTTCCACATAGCAACAGGTGTCTTCAATCTTCACCTTCAAAACTCAGCTTAAGCTTAACATTTTTGAACTCACAAACAGTTCTTATAGGGGTCAACTGGAGATCACCCTCTCACCTGCCTAAACAGGGAGATATGAGTTCCCAGTCCCCATCAGCATCCAGAGCTGAAGCTCCCTGGTCAATTGAGGAAACCTCACTGTCCATCTGGGTCGCTGACCACCTCGTCTCTACAGAAGAAAGGAAGGGTGCTTAACAGATACACACAATCCCAGTGTGATGCTGAAATGGCCACCAGCTTGACTCCTTTGCAAAGGACATAAAACGCTTCGACCCAGCAAGCCAAGATTCAAATGTCAACGATTACCTCAGGGAAATCGAACATTGTCTTTCCGACTTGCCTTGTGCTTCATTGCATGAGAAGTTGAAGCTCATCTGGAAAACAACTTCCAGAAGCATCCACGCTTTCATTGAGACTCAACCGCAGTGCATTCGGGACAGTTACCAAAGGCTTTGAAGGGTTCTGAGTGAGGAGTACTAGCCATATACTGATGAAACATCAGCCCCCCTCAGTGCCATCCACATCCAACAGAAGCGTTTGGAGCCTCCCAGGGAGTATTATAGGTGTTTAATGAACACATACTTCCAAGGAAGTAATGAGCCAGGACTGGAAGAAGAGCAAGGTTTCAGATCTCTCTTCCTCCATAATCTCCACCCCTGTGTGCGAACCCACATTACACTGATGTGTAAACGGGGTAAACTGACCATGCAGGAGATTTGGAAGATGGCCCAGATGACATGGGGAAACAGTCGTGCGTCTGACTGATAAAGACGGTGATGACCTAGACGAGTCCTAGATATCCTGTTTTCCGAGAGGGCAAACTTGGGGCTTGAGGGCTACAAATTGCCTTAACCTAGAGTAAGAAGCAAAGCAGCAGCCCCAAAACGCATTCCCAACCACCCACAGGGGGGTTGGAGGAACCAGGTTCAGCAAGAGCCCCAAGAACAGAATCCCATTCCAAAGAAAAGGTATGTCTGGTTTGAGAAAAACCCCAGACATCAGAATGGAAACAAATGGAATAGTTCAGGGCCTCCCAAAGAGAGGTATCTGGAGTGGGAGGTCAGCCTCATCCAAAAATACCTAGCGGATGTGATGAAGCACCTCAATGCTTCTCGCCGTCCCCCCAAAGGACCAGACAATGACCAAAGGGGGCCGATAGTGACAATCCGCCAACATGACTAGGCCAGACCCTTCCCCCTTCAACCACCAGAGTCTACTTCGTAGGCTGAGGGAAGAAGGGGACCCCAACACTCCCAATAGCAGTCATGTCCAATATCCATGCTCCGCTCCTTCAATTTTTGGGAGACCTTTACCTCAAGATTAATGCCAGATGCATATACACCTCTGTGTTGGTAGGGAGATGTATAGACATCCATGCATTACTGGACACTGGGTCTGAAATCAGCCTAAGGTGCAAGGAGACTTTAGTCGCCAGGGCAATGTTCTCTCTTGGTAAATCACTGCAGACAGAGCCCTGTGATGTGAGCCTTGTCAGCTACACACAAAACAGGCCCCTTACCAAGCTCCTCCAGAAGGACATGGTATTCGAAGGGGGAAACCCTCAAGAACAGGCTTTCAGAGAACTGAAGGCAAAGATCTGTTCAGCTCCTTGCCTCATCTACCCAGACAAGGATAAGGAGTTTCACATAAAAGCAAGCTTCTCCTCCCACTGCCTCAGCGCCGCCCTGGCACAGAGCTATGACAAAGAGAACTGGGAAAATCCACAAAACTGCCTACAGACTGTGAACCTGGGTCAATAACCGGGCAGTGCAGACTTGAGAGTCATGCAGGAACGGAACCCGGTGATCAAGACAATCCAGCAGCAGTTGATGGTACCTCAGACACAAAAGTTCCTACCACCCTCTTTACAGGACTCAAAAGAGCTAAAAGCTCTCTGTCAGGTACAACAACACCTGAAACTTGAGAGAGTCCTTTTGATCTGTTCCACATGGCCCAGGTCCACCCCGGTGGGTCGTTCCGATCGACCATAGGGGGGTGATGCTGTTACATGCCCACGAAGCTCCCATTGGAGGTCACCGGAGCTTCAAAGCTACCTACCACACCCTCCCAACAGGTTGCATACTGGCCATTCATGCTGTACCGTCCGGAAGATGTCAGTGTTGCAATCTAACAGTACGTGACCGATTTACACAGACACCTCCAAACTACATTTACTTGGTCCCAAACAAACCTGGAAACCAGTGTCAAAGGATAAAAGGCCTATTATGATAGGAAAACGTCAAACCGCGAATACAAACTACATTTGCTTGGGCCCAAACAAACCTGGAAACCAGTGTCAGAGGACAAAAGGCCTATTACGATAGGAAAACTTCCAATAACGAATATAAAGTAGGTGAAAAAGACCTCTACTTCAAGTTCGCTAAACAAGTGGGAATCTCCAAAAAGTTCCTACCAAACTGGTCAGGCCCCTTTGAGATCATAGGGAAGCTCTCCCCGGTAGCTTACAGAATCCAGATCTCAAAGTCAAACCAGACACCAAGTGGGTCCATTCAAACCGGATCAAACCCTTTGAACGGTCTCCACTCCAAAGGGGGGGGTGGACCCACCACAATAGTGTCCACCGTAGTAGCGGTGCTACAAGTGTAGCATGCTTTACTCACATCATTAGCATGCACTAACACTTAATATCACTCACACAAACACAAGGTAATGAAACTCCAATTCCAACAAGAACAATTATTGGGTCTGGTTAAAACCCTGCAGGGTATCATTCTCACTGTAAACATGCATTCTGTAATTCTGAATAACCCTTTGCATGCCTTATCAGAAGTTGTGAGATCAGACATATGTTTGAGTGGTTAGAGACCTAATGCATGACCTTGTGAGGGAAATCAGCACTTCAGTTAACAGCCTGAGTGGTGGAAGTATCCCACCCTACTTGGTTCCCCTACTTACCCATTATGGAAGGAAGGAACAGAAACTAGGGTAGAAGGAGCTGGTAGTCTATGGCTTGTCAACATACCAGCCACCGAAGTGCTACTGTCATAAGACCGCCATGATACAGCCACTAAACTAAGGTTACCAGTCTGTGTTCTTAACAGTTCCCCAAGGAGCCACCGTGCACATTGACGATATTGTCCTTCATCTCAACGTCGCAAACAAGACACAGAAATTGAGATCATGGATGCATTTAGAGGTCACAACCTCACCATGATACCCTTCAACATCAGCTCCAGGCTTACGGGACAAAATTAGTAAAGTTCAATCTCAAACTGACTGGCTTTACCACTATATTTTCTAGTCATAAGTAAATCATCATCGTACCAAGAACAAAATATCAGTTTAATTGCCCTCGGGCTCCTCCTTAGTGGTTGGATCATCATGACAGGTATTGCATACGCCATGCACAGACACATGAAAACACTACACGCTAGACTGGATGCCATGACACTTATGCCACAGCGTTTCAAGCACCTGTCTACCCTTTACCACTAACTGCTCCCAACTTGTCCCAAGAACAGCCTTACAAACAGTAACAATTTTTTTTTTTAATTTCTTTTCACAGTCATTGAAAACTCAGGGATAACAAAGGGTTGTTGTAATGTTTGATTTGTTACCAATGCAAAATTCTATGTTGTGATAAAGTTATGTTAGTTAGCCTAGTTAGAATTCATCTGCCCATATGTTGTCTACTATGACTGTACAGGTGTCAAAAGCCTTTATGAACTGTTAATGCTTCCAGGAACTATACTCTCACGAACTCAGGACACATGGACTGAACAACTTTTGGGTTGTCCTCAGTAACTGAACTGTTCAACCTTCGAGTTGTTTCCAGGAACCTGGGAACTGTTGAACTGTTGGGTTGCTCTCAAGAACAGTGGTAGGAACCCCAACATTAAGACCAAAGGGGGCATATAGGATCTTGCCCAATCTAAATGGCAGTGGAGACCGCATAGCCCATTTTTCTATGATCAAAGGTGAGACATTGAACTCAGTTTCCTAGATGTCCTTTACATTTTCACAGCTGGATATTAAGCGTTTTGTTGTTGTTAGAAGCCAACTGTAACCAGATTTCTGTTGGATTCGTACGGTACTAGTTTCATCCCTTTTTTATTTTTTGATTATTAATCAAAATACTCAACCTTCAGGGTAGAATTTATGTGACTCAATCAGTTAGTTATTATCATTATTTTTTTATTAATAATTTCTGATAGTAAAATTGATCTAAACAACCAGTAGCACCCTACACCACCTGATAGTTATTTACTTATGGTGACATTTCCTTTTGAAAATTAAAGGAATATTTTGTGTTCAATGCAAGTTAATGTTGATTACTACAAAAAATTATTTGGTCTTGTCCCTCCTTTTCCCTAAAAAAAAGTTTGCAGAGAGGCACTTACAATGGAAGTGAATGGGGCCAATTTTTGTAGGGTTACAATTTTTTTAAACGAGTCGGAGTCAAACGATGGATGAAAACGTTCTACATGCATCCTCACACAATCCAAGTAAGAGGTTAACGTCTGGGCAGAGATAGAATATTTAGGTGTGTTATTCTTGTGGATCAAGTGTATTGGTTGTACAGTTTACAGACCGCCGTGTCTGCTCATTGTTGCTAATAATACTCAAGGTATTAATGTAAAATTCTGTTATCACAAATGAGAGTTTGCTGTGTTGTAATCCAACCATGTCGGACTGTTGTGTATTTACGCTATCGCGGATGAGACCGGCACACTGTGTTTATCCATTAAAGGACCAAAGGCCGCGGGACGGGTCACGAGCTGTTCACCGCGTCTCTGAGTGATAAACTAACAGTTGCTTTCTCTTCCACGATCGTGAAACCGGCTTCAGCGCTGCCACTTAATTCTCTCTCTCTCTCTGTCGTACTAACCACACACACACACACACACACACACACACACACACACACACACACACATTTGGCTAGTAGATAACTTTGTGATAAAGCTCAGCTTTGTCCCCAAGTTATCGTACAAGTGGAGACACACGGTAAACGGGCAGACGCCATTAACCGGCTTCTCTCCGCCCACATTTGCGGCCATTCTCTCTGGCCGGAAATCTCATGTGATTTACTCTCCACGAGAGTCCGTCCGCCATTTTGTGCACATCACTCCTTACACACACACTCACCCCCCCCCCCCCCCCCCCCCCCACACACACACACACACACACACACACACACATACCATCCTCTCATGTATTCTAGGCTTATTTTGGTTACCATATCTAATCACTTCACTGTTTATTTTGCAGTTATAATTCGGAAGTTTATTGACTGCATTGTATTAATTATTAATTGATATTACTGCACCAATAAACTTTGTTATATTTCAAAGAGAAGTGTTTTGGTTTGCTTTGCATACTCATGTGTCAAAGGCTGGCAGAGGATGATAGTGCTCGAATTCAAACCTTCGTTGTTTCCTTTTGAATTTTGATGATCTACGGACATCAATTTTCCTAAGAGAACAATCTAATATTGAGACTGTTATACTGTCTGGTTATTAGTCCCTGATTCCAGGGTGGTGCCCCATCGACATTAATCCTAATTAATATTCTATTGATTTTGATAATTGACAATTATCTTTGATGGTTGAATTTGAAGGATCAATAAGCTAGTGTTAAGTCTAATCAATGTTCCATTAATTTTAATAATTAATGATTATTTTTGATAATAATTAATATTCTATTGAATTTGATGATTGTTGATTTAAAGGATTTAAACTAACATTGATTCTAGTCAGTGTTCTCTTTATTTTAATAATTGATAATTATCTATGATAATTATTATTGCTAATAACCAAACCAACTCCTAAACTGTGAGCCCACACTGTGGTTCCTCGAGTCTCGGGTGATGATGGGAGGCCGTTTCCTCGCTCTGTCGGTGGGCGGTACGGCGGCTGATTCTCGGCGGGCTGGCGGAGAAATCAGCGACGTCAACTTGATTGAAGAGGGAAGAGAATTCTTCTTTCTTCACTTCTGCAGGCAAACAGATGAAGATTGCTCCGCGCTTTCCTTCGGAACCGTTAAAGTGTTCGGTTGAACACAATGTTCTCAACTCCTCCAGCGAGATGGAGATTGTATTGCCGCAGTTTCAAGTTACTTCCTTGTGCAACGAGGCAACACCACGTCTATACACAGCGGGCAAAGTCACTGATGACATCATAGTTGAGGTGCGTTCTGTTGAGTGTCTCATCCAATAGGTATTGAGAGTTCGATCCTTTGGAATTTCACACAGTTGTAAAGTGAGCAAGGCTTCTTGGGATTTGCAGTTGGCTTTGTACTCCCTATGTTTGATTTTGGCGCGGTTTTTATCAGCAATATTTATGAATTTGTTTTTGTGGGCCTCAGTCAGGCTTTACAACTGTGTTAGGCCTGCCTTTGTCTTGTATCTGAATACATGAGGCCCTACACCAGTGTGTCAATGTTTACTTGAAAACTGCTAATTATCCATGCAGACAACTGCTCATAGTATCAGATGAAGTAATGGCACTAACAAACAAACAAACAAAAACTGACGGACAGACATCCAAACAGACTGGCTGTAATGTCTATGTCAGCCTAGCTATGATATGACAACTGCTCCCTGACCTCTTCAAGCTTTTCTCTAATCAACTGACACATCAAAATGCTCATACACATACTATATGCACACATGCACGCACACAGACAAGGTGACACTATTTTGCAGGAATCCCTATAAAAATATCCAGTGTCTCTGAGGTTAATCTATTTTATTTAACAGCTTTGTGGAGCCATAATTGTGACGGTTATCCCTAATGCAACACATTCACTGCCTGTAATTGCTGCTCTCTCTCTCTGGGCCAGGAGGAAAGATTCCAAAAGCAGGCATTACATAATTCATTATCCAGATTGGTCTGGTTTGGTTCAGGAGAAGGGGAGGGAGGGGGGACCCCTTCAGATGAGGAACACAGCGCTAGAATATGATTGAGCAATGCCTCATTTGTGTGTGTGTGTGTGTGTGGGTGAGAGAGAGAGAGAGAGAGAGAGAGAGAGAGAGAGAGAGAGAGAGAGAGAGAGAGAGAGAGGGATACACGTCTTAATTTCTCCCTGCAGCAGCAAAGGGACAACTCTGCAGTGGCCAGTAAACAACGTAAAGAGAACAAATGCTTTTTTATCACAGCTTATTCATATTTTTATTATTCAATTAACTCTAATTATTGGTGGTGTTTGCTAAGGCAAGCAGGGCCATAGCTAGGGATTTCTTGGTCTGAAAGAATATTGATGTGGTCTCCAACTACCCATATCCTATCCCCCACGTAGCGTGCTATGTATCCAACCTACAGGGTTGGGAGGGTTTCTTTTGAAATGTATCCCACTACAGATTACAGAATACATGCTGTAAAATGTAATTTGTAACGTATTCCGTTAGATTACACAAGGTCAGTAACGTATTCTAAATATTTTGAATTACTATTTATTACTCTACACTGGTAGATTTGTTTTCACTTAAAACTATAGAAAAATTCTAAAAAAATATAGTGGTAAAGACTATAAAAATTCTGCCAGTACAGTAACACAAAATACACATGTTAAAAGTACATTCTCTGAAAAACCTAAATATCTTATGCAGTGTTGTTTCTAAAACAAGATAAATCAAATTGATCTTGTTTTAATGATTTTTTATATTTTTAGAGGAAAACAATACAAAGTTATTATCAAGAATATGATTTTGACCCTAATATCAAAGGTCTTACTAGAAAAAAAGAAATAATGACCCAACGAGAATTTTCTTGCTAAAAAAATATGATTGTGCCTGGTAACATGCATGTAAAATGGCTAGGAATAGCATTTTATCTAAGCGTAAAACTGACAATTTACACAAGGATTATTTCTACAGTATTTCTTCTGCTCCAAACTTACTTCAAACTTACTATGTCTGCTCGTATGAATGTAACACATCATAAGAAAGTGTTTCACCACTGCTCAAATGCACTTTGCTCGTGTCATTTATATGTATAAATGTTTTCCATCTGAAAGGACAAAATATTGAATGAAACAACTGTCAATATAATGCAAAGTAATCTCTTCAGTAATCAAAATACTTTTTGAATGTAACTGTATTCTAATTACCAATTATTTAAATTATAAGTGTAGTGGAATACAGTTACATTTATTTTGTATTTTAAATATGTAATCCCATTACATGTATTCCATTACCCCCCTGCCTACCTACAATTATAAATATAATTTAATTTACTGTATAATAAAATATCAATATTATACACATTGATTCAAATAATGAAATTATTAAACAGAATTCTTATTACATTAACCTTCTGAGACCCAAGCATGACTTTTGGGTGCATTTTCCATTTCCCTTATTTATTTGTAACCAGTAGCACCTAATAAACAAGCACCAAAAATGTATGTCCACATATGTGGACAGCAGGACTAAGTTATATTAAACTAAGCTATAAATTGTTTATGTTTCCAGGTGTGTTGGTTGTTCATGTTTTTGAGACACTGCAGACATTACAGCTGATTTTCTATAAAGCTGAATAAATAATTCATATTCAAAGTAATGGCCAGCATTATCTAATCACTGCCAACCATGTTACAATCTAATTTAGCATTATACAACTCTGAATATGCACTTGTCTACCAAACATGCTGATTTGTCCAAATATCATCTGCAGCCTGAAACTGAACTTTCAGTCAGATTTTAGGAGAATAGAAAGCTTGTGATGGTACTAAAATATTACCATTGTTCCATTAAAATTAATCTCGTACCATCCCTTTAATAGTGCCATCCTATTCTTTTTAAAAACGGAAATGAAGCAGCATATCCGGGAGGTAATTGGAAGAGGAAGTGTATAAAAATGACTGCATGTTAGATTGAATGTCCTGAGTAATAGCGGAGATACAGAGAAACCAGGAAGTCTAAACGTGGCTTCTCAGGGACTGCTGTCTCGCTGCTGTAGGTTCGGCGAAACTTTTGCACCTCACAGTCACTCCTGGCAGAGCGTTTTCAGTGCATATGGCAGTGGGAATTAATACTTTCAAGTTCCATTCATTGCCTTGTCTTGACTGGATTACTAAACGCACTGCTCACCTCTCAAGTCAACACCTTGAAGCTCGCTTCTGGTCACCTGCACGCCCGCAAGCCACGCACACAAATTACACGGTAATGCACACCCATCTACACTGACATTACAGACATGCTTTCAATATAGTTCAAGGGTGAATTACATGTTTCCGTGTTGTAACAACTTTTTCTTCATTTTTATCTCCTCTCTGTTGTTTTGAATCTGTGAGTAACGCTACTGATGACTCCAAGAGCAGACTGACTTACAAACTGATTATTTGTATTGAGCTTTGGTTATGAGGACTAATTTCATATTGTTCAATACAACACAATTTAAACTGCAACCCTGGTGGTGAACAGTGTTCCTTTTATTAGAAAATAATTTTATTAAGTGACAATAGGTAATTTAAAAGTGTGTTTTGATAAATAATATATGACAAATCAATATATGATAGTAGTAGTATTTAGTATCTTCTTTTTTTCTTCTTTTTTGTAACTGGTGGCATGTTTTTCATTTGAGTTATCTGGGTTAAAACTGTTTATTATATTGGCAGACCTAACCTGTCTGCCTGGCACCTGAAAATAAATTGAGTTTTCATTCTGAGTCGCACTCTGGGAGTCGGCCACCGTTACAAGCTATAGGATGCACCTTTGCTCCCTATTTAGTGAATGACCTGACCTCCAGTGTACTGTCTGTCTGCACTGATCTCAGAACAGTTTGAAATGCACCTCTTTTTCATCCCAACTCCATATAATGCCTCTGAAAGCAGCATTGTTCAGCTTTAGGATGAACACATTGATTCTCAATGTGATTCTCAATGTGAAAATGCACAGTAAATATATACCAATCCACTTACAAATGTTAATGAATAGAACCGTATTGTACAGTGGTAAAAATATACAACAAGATTTATATTACAATGAAGCGAAATTACCTAGAGATGTGTTAATTGTTATGTTTTTTTTTTTTCTTCTCAACTTTTCAGGGAATAAGGTGCTGTGAGTGTGCGCACCTGGTGCTGAGCGGCCCAATCAGCGGGAGAGAGATAAGAGGATTTTGGAGTGCTGGAGAGAGCGAGAGAGCGAGAGAGAGAGAGAGAGAGAGAGGTCTGTTATTATGTTCCGGTTTGATGTTATGCTATAATTAAAGTCTTGTTGAGTGTTGATCCGGTTCCCGTCTCCTCCTTGCCCGAACCCCGTACAGTGGTGCTGAAACCCGGGAGAGAGAGGAAATTGCTCCCTGACGTGCCGCCGCCCGGTCCTCAGTTGCTGCCAACACTCCCGGCCACGAAGGGAGTCATAGGGTCACACAAGATTAGAAAAGTCATTATTACATGGCTATAGACAAAATTTAATTTTACTCAGCCATAGAATAATAGTTGTCATTTTTATTTATAGCGCTTTTCACAACACATTGTTTCAAAGCAGCTTTACAGGAAATTTTGCATAATTTTTTTTTTAACATAATATCTATATATAAATATAATTGTGAATTAAATTCAATAAAGGCTTATTAATGTAATATGAGTGCCATTTATTATTTTGCTTTTTTGAACCAAGTGGATGTGGTCAAATGAGGGACATGATTGCAATTAATTGTACCGTATGTAGTGCTGTCTGGGTTGGCCGGTTGCACATGTTTCAAAATATGTACAAAAAAAAAAACAATTACAGTAATACAAATTTTAAAGTAATTGGTAGATGATTGGTAATGTAATTGTTATGAATGGGCAGATGAGGAGTGAGGATCTACTTGCAGCTTTATTGAAAATTAAACAAAGGCAAACGAATGGTGAACACAGGAACAAACAAAACATCCACGATGGGAAACCAAAAGATATAAACACGAGAAACATCCACGACGGACTCAGGCAGGAACATACATGACATATACATTTCTTTAACATTCAACAACCGACACTGGATGAAGACACAACAGGGTTTAAATACACAAGGATAACAACACACAGGTGAAAACAATGAGGGACGGCTGGCAGTGATGAGCGCCGGGAATTATGTGAAGTGTAGTCTTGGAGAGGGCAAAGGAGAAACACAAGGCAGACAACAGGGAATCGTGACAGTAATCATGTATTCCATAAAAAGTAACTTTTGATTTTGAATAATCTGATTATGCACATTTAAAAATGTAATGTGAACCAATTACAAGTACTTGATTTGGTAACCTGCTTTTACATGTAGTCTGTTACTACCCAACACTAAGTATGAAATGGGTTAATTTTTATTTGTAGGCACAGTATTTAGATTACATCAAGATACTTGTACAGCAGTGAGTGTTGCCAGCTAAAGAATTAAAAAATGCTAAATAGTCATTTAGCATTAGTAAATAGTTAAATAGTCAACACAGAAGATCATTTTCACCTGAGTCCTACTGAGCAAGGACAATAACACAAATCTCACATCTGACTACCTAACCTCAGGCCAATTTAGGCCTATTCTTGAAAAACTCAAACATCTGCCCCCTTCTACTCCTCCTTCCACTTCAACTCAGAATAATTTCAAACTCACCTAAGCTCTACATGCATCAAAATATAATGTCTGATGTATACAATTAATGTGACTAGGCATAATGTTTGGTATCATTTAAAATGTCTCAGTGTTTCTGGTATATGGTCTCTTTCCCATGTTGATAAATCTATTGGTAACAAAGTTATAAGGTCTTTGCCAAATGCTGTATAATTCTGGAGGTCTGTCCCCATCCCTGCCTGTAGGTTAATGAGGTATGTCCCCAGGACTTCCAAACCTAACCACTCCCAAAATTCTCTTTGTTCGTGGTTTGGGTATTTAAGGAAATGTGAAATTGTTCATGATTCTCTGTAGTCAGACAAACCCACACATAATGTGTGTAATTTTAATAATGGGACTCTGTTAGCCAGATCTCCCACACAGTTTACTGTGTGTAGTTATCAGGTAATTGCAATTTGAATTTCTTATGTTTTGATAAAATGTCTAAATTTGGCTTATTATTGTCTAATTGGAATTGATGAATTTATTATTTGACCTGGTAAATAAATTGTTACATTTGAGTTTATTCTGAGTTAAGTCCACGTTTCCGCGAATCTTCGACCAGGTTTGTAGCGGACTAAAGCCCGGTTTTGAGTGGAGCATGGGGCACACCGACTGAGACTTTAAAGCTCCGACTAACTAATTGCCATTATTTCTAGTGTACTTGGTGTGTACAGGCTCGATAGGGAGTTTCCATTTAGTGTCGACCAAGCCTAAATAGGGTGAAGTCTAAACCTCTGGTTTCTAGGAAACTATGGCATGATCATATAAAACTATTTTAACTTGGGTATGTTGGTCTATCTTTGTAAATTTAGTGGTCATGACCTCTGGGTAGAAATGTTATTCTAAGTTTTGATAAAAGGGCAAGCAGGAGCAGCCATCTAATTAGTATTTAGTCAATTACTGTTTTAATGACCAATACTGGTGTAATTTGTGACTGTGAGATCCGCGTACACGGCCGGCGCGAAACTCTTAAGAGACAGGAATCCGAAAGAACGAGTACAATATAAAATAGAGTTAAATACGATGATTAAATGTTAAATCAAATTTATTAATAATAACTATGATTAGAACATTAATATATCCTTAGAAACTTTTATAATTGGAGTCAGATAAAATAAACGAGGATCTTAAAATTAATAACATAGTTAATTAACTGGAACGAAATGACTTAAACTGAACACGCACGATAAGACGGAACACGCAGGAGACCTTCAGCCACGCTATTGGATTCCGTCCTTGGGCCAGTTGGGTGGCTTCCCTATTCCTCATTTACCTTATCCCCTTTCCCCCCTACAACAGTCTGTGATTAAAATCTTATTCCCAGTGATGGGAATAATAACGGTTTACACACTTGTGATGGTAATAATGAACAAAATCTTATTAATAATATAATCTTAGACATTGTCATTTTATACATGCATTTTAAATGCCTTTTGTTATAAGCTGTCTTGTAGAATGCTCTTTATTTGTCAGTTTATTGCAGCATGTACTGACCCTGACAGTACAACATTCTGAGCTGGAAGAGATATTCAGTTTCTCACATGTTTCCTGGCCTGTTAAGATGGATGGAGTCAGTTTAATTCATCCAGTTTGACCTTGCGGTGTGACATCATAAACGCGACTAATAACTAGAGCCCAGTAAACAGATGATCTATTAATCGCATATACAAATATTTGCTGAGAAAGCAACCATATAACAATAATTCAATATATAATGATAAAATTATACATAGTTATCTTTAAATATTAAAACATTTATATATATATGTGTGTGTGTGTATATATGTATATGTATATACACTCACCTAAAGGATTATTAGGAACACCATACTAATACTGTGTTTGATCCCCTTTCGCCTTCAGAACTGCCTTAATTCTATGTGGCATTGATTCAACAAGGTGCTGAAAGCATTCTTTAGAAATGTTGGCCCATATTGATAGGATAGCATCTTGCAGTTGATGGAGATTTGTGGGATGCACATCCAGGGCACGAAGCTCCCGTTCCACCACATCCCAAAGATGCTCTATTGGGTTGAGATCTGGTGACTGTGGGGACCATTTTAGTACAGTGAACTCATTGTCATGTTCAAGAAACCAATTTGAAATGATTCGAGCTCTGTGACATGGTGCATTATCCTGCTGGAAGTAGCCATCAGAGGATGGGTACATGGTGGCCATAAAGGGATGGACATGGTCAGAAACAATGCTCAGGTAGGCCGTGGCATTTAAACGATGCCCAGTTGGCACTAAGGGGCCTACAGTGTGCCAAGAAAACATTCCCCACACCATTACACCACCACCACTAGCCTGCACAGTGGTAACAAGGCATGATGGATCCATGTTCTCATTCTGTTTACGCCAAATTCTGACTCTACCGTCTGAATGTCTCAACAGAAATCGAGACTCATCAGACCAGGCAACATTTTTCCAGTCTTCAACTGTCCAATTTTGGTGAGCTCTTGCAAATTGTAGCCTCTTTTTCCTATTTGTAGTGGAGATGAGTGGTACCCGGTGGGGTCTTCTGCTGTTGTAGCCCATCCGCCTCAAGGTTGTGCTTGTTGTGGCTTCACAAATGCTTTGCTGCATACCTCGGTTGTAACGAGTGGTTATTTCAGTCAAAGTTGCTCTTCTATCAGCTTGAATCAGTCGGCCCATTCTCCTCTGACCTCTAGCATCAACAAGACATTTTCGCCCACAGGACTGCCACATACTGGATGTTTTTCCCTTTTCACACCATTCTTTGTAAACCCTAGAAATGGTTGTGCGTGAAAATCCCAGTAACTGAGCAGATTGTGAAATACTCAGACTGGCCCGTCTGGCACCAACAACCATGCCACGCTCAAAATTGTTTAAATCACCTTTCTTTCCCATTCTGACATTCAGTTTGGAGTTCAGGAGATTGTCTTGACCAGGACCACACCCCTAAATGCATTGAAGCAACTGCCATGTGATTGGTTGATTAGATAATTGCATTAATGAGAAATTGAAAAGGTGTTCCTAATAATCCTTTAGGTGAGTGTATGTACACACATATACATATATATATATATATATATATATATATATATATATATATACATTGTATATACGTGTATGCATATGTATATGTGTGTATATGTATATGTGTATATATGTATGTGTGTACATATATACATATACATATACATATATGTGTATGTGTATATGTGTATGTGTAATAATTACAATTAATTCCATTCTTGTGGCAAAAGAGTTAATCATTGATAAGACGATACAAAAAGCAGCTTTAGAATACTATTTAATGTATTGTTTACTACCATATTATTGATCATAAGCCAATCATTGGCATACAGTTCACAGCAATTAATTTCACAATTGAATTTGTCAATCAGTTCGAGATTTATTATGAGGGCTTGTTTAAGGACCCGTCAATTTACACCTGCGTCAGACATGCTTGTGTAGCGTCTCGGGTGCGTTGCGTCATAAACACAACATTTTTAGGTCACTGTGTCAAGTTAAATATAGTTCAATATTTAGAAAACATCTTGACATCCCTTAGTTCAAATTTGCGCTCCAAGTGTTTTGAACGCAAGAACATAATGCATGTTTGTGTTGTTCTGCCTACTGAAGTGTTTTCTTCATTGTATAAACTGCACGTTGCCCATACAGCTGAAATTTGAATTACTGCCCTCTGGAGTAAACAGGTGGTACAACAAGCGTGTATTTCTCAGGAATCTTTATTAAGGTCCAGTGGCATGGCGATTTATTACGTTAATTTATTACCTAATAAATAAATAAATAAATATATATATATATATATATTAGGGTTAATTTAACTAATTTAAGGATATTACTGTAATATCCATTTTACTCCTGAAACTTCACGCAATAGGAGAAAGGCACAACTGGAACAAACCCATGCACTTTTGTACAATGGGTGAAACTTGTACAATGTTTTTCCCCACTTTCTGTGGGTAACATTGGCAGTTATACATTTTCAGAAGGTACTCGCTTGACTCAACTGCACATCCTTGCACATATGCAGTGCATGCATATTCATTGCGTGTGGCGCATGCCCTGCCCATAAACACAGGAGTATTTACTGTATGGAGAATGAAGACTTAACCCACAAGCAGGTGGTTAATACAGGCATATACAGGTAAAGCAGGGGTCGGGAACCTTTTTTCACTAAGGAGCCAATCTTTTAAATTTTTGGTTGATGCATTTTTTCAAAAGAGCCATACCAAAAAACAAATAACTTACTATTTTCAAAAACAAAGTTTTTCAATAAAATAAAATGTTTATATTGCCCATAGACTACTTAAAAACAAACACATATGCAAATATTAATAGCTAACATGTTGCAATTTGGAATTGAGTACACGTGTTTGTGCGGGTCTCCATAAAATTACTTAATTTTACTTCATGAAAAATTTAACTTCCCTTTTGGACTTGACGATATGTAAAAAAAAAACATTTGAATGATAATCACATTTATAATATCAATATTCGATTATATGATCAATCTCCAAGGTTGGTGAATATTTTTGCTTTATTGATTTTGCTTTAAAAATGTTATTAATATATTGAAACACGAAAAAAGTCAAATTGCACTTTATACGAAACGAAAAAGCAATACAAATAACGAAGTGATAAAAACATCCTCTATATAACCACCAACCCAAATCCAAACATTTACCCTCTCCAACAGCTCCATTTGCCATCACGCAAGTATCAGTATGCAGCAACAGGTGAAAATTACTAGCATACAACTTAAGAGATAAAGACAATTATAAATGTAAAGATAATTATAATCATTCATAATAAATAAGCCTAAAAAATTCTTAGGTTCCCCAAAAAATGTGTGTTCTTATCAAATGTGTTTGTATTCCGTTTTGGTCATATTTATGCTTCTTTAACGGAATTTTAGGTGAACGTGTCTTGTATTACCTTGTGATTTAATCACTTTCGTCTTTGTTTATTTAAAACAAAGATAACTGTATATATTACTGAACCTGCAGAGTTGCGTTCACAATGTGTAAGAGTGAACTAAACTCTCAGTAACTCACAAGATGATTGGAGATCATTTGCAGCACTCTCAAAGACTACATTATTCTTGCAAACAGTTTTCAGTTGAATGAAACAGAGAAAAATGAGTGATAACTCCTGGATTGAGTCTCGTCGCATTTTGCGGGTGCTACATCACACCCTGGTTGCACATAAAAAATAACGAACGTTCATAAAATCGCTGGTAGATAGCTTAACAGCTAAGATCAATAGTTATTGGGAAACGAGTCCCAGAACTCTATGAACGTTTGTGTGTTGGAGAAACGCTTTTATTGCACTCAGAGCTCACTGTCCACACATCAAATCAGACTCGCATCGGTGGCTTTTCTTTCGTCTGGTCTTCAAAATATAATCACGTTTCGTCAAACACGCGTCTTTGTGTCTAATTTATTGTAATATATCACTCCAAGAAGTCTTACAGGTCATCTTCCACAGTGTCTGGTATATCAGCAAAATACTCTGCATGAAAAATCAGCTTTTGGCACCTTGTTCACTAGAAGTAGGCTGTAAAATTTGGGAGAAAGGAAATCAAAACAGTGTCATTGACTTCAAGCATTGCAATCGCACCCACACTTTCTGTTGGAAAAGTCTCTAGAAAGTTTTAAATGTTCAGGTGTTGGTGAATGGTGAGAGCCACCTGATTTTTAACAAAGAGCCACATGTGGCTCGCGAGCCATAGGTTCCCGACCACTAGGTAAAGGGACATTCAGAGAAGATGTACAAAATGGAAGGTGATAATATTGAGCTTCGATCTTCAGACAAGTATGTCAGAATGTGAATTGAGCAGCTTGAACGCTACAGTCGGCATTGGTGTTTAAAATTGCATGGGGTTCCTGAATTCAATAATGAAGATCTACGCTCTATTCTAAACATTTTAGAACATGTGGCACCCAACACCAACACTAAAATCAACGATGCACTTGATGTATTGCACCGAATAGGGAAACAAATCCATTATAATCGAAACATCATAATACGGTTCTCCGTGCGATCATACCGTGATCTTATCTGGAAGGCTGCCAAGGATAACTCCTACCTGAAAGAAAATCGTATGCGCTTTTCAGAAGACCTGATTCCTGCAGATGTTGCTGTGAGAGCAATATTATAGCCTGTTGTAAAGAAGGCAAGGGATAAAGGCAAGAAAGCATCTTTCTCAGGGCCATTTGCATTCATTGATGGCCAGAAAATGTAAGCTAATTGAAATCAAATCTGAAGTTTTCATATGGATCGATTACTCTACATGATGTAATCCAAGGAAATATAAATTACTTTGCTAAAATGTCTTGACTACACAAAGCAGTTTTATGTTCTTATAATGTTGGAGACTTTTGATTAATCACCACCTACCCTTTTGAATGTAAAGAATTCAACTTTAAGCCAAAGTCAGATTTTTATTTTTGTTCACCAACCGTTTAGCTGGTTTTTGTTGCACTGCATTTAGTGTTGTGTCATGTATTCTTTTAAGTTTTCCTCTTTTAGTTTAGTCTCTCAATGTTAGGGGTTTAAGAGATTATATAAAACGGAAAGCTTTATTTTTGTATTGCAAACGGAGTAATTCAGACTTTATTTTTGTTCAAGAAAGTCACTCATGTGAATCAGATGTTAAATTTTGGAAAACTCAATGGGGAAATACACTTTTATGCATCATGGAAATAATTGTTCTAATGGTAGTTTAATTCTGATGCATAAATTTAGGGGTAACGTGTTAGAATCCTTTTCATCGGACGAAGGTAGATGGATCATTTTAGTATATAAGACTGAAAATGTGGTATTCATTATCTGTAATTTTTACAGACATAATTTACACCAAATGTATTATTCCATGTTTAAACAATTAGGTGCTGCACTTATTAACCTACAAAATCGCTTTACTGATGCTTATTTGATTATAGCTGGAGACTTTAATGAAACACCTGACGACGCTCAAGATCGAGATCAAGAACTACCTCTAATTTACATGTGTAACAAAAGGGTCTCGACTGGGCAGGGAAGAAGGACACGGCGACAGGCTTTCCAACACAAAGGTAAGGGTTTACTTTAATTCAAATGGGAAAGGGTAACATAAACTCAAATCCACAACTTCAGGGTAACATAAACTTTTCAGGCTTTTTAACTGGGGTTGCCAACACTGGACTGGCGTTTCTCTCCCTTACTGGCGGTGTTGTGGCTCTTTTATGCCGCTCTCCCCGTGCTCACTGAAATTAGAGACAGGTGTTAGACATATTTTAGCTCAGGTGTAAGCGCCCTTACCGCTCCCCCTCTCCGGACGGGCGCTTGACCACGCCCCCGCTGCCACATACCCCCACCGCCCGACTCAGGCCGAGGCGCCATCCGGCCTGCCTACCCCCCCCCCCCCCCCCCCCATTTCTGGAAAGGAAGTCGGCGACAGCCATCTGCACCCCCGGTCTGTGGATCACCTCGAACTTAAAAGGCTGGAGAGCCAGATACCAACGGGTGATCCGGGCGTTAGTATCCTTCATGCGGTGGAGCCACTGCAGTGGGGCATGATCCGAGCAGAGGGTGAAGGCCCGCCCCAGCAGGTAGTAGCGGAGTGTGAGGACCGCCCACTTGATGGCCAGACACTCCTTCTCCACGGTGCTATACTTCGTTTCCCTCAAGGAGAGCTTCCTACTGATGTATAGCACCGGGCGCTCCTCCCCCTCCACCACCTGCGAGAGTACGGCCCCCAGCCCCCTGTCTGAAGCGTCCATCTGTAATAAGAAAGGGAGAGAGAAGTTAGGTGAATACAAGAGCGGCCCCCCACAGAGTGCGGCTTTAATTTGTGTGAACACCTGTTGGCACTGTTCCGACCATTGGACCGGATCTGGAGCCCCCTTTTTAGTGAGGTCAGTCAGCGGGCTGGTGACGTCCGAATAATTAGGTACGAACCTTCTGTAGTAGCCAGCCAGCCCCAGGAACTGCCTCACCCCCTTTTTGGTCTTGGGCCTAGGGCAAGTCGCAATCGCCGCGGTTTTATCAATTTGGGGATGCACCTGGCCATGGCCCAAGTGGAACCCCAGATACCGCACCTCCACACGCCCAATCGCGCACTTCTTAAGGTTTGCAGTGAGCCCCACCCACCGCAGCGACTTCAGGACCGCCCTCAGATGTTGTATATGCCGCTGCCAGTCATTACTATAAATAATAATATCGTCAATGTAGGCAGCGGCGTAAGCAGAGTGCGGCCGGAGGAGACGGTCCATTAAACGCTGGAACGTGGCTGGGGCCCCGAACAAACCGAACGGAAGTGTCACGAATTGGTGTAATCCAAACGGCGTGGTGAAGGCTGTTTTTTCTCGGGAGATTGGTGTCAAGGGGATCTGCCAATAACCCTTCGTTAAATCCAATGTCGAATAAAAGCGAGCAGTACCTAACCGATCGAGCAGTTCATCAACGCGGGGCATTGGGTACGCGTCAAATTTAGACACCGCATTGACTTTTCTGTAATCCACACAGAACCGCACCGACCCGTCACTCTTGGGAACAAGAACGACCGGGCTGGACCAGTCGCTGTGGGATTCTTCTATTACCCCCATATCAAGCAAGGCATCCAATTCATCCCGAACAATTTTCTTTCTATGCTCGGGGAGGCGATAAGGGTGGCAACGAACGACCGCCCCCGGCTCGGTCTCGATATGGTGCTGGATGAGGTTCGTGCGACCCGGCAGGGGAGAAAACACGTCCGCAAACTCCTTCTGCAATCTGGCAACCTCTGCTCGCTGGCATGGGGAGAGGTGGTCTCCGCAAATGACCGGGGCATCGAGATCTGGTTTTGGATTTACCTCCGGTCCGAGCTCCGCCCTCTCTGGGACCACCGTAGCCAACGATACAGGGACCGCCTCCCTCCATAATTTAAGGAGGTTGAGGTGGTAAATTTGACGCGCATTCCCCCTATCGGTTCGCTTAACCTCATAATCGAGATCACCCACTCGTCGTGTGACCTCAAAGGGCCCTTGCCACTTGGCGAGTAATTTGGAGCTCGATGTGGGAAGCAATACAAGAACTTTATCTCCCGGTGCAAATTCCCTCAGCTGCGCTCCCCTGTCGTACAGCCGGCATTGACGTTCTTGAGCCCGGAGCAAATTCTCCTGTGTTAGTTTTCCCAAAGTGTGGAGCTTTGCTCTGAGGTCAAGAACGTATTGAATTTCATTTTTGCTATTCGTAGGTCCTTCCTCCCAGCCTTCTCGTAAGACATCTAAGATGCTGCGCGGGCGTCGCCCGTACAACAGCTCAAATGGAGAGAAGCCGGTTGAGGCTTGCGGGACCTCACACACTGCAAACAACAGGGGATCGAGCCATCTGTCCCAGTTTTTAGCATCCTCGTGCACGAACTTACGAATCATGTTTTTGAGGGTTTTGTTAAAACGTTCCACTAGGCCATCTGTCTGTGGATGATACACGCTAGTGCGGATCGATTTAATGCCCAATAGATCGTAAAGTTCGCGAAGTGTGCGTGACATAAACGTTGTGCCTTGATCGGTGAGGATTTCTTATGGAATCCCCACCCGGGAGATTATTTTGAAGAGCGCCCCAGCAACACTACGTGCTGAGATGTTGCTTAGAGGCACTGCTTCCGGATATCGCGTTGCTTAGAGGCACTGCTTCCGGATAATCCACTAGGACTAACACAAAGCGATGTCCCCGTGCTGTCCGCTCTAATGGCCCGACGAGGTCCATTCCAATTCTCTCGAAGGGGACCTCGATCAACGGAAGAGGGCGCAATGGCGCTTTTGGGGTGGCCGGTGGGTTTACCAACTGGCATTCGCGGCACGCCGCACACCACCTGCGGACGTCACCGCTAATGCCCGGCCAATAAAAACGGGCTATTAGTCGGAGAAGTGTTTTTCTTTCCCCTAGATGACCCGCCATGGGATTATAATGAGCCGCCTGGAATAACATTTCCCGGCGGCTCCGTGGAATCAAAAGCTGTGTCATATTTTCTTTCGTTTGAGTGTCCTGCGTCACTCTATATAGTCGGTCATTTATAATTGTAAAATAGGGGTATGCAAGAGCGATGTCTGGCTGAAGATGCTGTCCATCGATCATTTTCACCTGATCAAAGGCATGCTTGAGGGTTTCTCGGGTACTTGTGAATATCCCCATGCACGCACCTCACCCTCACCCGTCTAGCTGTGCCCAAAGCCACGGGTTGAACCAAGCGTTGATGGATGGTGGTCTGATTGCAACCGGTATCCAGCAATGCTTGGTGTGTACCCCCCTGGATTCTTACCAGAATCCGGTACGCTCCAGCCCGATCGGGGGCAGCATGCGGGGGATCGGAGACCCGAACCACCGTCCCGCTTGACCACGCCCCCGCTGCCACAACATGATAATATTATTTTATGTTTATGTGATAATCTATCAGTTTTAGATTATTGGCGCTTCGTTAATAGTTGCTGTAGAGATTTCACTTGCTCTAACAAATCTGGTTTTCTTAATGCCAGAATTGATTTATTTCTTGTTTCTCACGCTATTTTGAAAGACGTTAATACAGTAAATCCTCAGTTTGCCCTATTTACTGATCACAAGTTAATTTCTTCAGATCTTAGACAACACAGAAAAGTATATAGTACATGGGGTTTCTGGAAATGTATTAATTGCATCTTGGAAGATGCCCTTTTTAATAATAGTGTAACTCTATCTAAAGCAATGTTTAGTTATAACAGAAAGGATATTAATTCTAATTGGGTATTCTTTAAATTAAAGCTAGAGACCTTGCAGTTAGAAGTAAACAAATTAAAAAATACTAAGTAATTGGAACTCATTCATAATTTAAGCTTGTTAAAACAAAAAGATTTTCTCAGTATAGAACAGGAGATAGAATTTAATGTTTGTCAATTTCAAATTGAAAGCATGTATACAGAGATTGTTAAAGGTGCTTTATTTTGTTTTAGAGCAAAATGGATTGGAAAAAGGTGAAAAGAAATAGCAATAACTTTTTTATCTGGCCAAAAGGAATTGTAAAAAAACTTCTCTATCTGCCTTAAACATTAATTGGGAATTATGTACAGATCCAAAAAACGATCTCCAATTTTGTATACTCATTTTATATTTTATTTCATCTACTGTATACTTCTCAATTTCTTCAAGAAAAAGGTGATGATTTTTTCTCACATATTCATTACAAGATTCCTTGTATTAATAACTTTAAATTAATGTGTGATTCTGATATCTCCATTACAGAATGCGAGGACATATTAAAATATATGAAGAAAGGAAAATCCCCAGGTACTTATGGCTTATCAGTTGAATTTTATTTGCATTTTTGGGATCTTTTAAAGGATCCTTTATTTAAGCTGTTTAAAGACTATATAAAAAAAGGAAAAATTACGTCTACAATAAAGCAGGGACTAATCTCTTTGATTCCAAAACTTGATAAAGACCCACAATTAATTGATAATTGGAGACCAATAACACTGTTAAATATATATTATAAATGACTTGATTCAGTACTTGGTATTCGCTTCAAATCGGGCCTTGATAATATAATTGGCGAAACACAAACGGATTTATGAAAAATATTTTTAACAAATGGCTACAGCGTGACCTATCGATATATGGCAGAGTTCTTCTCTCTAAAGTCGAAGGCTTATCTCGTTGTGTCTCCTTCATTATCTTTATCAGTTACAAAATTTGCATAGACATTAACAAAATATTATTTAATTTTATTTGGAAAAATAAATCAACAAAATTAGAAAATCCATCTTATCATATAAACGTTCTGAAGGTGGGCTTGAAGTCTTAGATTTCAGTGAACTAGTTAGCTCCTTCAGAATTAACTGGTTAAAAATGCTTAAGTAAATACAACTCAATGTGGTATTTTATCCCTAACTCCATATTCAGTACATTTGGAGGCTTATACTTTCTTTTAAAATGCAATTTTACACCATCTAAATTACCTGTGTCTCTCTCCAAATTTGACCAACAGGCTCTGCTTGCTTGGAAATTGTTACATGCAAAACTTCTCCCCACAAATAAATTCTATGGAATAACTTGAATATTGTAATCCAAAACAAATCCCTTTTCATTGATAAATGGTTTGATAGAGGTACTGTTTTTGTTTTGGATTTATTTAAAAAATAATGGCAGTATACTTGAATATGAAGAATTTATGACGTTAATTTTTCTCTGCCGGCAAAAACTTTTAATTCTGTCATCAAAGCTGTGTTACCAAGCTACATTTATTTATTTTAAACATACCTTTGCTTTAATGAGAGAAAAACAATTGTGCTCAAACTTTTACTGGATGGTGTTAACATTCTTAACCAAATATTTCATAATAAACTTAAGCAAATATTACATAATAGAACTCATACATCCCCTAGATTTACATTTATTGGTATAATCCTTTTGATAATATTCACTGGAAAAGAACATGGTTACTTCCAGAAAAATACTGCATCGCCAATAAAATAAGGTTTCTATCTTTGCTGATATTTCTAATTCATGTGTCTTCTGTAAGATAGAAGAAAAAACCTTTTCTAAAAGGTGATTTATGTTTTTCATTGAAACAGTTTCTATACTGTTCTGGTGGCAACCATGTGGTCAAACTTATTGTTAACTTTGTTATTTTGCATTACAAATATTTTATCCACAAAAGCAAGTATTCTCAGTACTGTGCCTAGATTTGAAGCATTTCTTGCTGACATGTCTTTTATGTTACAATCTCTTAAACATATACATATTAACAAGAATAACAGATTTCTTAAAGTACACAAAGATAATTTTTTTTTTATTGACTGATGTTCCCCTTATTGATCTGTTTGTATATTTTGTATCTTTCTTTTTTACCCCTTTGTTATGTCCTCTTGTGCAGTGCTGTTAACTTTTTTTATTGCAATAAAAAAAAAAGAATAAAAAAAGGTTTGAACTGGTGCAGAAAATCTCAGTTCAAAGTCACTCAACATGCTATACAGCTACCGCATTGGGGTGTGTTTGTATTGTGCAAAGCCAGTGCATTTGGTCTCTTATTGTTTTCAGTATACAAGCAATAATATCATTGTATGTACTATTACAATTGGAATGATGCCAGCTTAGTTTCCAAATGCACACAATGTACAAACAGTGTTGATTTATTACAATTTTGCTCACCCAATCAAAGCATTGCCACAATGAATGGGTGCAATAATAATTTGAAGTCGGTTTTAAAGTCAGAAATATACATGGTGATGTGATTAAAGCCCTGAATCCAGCAGAAACTGGACGAAGACACATTTTTACCTTCACTTACCATGTGCCAGTAGAAACGTACAGTTAGCAGGACCTGGCCATTCAGCAAGTTACAGACATGTGTGTTTGTTTTAATGATTTTGAGATTTAAACTTTATCAAATTAAACTTTGCGTCCTCCTGCGGCTAAGAAACGTGCAGCGCATGCCCCCCATCTCGCGGACCCCTTCGAGGACCCGGAAGGCTCCCAAGCGGTCCTGAGATGCCCGACCTAGAGACCAAGACGTTTGCTCTGGAACTGGTAAGAAGACCACGCTATCCCCCGGTGGAGGGCCAGGAGGAGAATCCTTCATAGAATTTATTTCATTTGCCGCACCACCTTCGGGCTGCGGTACCCACATTCTCAATAAAAGAGTTATTTCCTTTGTCTCTGGGTCACCTGGCCCGCAAATGCCGTTCTCACGGCACTCTCATGGGACTCACACCTCAACAGTCCCCGGACGCGGGACGCAGACCTCTCGCCTTCAGCCCCACGACTGTTCCCGGCCGGCCGGTTCTGACGTGTCCAGAGGACGCCTCCACGGGACATCCTCCTCAGTCACTAACCTGCCCCCTGCCGGGTGTGCGGAGCAAGGTAAGTGCTTCGAGTCTTCTCTCAGCACCAGAGCCTCGGGGCACACCCCTGCCTCCTGACGCCACATTACCTGCTCCGCCCCGCTGCAAAGCCACGCCTGGTACGTAAAAAAAAAAATCCCCTTAGTGCCCCTAGCTCAGAGTTTGGATGCGTGGCTCTCACTTCCTAATCCGTCACGCTGGCTGGCCAGGACCATTTGACTTGGTTAAGCAATTCAACTTGCCAGCCCCCCCCCTTCGGGGACGTCCGCCTTACCGCAGTACATGCCGAACATGCCAAATCATGACTCTCTTACTCTTGGAGAGCCTGTCCCTCCAACCGAGATGAAGGGTTTATACAGCACTTACATTATTGTACCCAAGAAAGGCGGCGGCTTACGACCAAACTCCCATTCAAAATGCTCACGCAAAAACACATTATGACTTGTGTCCGGCATCTAGATTGGTTCGCAGCGGTAGACCTGAAGGACGCATACTTCCACGTCTCGATATTGCCCCGACATCGACCCTTCCTACGGTTTGTGTTCGATGGCCAGGTGTATCAGTACCAGGTCCTCCCCTTCGGCATGTCCCTGTCCCCTCGCGTCTTTACGAAGGTCGCAGAGGCAGCCCTTGCCCCGCTTCAGGAAGCTGGCATCCGCATACTCAACTACCTCGACTACTGGCTCATTCTTGCCCACTCCCGAGAGTTACTATGTGCCCACAGGGACCAGGTGCTCAGGCACCTCAGCCGTTTAGGGCTTCAGGTCAACTGGGAAAAGAGCAAGCTCACCCTGGTTTAAAGCATCTCTTTTCTCGGCATGGAGTTAGACTCAGTCTCAATGTCAGCGCGCCTCACCATCGAGCGCACGCAGTCAGTGCTGAAATGCCTCGCCGCCTACAGGCCGGGCACACTGGTCCCTTTAAAACATTTCCAGAGGCTCCTGGGGCATATGGCATCCTCCGCAGTGGTCGTGCCGCTGGGGTTGATGCATATGAGACTGCTTCAGCACTGAATCAAGAAACGCACCGTGTGATCATCATCCCCGCCTGCCGCCAAACGTTCAAACCCTGAACAGCTTTTTCTGCTAGAATCAGTCGGACTTAGGGCCCTCTCCCTGGAGACGGCCCTCCTGATTGCGCTCGCCTCCATCAAGAGGGTTGGGAACCTGCAAGCGTTCTCTGTCAGCGACACTTGACTGGAGTTTGAACTGGCAGACACTCATGTGATCCTAAGAATGCGACCGGGCTACGTGCCCAAGGTTCCGACCCCTCCCTTCAAGGACCAGGTAGTGAACCTGCAAGCACTACCCCGGGAGGAGGCAGACCCAGCCCCTTCGTTGCTGTGTCCGGTACGTGCTTTGCGTAGCAACTTGGACCGCACGCAGAGCTTTAGACGTTCTGAGCAGCTCTTTGTCTGCTTTGGTGAACAGCAGAAAGGGAACACTGTCTCCAAGCAGAGATTTTCCCACTGGGTGGTGGACGCCATTTCACTGGCCTATCACACCCAGGCCGTGTCTAAAAGCCATGTCTTTCTCATCCATTTTTTTTTTGTTTAAATAAGACTCATATTTTATATATTAAAAAAAATATGATAACAAGCACACATCCCATTCAGAGGACGCACTGTCAGAGTGTTTTTTATTAATTAACATAATTTAAATGCATAAAAATATGATTTCAGCATTAAAAAAAGAATCATGGTTGTTTGAGCCAGTGAGCATTAAGTTCTGTCTTTAGCAAGTTGTTTCCTGTTATGTGTGTCACTGTTATGTTCTCAAGGACTCTTATTTTTATGTTTTTTTTGTCTTATCTCATCAGTTTGCCATAAACTACATTTCCCATTATGCATTCCCCTTATCAGCCATATGTTCCCCATCTTTCTCACCTGTTCTCCATTCCCTCATAAGCACCTGTTCGTATAAATACCCTCTAGTTTTGTTCTCTCTTTGTCAGTTCTTGTTCGTTGTTACATGTGTTCAAGTTGATTTGTATCTCTATCATCTTCATTAAAAGTCTCGCTCTAAAGACTGTGGTCGCCTAGCTCTTGTGAGAGTATTTTCGACATACTGTACGACACAATGACATCAAAGTAAAAGGGACAGATTTCTAACTGGAATGCACCTGGGCAGAGGCACAGCCGGGAGTTCATCAGTCTGTGGTGGCACAGAAATTTTGGGGCAGTACATATTATGTCTTGTGCTCAAAAACAGCAATTGCGAGTGGGGTGGCCACCCCCTAGCTCCGCCACTGCACCTGGGTGATCGGCTCTATGCAGAACATCTTCACAGCCAAACAAAAGCATCCCCATTCACAAGATGCACTGTTTTTAACATTCTCGAGTCCGTCTCCCTAGACTCTCCAACTACTACGATTTTCAAATATCAGAATATTTTGCAATAAAATTTAAATGTATTTTATACTTCAAATCAAAAACTGCAAATCAATTGTTCTGTAGTTTTTAATAGTTTTTAATTTGATTACATAATATACAATGCGTCATGGGATTGTACTTCAATTCCTGAATACAAATGGTAAGTATACAGTCTTGTACCTTTTTGTCTTTTTGTCTGATTTTTTTCAAAAAAAAAAAAAAAAAAATTCTTCAAATCAAAGTTTGTATAGTGATTGCCCTTGAACCTGGTTGGTTTGTTTCATGGCTTTTGAAGGATTTTATGAAATAGCTATGGAAGGAATGACAAAAATAAATACATTTTTGGGACCTGTAACACTATCCCTTTTATATTAATTATTTTTCTTTATTCTAAATCTATTATCAACACATTCATGTAGCATATGATTACTCTCAGTTTGTACAGTTGTATGAACACACAAGATCAAATCAGATGAATCGCAAACCCTAACTGAACTCTGTATGTCACATTGCCATGTCTGACAAGGTTGCCCCCCTCTTCAACTTACCCTGTCACTCTAATTCAGTGACTGGCTTCGTGACTGCACTAATAGCCTCATAATTTACCATGAAAACCAGCTTGCATCAGCTACCACTTTGCCGAATTAGTCCATGCAATCTCTGATCACAGCCCCACTAGTGCTTTTTGCATATGTACAGCTCCAGTAATAATATTTCTGAGAGCATAATTGAGCCATCTTTAATCTTAATGAGATTTAGGTAAAGAAAGTGCAATATATTTCCAAAGAACTGCTCTCAGCTACAGTATATGACTGGCAGCATCTGTCAGATCATCCTTTGAAAGCAGTCTTCCCTTCTTCCCAGTCTTCGAAGTAAAAATGACCACATGTAAGGCGTGCTGAAAACACACTTTTTCACTCTGATCACCCTAGCCTAACTCTTGGCAGGTTGCCTGGAGGGGAGCACTTTTGTCTTTCAAAACATTAAGCGACTCCTTTGTGGAGGATGCGTAGGATGGTGTGAGAAATTATCAGATCACTGTAAAGGAGATGATATGTCCTTCTGACTGTGAACTCTCCATTGCCAGCTGTATGATGGAGTTCCCTGACATTATTGGTGATGTAATTTTTTCAGTAAATGTGAAAAAAATAAAAAAATATTTAAATATAAATACAATTATTACATTATTTACATGACATGCATGACATCAAATTAATCACAATGAATATTAATTTGTTGAGAGAGGCCCCCAAATAAAGATAATTCAATACATCATTCAAATAATATAAATATAACATACACTGATCAGCCACAACATTAAAACCACCTGCCTCATATTGTGTAGGTCCCTCTCGTGCTGACAAAACAGCACCAACCTGTATCTCTGAATAGCATACTGAGATTATATCATTCTCACCATAATTATACAGAGTGGTTATCTGAGTTACCGTATACTTTGACCTTTCTTATTAACAAGGCATTTCCATCCACAGAAATACCGCTCACTGGATGATTTTTGTTTTTGGCACCATTAGGAGTAAATTGTAGAGACTGTTCTCCTGAAATCCTAGGAAATCAGTAGTTAAATAAATACTCAAACCAGCCCATCTGGCGCTGTTTTGGAGGCATGAGGGGGACCTACACAATATTAGGCAGGTGGCTTTAATGTTGTGGCTGATCGGTGTATATATATAATTATTCAGATATTTAGACTGAAATATTGACTACTTTAGGCATTGTTTTGGTAGAAGAGTAAAGTGCTGATTAGGCAAAACAAAATGTGGCAAAAAAATCAATGTATTGTTTATTTTATTCACATATCATTGAACATAAGCCTACAGTCAACAGCCACCCATTTTTAAATTGAGTTCATCAATCTGTCCTGTTCTCACAGGATGACTATTTTCAACTATAATTGTCATTTACTCACCCTTGTGCCATCTTAAAATCATACAACCATCTTAAACTCATAACTAACTTTCTTCTGTGGAACCTAAATACCTAATTAGGTCAATTAGTAATCTAATATTTAGTGGCATGTGGACTTTCAACAAAGGCAAATCAGCTGTCTGCCCTCCAAATCATTCATGCAGGTGGGGCTGACATAACTCACAATTTACTAAGCAAAATCATTCACAGTGCATGGACTACAGAATGAGATGTTGGTTGGAACATTAACTGATATCTTCTTGTCAGCAGCTATAATCACTAAATGATTCTATGGTGATTTTACCATTCAAAAGCTCTCCCCTAAACACAATCCTTATTCCCAAAGCAGTCTACTAGCTTAGCACACCACAAGCCATGCGTTTGTGTCTGCTATATATAGAAGTCGTCATCATCATCAGCTTTTAGAGAGCTTTCATCTTCTTTTCCTGCCCCTCTCTCTCTCTCTCTCTCTCTCTCTCTCTCTCTCTCTTGTATTAACCGCACCAATGGCTCTCTTCTGCTAAAGTGCTTTCCTGCAGCTAGCAGTGTGTCCCCTGCAGTGCCCTTGAGGAGGGCACTCCTGCATTGCTCTGGACTCTTTCCCTTCTGAGTGGTCAAACAATGTTAAAACCCTTACAAATAGTTTGGAAAACTTGCCTGAAAGCAGAGTTAGTGTGTGTTAATACTTAAAGTGGCAATTGGAATGTCAGAGGTGGCACAGAGTTGTAACTTCACTGTAATCTATCTCAGAGTAACACTCCAAACATGAGCTTTGTTTTAAAAAGTGGTGGGACAGTTGTTGCATTGCGCATGTGTGTGTTGGTTAAACCATGATTAATTAGTAGAACAACCATGGTTTCCACCACAAACCTGCCCTTACCAAATTAACCATTGTTGTATTATAGTGAGCCTGCAGTATGTAATTTTTTTTTTGTGGTGAGAACCATGGTTTTAAAAACCATGATGCATGTATTACAAATTAACTATGGTGATACTATTGAAAAACTTAGCATGTTTTTGTTTTATTTTATTCTATTATCCTAATTTGTTTTCCTGTATTATTACTTGGATTTTACCACAAATAATCCTTCAAATCAACAATATTCAATTATAACTATCAACGATAACTATCAATAACCACTAATAACCAGACAGTATGGCAGTCTCAATATAGGATTGTTCTCTTAGGAAAATCAACATCCGGGCTTGAATCCCGTTAGTGTCGCCTTCGTGCCCTTAAGCAGGGCGCACACGCATCTCCCATGCCAGTTGCGCGTACCTTCTGATTTCCTGCATGGTAGGGATGCCTCTTCTGCAGTGCATCGTGATGTCATATCACACGCTGTCATGGAGGTTGTGAAGGAAGAGAGATTTGAAAGCCTGTTCCTACTCGCACGGAGGCTCTTGACTCTTCTGCGCGATGGTGAAAGTGCCTAGGGTAGATGAGGCTTTGACGGTATACTGCGAATACTCCTCGCATAGGGCATTACACATAGCTGAGTACCGGTCTCAGGTAACAGTCAGAAATGTTTCCATGTGGTCCAATTTTCACTGTGGTCTTCCATATGAACTTGAGTTTTTCATGTAATGAAGCATGAGGTAAGTCAACAAGGCAGCGCTCAATTTCTCTGAGTTAATCATCGATGTCTGAATCTCGACTACTCTGGTCAAATCGCTTTATGTCCCTTGTGAGGGACTTGAGTTGTCGAGTGCACAAGCCTTGGTGTCGGTATGACCGCGTGTCTTCCCAGTTATCCAAAGCACCATAGTCACTCAGATCGCTATAGCGATGAGGACGACTCCTTCCCCTTCGTGGTGGGGATGGAGTCCTGTCGATGCGTGGGGGTGTGCCCTGTGTTGCATACAGCTCCCTGGCTAATGGAGCCCTTGAGCCGCTTACACCTCTCTGGGCTTAGAAGTAATTTTCTTCCCTTCATGGTGTGGAATTAGTCTGATCATTGCGCAAGGTGACGTATCTGAAAATGGACTTAGGGTGGCAACCTGAAGGAGGGACACCTGCATCCAGCCAGCTGTCTTCTGGAGGAGCTTGAATGGTATCTAGGAGGATGAAGCCAAAGACTGTACCACTAGGGGCAGCTCGCCTCCTAGCGTGTGTCCCTGGGTTTCCTAGGGGCACATTTCTACTGATTATGCCAATGAGGGTGCCCTCTTTGATTTCAGATGTGCTGCTGTGTGTTTCCAGGGTGTCCAGGTCAGCAGCTGCACTTATTTGATCTGACTCTGCTCTTAGCTGGGCAGATTTGAGCTGCCTGTGCAGGGTTTCATTTACCTTCTGCAACCTTCGGCATTATCTTCCTGTGCCCAGACTCTCTCAGCTTGGGTGCACCTAATTTCTTGACACTGGCTGAGGTGTGCATGGTAGCTGTTCTGCAGCTGGGTGAGCTGGGCCTGGTGCTCTGTGGTTTGTAGTTGTGTTCTGCGGTGATGAAGAGGGAAGGCCCATGAAGGCTTGGATTGCGCGGTCTGACATCCCAACAATGTTGTTGACATAATCAACTAGTTCCTTGTAGCAGTTGAGGTTAGCTCTCTTCTCTACAGAAAGATGGAGGATAGTGGCGACAACATCTGCAGTGCTAGGTCATCTGACCTCTGTGGAGCTTCCTGACATCCCCTGCCATGGCTTCCTGACATCCCCTGCCAGTACTTGGCACAGGTGCATGCAGAACAATACCAAAACCCTTCTCTTTTAAGTATAACAAAGTGAATTGATGCAGCAATATCAATTAATAATCAGTACAATGCTTGAGACTTCCAAATACAAACTAAACATTAATGATTAGATATTGTAACAAATAAGCCTATAGTACATGAGAGGAGGGTAGATGTGTGTGTGTGCGTGTGTGTGTGTGTGTGTGTGTGAGGAGAGGAGTGCACAAAATGGCAGGCCTGACTCTCATGGAGAGTTAATCACACAAGGTTTCCGGCCAGAGAATGTGGCCACGAATGTGGGCGGAGAGACTGGTTAATTGAGCCTGCCCATTTAACATGCATCTCTGCTGGTACAATAATTTAGTGATAAAGCTACCTCCAAGTTATCTGTTCGGCAAATGTGTGTGCAGGTATGTTTGTGAGGGGTAGTGTGTGTGTGGTTAGTATGAGAGAGAGAGAACAGGGTGATGGACCGAAGCCAGTTTAGCAATCGATGGGAGAAACGGCAACCGTAAGACGTAAAACAGCTCATAATCGGTTCCCCGCGGTCATTGGTACTTTAATGAATAAACTCAGTGTGCCAGTCTCGCCCGCGATGGCGGAAATGCACAAACAGCCAACGTGGTTGGACAACAACACAGAAAATCTAATTCGTGGTAACAGTAAGTTACAGTAGTATTATTAGCAGCAATGAGCAGATTCAGTGGTCCGTAAACTGTACAAGCAATAACCTTGACACACAAGAACACCACACTATAATAATCTATCTCTGCCTAGATGTAAACCTCTCACTCGAGTTGCATGAGGATGTGGGCAGAATGTGTTTTTCTGACTCTGACTTGGTTCCTCGAATCTCGAGTGACGATGGGAGGCTGTTTTCTTGTTCTGTTGGCAGTGAGTATGGCGACTGATTCTCGGCAAGTTTCAGAGATATCAGCGAAGTTGACTCGGTTGAAGAAGGAAGAGAAATCTTCTTTCTTCACTTCTGCAGGCAAAAGGGTGGCACAGATTGCTCAGCGGTCTCCTCTCGGTTCCGTTAGTATGCTCAGTGGAACACGGAGAATCTCAGCTCATCCTGCAACTTGACACGGCGAATACTGCCACTGGGAGTGAAGCTTAGGAGGAATCTCCGGGGATTATACACTCAATGACATCATGGTTTAGGGACACATTCTGTCAAGCATTTCATCCAATAGGAGTTGAGAGTTCGATCCTTCAGAATTTCACACCTTTGTGTAAAGTGAGCAAGGCTTGATGGGATCTGTAGTCTGTTTGGAATCCCCTGTGTTTGATTTTGGTGGCTGATTCTGTGTTATCAGGCTATGAGTGTTTCTACAGGCCTCAGTTAGGCTTTATGACTGTGTGTAGGTGTGCCTTTGTGAGCACATTAGTCCTAAGAGTTTGTAGTAAAAGCATGGTTAATAAAGGTATCGTGAGGGAATGCAAAATGCATTGCAAGGGATCACAAACTATTGCGATGAAATGCAAAACTTGTTGTGAGGGAATGCAAAACTATTGCTAAGGGAAAACAAAACTTATGACTAGAGAATGCAAACTATTGTGATTACTCCAGTTCATACAAATAAGGCTGGGCATAAAAATCTCCTCTTTGACTTCACTAAATAATAAATTGTCTCTCAACAAACCTTATTGTATGCTTTCAAAACAAGGCACGTGTAATTATTTATTAGACTTATGAAGGAAATATTTGTGTATTTTGAAGCTTAAAGATATGGTAATCATCCACTGCCAATATACAACATTAGTGAGCAGAACATTTTTTTAGAATTCCTCCCTTTGTTTACCGAAAAGTTGCATAAGGGTTTTAAAACAACATGAGTAAATAATGGTTGTATTTTAATTTTGGTGTGAACTATCTCTTTAAATTTCGGGGCTCTGTAAGAAAGGTGTAATACTTTGGCTAAATAAAATATTTTGGCTTTGGTCAAATCAACCCTGTAAAATGTTTATGATCTCCCTGTATTCTCTGCAGTTTGTTAAGGCTGGGCTGCCCACAAACAGTAGCTACTAAAGTGAACATTGAAATCATCCTCTGGTGCCTATCTGCTCCCATCAGTGGGCTCATTATACAGTGAATGACCCTATTATACTGTATCCCAGGGAAACCGTTATTTCCCTTGACGACCCTCGAGCTTTGATTTGAGGAATCCCTTGGAACTCAATTTAACTGGAAGCCCTGTGTCAGACTACACTTCAAACACATTCAGGGGCATAAGGCCTACACTGAATCTTGTAGTCTAGGGTCTGGAGTTATTGATGCCAATGTTTGATTGCTTGTGCCACTCTAGCCATCTGGACTCATAACACACTGAGTAACTGTTACTTATTGTAATAGAGCGTTGCAGTAAAATGTTATATTGCAAATAATAACTAATGAAAGGCGGCTTATAGTTTACTGTTTTTTTTTTTTTTTTTTTTTTTCCACATATCATTTCACTGTAAAAGTCAGTATTGAGGAAGCTACTTGTAGCTCCCCAAACCAAAAGATACACACAACTTAAAGTAGTTAATATACAGTCAGACTGTTTAAAAAAAAAAAATAATTGGCTACAAAAAAGTAATTAACTAAAATAACTAAAAGTAATTAAACTAAATTGAAACTAGCTACATTTAAAGAAGAAATTATTTTAGATGATTTAGAAGAAATTAGATGATTTAGAAGAAATTAGATGATATTATTTGTTCAATAACCTTTCCCTTATGGAAAATAACATGGTTTTACTACAGTAACCATAGTTTAACTATGTTATTAGTAGTAAAATCATAATAACCACATAATTAACTATGGTTATCATAGTCATGGTTGCTATAATACGACTATTGTGAATTGTTACTATATGGATACTACAGTATTGCTGTTTTAAAATTATGGTTAATTGTACGAAAACCATGGTTTCCACCACAAAAACATGATTACTACAGTCATGTTCACTACAATTTTATTACAGTAATCCCATGGATAATTTTCATAAGGGTTAAACAAACAGGGTGACAACAATAAATTTAACATGCATTTAAACATAATATACACTAATAAAACACACCACACGTGTAGGAATTGTCTGTATATACTGAACAAATTACATAAATGTTAAGGATTAAAATCTTGATTCTTTAGCTAAAATCCAATGGACAAAAAGTGTTGTTGGCTCTAAACAGCACATTATAAAATGAAATGAAAAATACCAAAAATAACTGATTCAAGACAAACCTTCAAAACCTCAAGTCACTGGGATTTACTGGACATAATGTGTCTTTAGCTTTTGGAACAATTAAGCAGCCACAAGAACACTTGCCATTCTCATCTGTAGCTTTAATATGTAAAAGATCAAACTTATTTTACAGTACAACAAATACATTAAACACAATACTACCACAGAACACTGTACAAAATCACATTATGGTATTTTGTTGTATTTTATAGTTGGTAGGTAAGACACTGAAATAAAACACAGTTTTTTTTTTCCAGGCTCTGTTTTTTCATCTTCTTTTTTTTTTCTTAGCAATTTTTTAATAATAAAACGTCTCTGTTACTGCCGTAACCTCTGTTTCCTGATGGAGGGAATGAGAAGTTTGTCGATGTAGTAACAATAGGGCTTGCTCTTGGGAGCCCCAAAACATCTTCAAATCTTTTAGAAAAGTCCAATGGGAATTGACGAGTGGAATTTGCATGCCACTCCTCCAGACATACAGGTATAAAAGAAGTAGGAATGCCCACTCTCATTCATGTTTTGTGCTGAGGAGCTGAGACAAGGTCCCGCCATTTCAGCGGCTAGTACAGCGTTGTGGCAAGAGGGACACAACATCTCGTTCCCTCCATCAGTGAACGGAGGTTACGACAGTAACTGAGACGTTCCCCTTCTGTCACTCACTCGATGTTGTGTCGATGTAGAGACACTAGGGTTCCCTATAGAAAAACTTCACAACAGCTGAACCGTGTTATGTGAACTGACGATGCAAGTGCAAGCTGCTGCATGCGTAATAGTAGGGGCATCACACTGTACAACTTCGTGATGGCGTCCACGATCCAGTGGGCAAGGCTCTATTTGGAGACAACATTCCCTTTCCACAGTCCACAAAAAAAGACAAATAGCTGCTCAGAGTGTCTAAAGCTCTGCGTGCAATCCAAGTAGATGCGCAAAGCATAAGCTGGAGACAGCAACGATAAGTCTGGGTCATGGAAACCTTGGGCACATAGCTTCCGGACCGATCTCCAGGCACATTTTGCTGACAGAGAACGCTTGGAGGTCCACAACCCTCTTGATGGAAGTGAGCATGGTAAGGTGGGCGGCCTTTATTGAGATGGCCTTTAACTCTACTGACTCTAGGGGCTCAAACAAGGCCCAGCAGGCCAATGAAGAGGTCCCATGAGGGAAAGAGATACGGCCCAGGAGTGTTCAGCCTCTTGGCACCTCTCAGGAACCTGATGATCAGTTCATGCTTATTTGTCCAGAAACAATATATATGCCCTTACCAAGGGACTTATATTCAACTGCATCGTGGTGCACTGCTATAGCAGCTACATACACATTCAGGGTGTAGGGGGACAACCGCCCCTCCAGCTACTCCTGCAGGAAGGAAGCACTTACCCGAGGAACAAGTGTGGCGCTGTATTGACCTACCCAGACTTGGTTCTCGGACCTCACGATCCTCGCAACCGTACCTCCCTGGCAAATTCTCCTGAGGAAGGACCTTCTCTCTCAGGGACGGGGCACCATCTGGCACCCACACCCAGACTCTGCGCATCTCTGGAGGTCTTCACTATTGGAAGAACACCACTTAGCGAACACGCCCCTTCAGGGAATACAGCTGCCTTTTAGAAGTAGCCCTGGCCTGAGAGATTGTGTTTACCACTGCGGGCAGTAGACCACTTTAGTCTTCCACGTCCTGTCCAGGAACCAGATGTGGAGGTTCCACAGGTCTGGGCATAGGTGGTGGAGTCTCCACTCTCAAGTCAAGTGGATTTCATTGTCATTCAACCATATACAGTTAGTACAGTACACAGCGAAATGAGACAACGTTCCTCCAGGACCATGGTGCTACATAAAATAACATAGGACAAACACAGAACCACATAAGTCTACACAGACTAAATAACAATTCTAAATAAAGTGCATGTGCAAACGTGTGCAAAAAGTACAGGACAGTACCATAATTACTAAAAGGAACAGCACAATATGCACAGTGAGAGACAGTGCAGTGCCGACCAGTACACATTTGTAATGAATAGTGCAAAAAGATGACACTTTCTAAAATTCTAAATGTAAACATAACATACTATGAAATAGTGTTCTATGGACATAGCAGTTATTGAGGTAGCAGCCAGGTATAAAGTGACAATGAATTAAAGTGCAACTCTGGACATGTGCAAAAGTTGGATTGTGTACAGGGGTGTGTGTGTGTGTGTGTGTGTGTCCAGTCCCTGAATATTGAGGAGTCTGATGGCTTGGGGGAAGAAGCTGTTACACAGTCTGGCTGTGAGGGCCAGAATGCTTAGGTACCTCTTGTCAGATGGCAGGAGGGTGAAGAGTTTGTGTGAGGGGTGCGTGGGATCATCCACAATGCTTGTTTCTTTGCGGATGCAGCATTTTATGTAAATGTCTTTGATGGAGGGAAGAGAGACGCCGATGATCTTCTCAGCTGTTCTCACTATCCTCTGCAGGGCTTTGCGGTCCGAAACGGGGCAAGTCCCAAACCAGGCAGTGATGCAGCTTCTCAGGATGCTCTCAATAGTCCCTCTATAGAATGTTGTGAGGATAGGGGGTGGGAGACTTGAGCTCTGCTTCTTCACCGCTGAGAACTGCTGGACAAAGTCCTCAAAGGTGTCTCCTAATATGTCAATCTGGGAGTTGGCCATGTTGAGAAAGCAAACTTTGTCGGCGTCCCTCATCTCGACCAGTTTTAGCCTCAGGTGGCGCTCCTGGATCACCAAGGTAAACATTGCCTGCCCGAGTGCTCGCGCCGTGACATTCGTTGCCTGGAGGGCGAGGTCAGTCGCTGAGCGCAGCTCCTGCAGCACATCGGGATTAGGACTACCCATGTGCAGCTCTTTCAGTGCCAGGAGGGCAATAACCAGTCGCTAAAAAAAAAAAAAAAAAAAAAAAATCTTTCTAAATGTATTAACAATTCTTGTTGCACTTAAATCGGTTTTGTATACTATTGTGATGATAGTGAAACTTTGTAGTATGACACTTTTCGTACCACTGTCTCCTTAAGATGATTCGCTTATGTTTCTCCTCTTTTGTAAGTCGCTTTGGATAAAAGCGTCTGCCAAATGAATAAATGTAAATGTAAATGTAAATGCAATACAGGGCAGAGGTGGCCTGTCCAGCAGCACTGTAGGCTGGCAGCACTTTGCGGGCATAGGTGCACCCGCCGCCCCACCAATGAGGGTAGTGAGAGCGGACGAACCTGGAAGTCTGTTTCAGGCAGCAAAAGGTGCCCTCCACAAATTCATCAGTTCATCGTGCACTTCCGGGAAGAAAGGGACCGGGGGTGTGGTCGTGAGTGGTGCCCTGAACCCATGAACCAATCATCTAGCCACGAGGGCTCAGGGGAGGATGGAGGGTTCCAGTCCAACCCAATAATCGCGGCTGCCCGGGCAAGCATAGCAGGCAGACCCAAAGGTGGCAGCCCAGTCGAGTCCTCGACATCCAACAGCAGTGTGCTCTCAGATGCAGCAATCGAGAACTTGCAGTGATTTCCCCATGAGACCACGCCCATTGAACTCCCAAAATCGCCTCCAGCGTCATCCGGGCCGGCCTCATACCCGTGGGAAGAAGGCACAGCGCAGGGGGCGGCTGAAGTAGCTTTCCCTTGGAAGAAGGAATCACAACTTTGCCATGGTCATGTCCTCACAATGAGAACACGAACCATTCACAAATGCTGTCTCAATGTGATTGTGGCCCAGACACGTGAGGCTGCGCCCATGGCCCTTAGGGGTGGAGAGATAACAACCGCATCCAGGAATCACACAAAGACGAAAGGTATCTTTAAAAAGACACGTCTTTAAAAAGTAGTTCACGTCAATGTGTTGCTCTAATAGAGGAAAATATACTCTTTTCAGAAATATATACTCTTTTATCCAACAGCATATGCTTCTTTCAGAGGTGAATGGAACAGCAGTAGTATTCAGATCGCTGATACACATCCGCTCGGCTCCAAAGAAAAAATCTGAATGAGAGCATGCAAATTCCACTTTTTTGGGGCTCCCAAGAGCGACCCAAAGTGTCACTACATCAACACAGGTCGAGTGAGTGACAGAAGGGGAACCATTTTATTTTATTTAAAACTAAACTAAACACCATTTAGACCTTTTGTTGAATAATGAAAACGTATAAAAAATGTTATGTCCCTAAAGTCAAGAAAATGTCAATTAATTAACTCAATTAAATCAATAATTAACTATATAATTAAGTGCTGATGTTTAAAAGCAATGTGCTTGTCAATATATACATTTTAATAGATATTTTTGTCTCTTAACATTACAGTAGATCTTAAAATCTAGGACCTGCTCTGGATCCAACTCACCACCTTGCTGGTCACACCCTACTTCTAACTCAACACAATGACACACAAACATAAAAAAACAAAGGCTGTACACACACATTTAAAACTATGCATTACTTTCCACTGCCCCTCACTGAGAACCTTCTAAGAAGCTTTTTGTTAAATAGTCCCAGGTTGCCCAGTCCTCTGTACGACATCTCCTCAAATGCCGCTACCCTGCTCATCTCTGTGCACCACTCTCGAAATGAAGGCACTCCAGGCAACTTCCATCCCCTAAGAATAACCCATCTGCCCATCATAACACTGGCCAGGACCCAATTATTTATGTACTTATCCCCTATATTAAAGACCACCCCATCACCTAAAATACAGAGTCTGTGGCAAAATGAAATTTGAGTGCCCAATACAACAAACTTAAAACTCTGAACACTCAACAAAAATGATTGGATTTTAACTGACCCATCTTCTGTTTGGCATCACAAGATGGTGGGTGAGTCTCTAAGACCAAGCCTATACAATCTAGAGGGGGTCCAATAGAATCAATGTAAAATCTTAAATTGTATAAGGCACCCCTTTTCATCTCCAGATGTAAACTTGGTGTTTTTTTAGAATCCTAGCCCACACTACCTCCTCAAACACCAAGTTTAAATCTTTCTACTATAATCTCTTGAGAGAAGCCAAAGCTCCATCCCCCAGACTCTGAATTAGCATGGAGTAATACACTGATGCCTCATGACCTATTTCAAAAGAAGTAATCACCACTCCCAGAGTATCTGCTACTTTAAGGGGGGTGTATGCTACTCCCAAAAAAAGAACAGAGCAGCTGTAAATACCTAAAGAACTGAGGCCTGGAAATCCCAATATCTTCAATCCTGTTTTCAAAGTATCTCAACAATCCACTCCCATATAGGTCACCGAGCATATTTACCTCCCTCACAATCCACTCTGTCCAGCAGAAAGGGGACTTATTAATACATGATTTTGGGTTCAGCCATATGCTCGAGGCAACATTTAAATGAATGTCCGAATTAAACACTCTGGACACTTTTTTTCCATACCGAGTGCAAATGCGAGATAAAGGGGTGTGACTTAACTTCTCAGGTTAGTTTGATAGAAAGGCTTTGTAATAGCAAAATAGTGGCAAGAACTTCTTTTTCAATGCAAAACCAGGGAGGGGCTCTCTCTCTAGCCCATCTAAATCACACAAATTTGCTGGTAATAAAATACCCAAAATAATTAATGCTCTGTTTGGGCCACTGGAAGGCTCCTGGCTGAAAATCCATAACTGGGAAGTGCCCTTTCTGAGCCAGAGCTTTGGATTTAGACCAATTCAATCTGTATCCTGAGAATCTAGAAAAGATTATCTAAATCTAAAAAAAAATATTCTGTGGGGCCAAGGCATAGATCAGTAGAGTCGTAGACAAATAATAAAATGTCATCTGTGTATAGCAAAATCTTATTTGCCAGACCTCCCTCCACCACCCATGGAAAGTCATCCTCCTTTCTTATTGTGGCTGCTAATGTCTACAGGGCAAGACAGAACAATATTGGGGAAAGAGGGCAACCCTGCCGGGTGCCCCTATCCAGTGTAAAATAATCTGAAATTAATCCATTCATTTGACCCACTGCCTGGTTTCTATTCTAACATATAATTCTACTATATAATTCTACCATATCAAAAGCCTCAATTGACACCTCAAAACGGCTTCAAGTGAGATGGCAGTGCCCGGAGTCTGATCGTTCGCCACTGCCCACATGACATTAATGATACACCTAATGCTATCAGAAGAGTTACAGCCCCGAGTAAACACCACCTGATCTATATGTATTAGAGATGTCATAACTTTATTTAATCGATTAGCCAAAATTTGTAACAATATTTCAACGTCTAGCTGGATCAGGGAAATTGGACAGTAACACTTGCTTGGACCTTTGTCCTTTTTAAGAATCCGACTGCTCCGGCCTTCGTCATGGTTGGCAGAAGCTGTCCATTCTTTAATGATTCCGTATAAACTTCTAGCAAAAGTGGAGCCAATTCTGTAGCATAAGATATAAAAAAATCAGCAGCAAAGCCATCTGGCCCCGGAGCCTTATCTGAAGGCAAGATCTTAATTACCTTGTTAAGCTCCTTCAAGTTTATCTCAGAATCAAGAGAACTGTTTTGCTCAGCCATCAGTTTAGGAAGCTCTAGTTGTTAAACAAAGTTTCTAATATACTCATCAGTAGATGAAGACGTGGAACAATGAGATCAAGATAGAATTCTATAAAAGTATTATTAATATCAATGCTGAGGTAAATATTTCACCACCAGCAGAGGGAATGGTACAGAAAAACTCTCTCTGTTTATATAATTTATCTAGCCAGCAGTTTTCCTGCCTATCCCCCAACTCAAAGTATGACTGTCTTGCCCTGAATTGCCAACTTCCATGACAAAATATATCTGTATTTCAATCAGATCAGTTCTCTGAGGCCATTAGACGACATTCAGTGCTTCAATTCCATGAGTTCTTGTGCTTTGGATTTTTTGGTGATTGCGGCATACTGTATGATCCGCCCCCTAAGAATCGCTTTAAGTGCCTCCCAAGCCATCCACACAGAGGATACTGAGGACCAGTTCCATATAGACATTGATTTCAGCCTTTTACATTTGTTGGAATTCAGAATTTTGCAACCATGATACATTCAAGCACCAGCTATATGTTTTCCTTTTCTCAATATGTGGCAACACATCTAAACACACCAGGGAATGATCTGAGACTTAAATATTTCCAATTGAGCAATCAACAACAGATTAAATGAGGGACTTGGATATAAAAATATATATTCTAGAGTAAATCTTATGGACTGCTGAAAAAAATGTATAATTCCTCCAAGATGGGTTAAAAAATCTCCAAATATCTGTAATACCAAGATTTTTACACATCACGAAAAGTGTCAATGTTGCTCTAGAGGGCTTGCACACTTTTGCTTCACTGTGATCAAGTCCATCAAAAGATTAAAGTCTTTATTATATTATATTATAACCCAATATTATATCATGAGGGGTGCCAACAGCTTGCAACATCCCTTCAAGATCTAAATAAAAGCCCATTATCATCAGCGTTAGGTTCTTAAATGTTAGCCAAAATAAGACTTTTCCCCTGAATTTCAGCTAAAACAATAATGACACTCCTAATTTATCTCTAATCTGTTTGAGACATTTGAATTGTAGATGGATGCTTATTAGTGTAACGACTCCCCTGCTCTTACTTGAGCCAGCACTAAAGAAAACATGTTCACCCCATATCTTTGCAAATTTTTCAGCTTCCTGCTCGGAAAGATGCGTTTCTTGAAGAAACACTATATTATATTTCTTACTCTTAAGAAGAGAAATAACCTTCCTTTTAATGGGGTGCCCCAACCCGTACACCTTCCACATGGAGAGAGACAATCAACGAATATTAACATTTGACATTTTTACATAAAATAAATATAGATTGTGTGTCAAAAACAAGATTATAAAGACCACATTCCAACATTAGTACAACAATAAAAACTTGAACTTCCCCCAGAACCAAACAAACAGAAAAATCCCTCCCTGGCATCCATCCCTCTAAATTCAAATAGACCATGTATGGCCTTGAGAACCCTGTGACATCTTTGCTGTCAAATTACTCAAGTCCGGTGTTTCTACACAAATTTTGTGAGACAGAATTACACAGCAAAAGATAATTTTCATCCACAAAACTGTCCTGAAGGTGTTACTCCACAAAACAAACTCCAGTCGCTAGGTGGAACCAGCACAAAAAAAGGCTCTCAGGTTCCTCGAACAGTCAAGTGAATGTTCAGTGAGCCAGCCCACTCGGCTGCAATGTGAGTACCACAAGATAACTTGCTCCATTTACTTTATGAAGGACATCGCTAGCTGTGGCAATGGGATTGTTTTGAAGCCATCCTAAGCATCTATTCTCAATTTGGCCGGGAACATCAGTGCAAAAGTGACCTTCCATTAATGTAAAAGTTTCTTGCATTCCTTGAATTGATCACGTTTCTCTCTTGTCGAATTCGCAAAATCTGGAAATGCTGTGGTTTCTCCAAGATAGTCTTCCTTTACACTTCGCCTCATTTAACACAAGATCTCTTTTGGCCAGAATCGATCAGGGCCTGCCTCCCTCCACAACTCAGCGAGAAGGATCCCTGTGAGCTCACTCGATTTCCAGCTTATGGACTGTTATGTCAAGCAGATTCAGAAGGAGCTGTTGAATATTTGGTTGATGTAGATGTACAGAGTATGGGTTAAAGTGCTGCCTACCCCACCATTATATGTTGGGAAACAGTATGTGTGAGCTAGGAATTAAATTAAATTAATTAGTTCCATTGATGTGTTGGACCTCTGTTAGATCATTGATAGTTGTTGTCTCGATGTATGATGAGGTGGGCTTTGATGCAAGGCCTTCTGACTCCCTTTGGGTGTGTGAACCGTAGAGCAGAGAGTGAGAGGCTTCATCGGGACTTTTGTGTCCTGAGTTTTCCTTGGACTCTACATGGAATGGTGTGTCTGGAAGCAGCAAGAGAGTTCAGAAGAGAAGAGTCAGAGAAGAACAGAGCCAGAGAGAGAAAATGTTCTTCCTCTTTGGTGACTTTTCAGAGTAACATGGTCGAATGGTCTGTCCCTTTTCAGAATTGATTTACGACCCTTTGTTTTTGTGATTCTTGAGACTTCCTAAAAAATGTTGCATGTTTAAACATGAACTTTTATATCTTGAAAATGGTGCAAGAGTCATGACATTCATTGTCATCAACATTCTCTACATAAACAAGAAAGCATTTACATACTAAATGTGGCATACTTTCATGAATATTATGCATTGAATAGTTACCATTCTGAGTAGACTGTTATGAATAATACAAGATTGAGGATTATAGTCAAGGATTTGTTAGTTAGAAGTGATTACAAATCAGCACACATATTTTAAAAAGGTACATCAGGCTATACTAATTAATTTGTCAGTTATAAAAGTAATCACAGGTCAAATTAATTTTCAAATTATCTAGCAAGGCTAGGTGTTGTGTACATTGTTGGTTTAAATGCATTCTGTACATTTTAAAGTTAACTCTGTAAAGTACTGTGACTTTGTGTGAAATGTTCCTGAAATAAGATGAACTGTCCTTTTTAACTGCTGTTTGCAGGATAATAATCACAATGTCTTGAGATCTGATGAGTCTAAGTGTAGCAAATTGGTTTATATCAGAGGACAAAACAGAGTGTGTTCTGAGTCTTTCTTGGGAATTCCAGGACCGTGTCTTTTATTGCTTATGACCTTTGCACTTAAGGCCTCTTTGCAGAGCAGTTCTCAAGTCATGTGCAATCTAGACAAGTCTCTTTGTTAGATTTACTGGCCAGATGTGAGACTTGTTGGTGCCTTAAGTCTTTTAATTCATGACGTTGAGGAATTCCAGGATTAAAAGTTTGGGGTTTTCCTAGATTCAAATCATATTGCTGCAGTTCTTCTGCATAGATATTCCTACATATTCCCCCCATGGATTGCAGAAGTTTGAAGTGGAAGCAAACATCTGCAATTGCTGGAAAACAAGCAGAAGAAGACAAACAACAACAACAACAACAACAACAACAACAAGACAACACCTCCATCAAAGCTAAAGCACTGGTGCAGAATAAATAATTATTCAGTAAGTGTTCTAGCATTGAGGATTCTTGGTATGTTTTGGTACTATTGGACTCTTACGATTGTTCGTGTTTTAGAGTCATCATTGTGGCACGGTGGAGGGCGGGGCCGGGTCATGATTCAACACGCCCGGTCCCGTATTAGGCTAATCGAGCCTCCGAGAGGGTTAAAGGCCGACCGCGGAAGACGGACGTGAGAGAGAGATCGTTCATGGACATGTCCGTTGTCCTATGTGTTTGTCTTTTGAGTTTTCCATTAAAACTATAATTTATATTGACAAGCCGGTTCTCACCTCCTCCTTGCCCATCGTAACCCTGTGTTGCATTGGTGCCGAAACCCGAGAAGGAGGAGGGATGCCCATCGCAGAGTCATTGACACCGCCGTCCACCCTGGGGAGCGCCGCTGCATTTGGGAGTAGCCCGACCGCCCGGATGCGGGGAATGGCCGCCGTCCGCGGGGCGAGTGGGGACTGGATTCCCCGACTGCCTGGAGCGAAGGAGCCGCTGCAGGGGGCGGAGGAGTGCCCTGCCGTCCCCAGAGACGTGGAGGGGTCGAGGGAAGACCGCCGTTCGCGAGGGGAGGAGGGAAGTAACTCCCCGACCACCCGGAGCGTCTCCACTCATCGCCAGGAAAGCGGAGGGGCGTTCTGTCCGCTGGGGATCGGAGGTTGACTCCGGTTTGCCCGGAGAGGAGCGGCTGTCGTCCACCGGAGAGTATGGAGGAGTGTTCGAGGACCACGCGATGGTTCATCAGAGAACCGGTGAGTGAGCTTTTCTCTCTCTCCTCTCTCTCTCGCTCTTTCGTGCCGTGTTGGCCTTGTCCCTCGCCTATTTTTTTGTTGTTGTTGTTGTTTTCCCCTCCTGTCTCCTCCCAGGTCGAGGAAGGCGGGGATAACCAGCCAGCAGACAGATCGTAAAGCACGCCCCTACCCAGGGAAAGAGGGGGGGGGGGGATGTACGTCATGCCGGTGGCCCCTGGCCTGAGGTAATGCCGGGAGGAGTGTGGAGTGGAGGGGGGCGGAGCTGGGGTGGAATGTCACACGCCCGGTCCCCAATCGGCCTGAAGGGGCGCGCGAGGGATAAAGGCGGCCGGTGATGACGGTTCGAGAGAAAGAGCTCAATCACGGACATGTCCGTTGTGTGATTGTTTGTGCTTTTGTTTAAGTTTTCATTACAATATTATTTATATTGACAAGCCGGTTCTCGCCTCCTCCTTGCCCATCATAACCCTGTGTTACAATCATTAACTATCTTTACTAGTTCAGAAACATGTAAAGGGTAATTTGGTATTGATTGGGGTGAATCATAGTGAATACGAGCAATTGTTCGTGAAAATGAACCGATTAGAGTCAGTTCCTGTTGTATCTGTCACCAAGGGTGAAGGAGTACCCATTTAAAACCAGAAGGATTGAATTTTGTTTGACTCTCTTCACTCAGGATGTACCGAAGACTAAATCATAAACATGAATGATTGCGTTCTTTTGGAAATTGATCCGCATGGTTCAATTTTATAGCGTAACGCGGTAAGCTCCTTCAATTTAGTTGGGGTGGTTTCTTTGTCCACAATATCATGGCATATCATGGATAAATGTTTTATTCGCACAAGGCTTTCTGAATGCTCTATGAATTCATGGTGGCCTGTGAACGAAAAGCATAAGGAGTCAATCCTGATATAATGCCCTTGACTTTCTTGCTAGCTAATTGGATTAGCTTTAGCATTTTGACTATTGAGTATATCTATCATAATTTGTATGTTACATAACCAGTGTTGAGTGGTTGTTGTGACCTTGTATGGATTTGAGTGAGTGTGAAGTAGCTAATGTTTGAGTACCTTAAAGTACTGTTGGGTGCTTGATCCATGAGGAAAACAGTTTGATATTCCCTAGAGTATTTGGGTGTGTTGTAAGAACAGTTCGAACTACGTCAGACTGTTTTAGCTGTATGTGAGACTGATGTAAACTGTGTCAGACTATGTCAACCCCCCTACTTTTCTGGTTTTGGAGCTCGTTTTTGTCTACATGGTTTCGGTGGACCAATTTGAAGATTCACGCTTTGTGTCTTTGCTAATCTGGATCCTCTAGGTGACTGCGGGTGCTTCTATGTACAGTTCATAGAAGTCTTTCACACAGTTCTTGATGTCTGTATATAACTCATGAGCTGATGTATGACTGAGCTTCTGTCATGTTGAATTAGGATGTGGTTGAGGCTAATGGCTGCATTTTCTGTCCATTATCCAGAGCCATGTCGGCCACTGCTGTGCCTGGCACCTGTATTCCTGTCATTGGTTGTGACAGGAGGATTATGAAATGTCTTTATGGATGATCTTGGATGGATTCTGCTTGAAGTATGCTGTGAGTAGCTTCAGCCATTCTGGTGAGTTTTCTGCAGGTGGCTCATCTGTTTCTTGAACAGGCTTAGTTCTGTGTTCATGTGCAGGCTCAGTTCTGTGTTTGTCTGCACGGTGTTGCAATGGTTTTCGCCGTTGGTTGCCTTTAAGTGTCCATCTCGGTTCCCATATCGTCCTTTCTTTTGGACCGCTTGAGGGACATGGTCTGTTCCACGGTTTCTCCCAGTTTCTTCAAATGTGTTCTGGTGAAGAAAGTGATACAAACCTGGGATATCATGAGGGTAAATAATGAAATCATTTTTGGATGAACTTTCACTTTAAGCTGTAAAAACATGCTGTTGTTCCCTGTCAAAAAGCTACACTTTGATGCTGCACTGATTTAGCTCTTTGGGAACAACTTTAGGTGTGACCAGCTGTGAATATGTGTGCAACACGTCACTGAAATTGACCAGAATTTATAGCCTCTGCTGTCCCTTAACCCTGTGTACGTCTGTGTCATCTCTCTCTCTTCCTAGTCTTCCACTACAGTGTGTCAACATGTGGCTGAAAACTGACCCCACAGCCCTGGAAAGACTTGAAGGCGATAGTGAGTGACGTGCTGGGAAAAGTCACCAACTACCTGGCACAAAACCTCATTGGCCAGATGAAACAGTTCGACGCCACCCATCTGACACAGGAAGTAAACAACCTAATGCTGCAGTCCACAAAGACCCAAAAGGTGCAAACACATGCCATGTGCCACATAGACCAGCTAGAATCTGAAGATCAAGAACAATGTAAGGTGTCCAAACAACTGGAACAAGTGTCTGGAACTGGAACGAGAGAAATTGAATGATCCCAGGAAGCCCTGACAGCTGCCAAGCAGCAGGCTAAAGCCGCTCAAGAGGACCTGGAAAAGAAACTCCAGCACACCGAGGCGCAACTGGAAAAGGCCATGTTTGATTTGAAACAAATGAACTCTTGAAACAAGGCCTTGGAACAGAAATTAAAACCCTGACCCAGAAACTTGACCTCACCAAAGATTAGCTTGACGTGGTCAGAGATGAACTGAAACACTCTTATGAGTTAAGGTGACAGTTTAAGAAGGACAGGCATCCCACAGCAGCACCCCTGGTCTACAAGTAAGCATCCTACAACCGCAGTGAAAGGGTAAATACCAATGAACACTGAAGCAATACGTGGAATGGATCTTAAGGACCTCTACAATCTGGTATGGAACATTGACAAGTTCACACCAGATCCTGCTGAGGGTCACAAGATCCATGCTTACCTGCATGACATAGATTTCCACCTGAAAATGAGGCCTCAGATGACTAACTTTATAGACACTTTATACCTACTATGGATAACATCCTGCCATGAGGTAAAAAGTTTTCTTGAAATACAATCTAACCACACAAAGTCTGACTACCAACATTTGAGAGAGGCCCTGGTTAAAGGAATTTCAGACTCAGAGTCTGGACAAGAACTGTTTACCTCCTTGAACTCCAAACAGAGACGAAAAGAAACCATTCAAGTCTACTACCGTAGACTACGTCAAGACTACTTCCAGTCTTGAAACAAACCTGAGATGGAAGAAGAACTTGACTTCAAATCCATCTTACTCCGAAACCTGCATAATCTAGATGAGATATCATCTAGGAGTCACGGCCTGTCCTCGCACGATGACAGCTCAACAACTGCGTGATTTAGCACACAAGGCTTAGTCAGTCTCAAGCCTCACCTCTCAAGACCAAGGGCTGGCATCAGAAAATATGTGGCATCATCGCAAAGTCAGTTTCTTCAGCATAGAGCGAAGTAAAACACATGGCGTTCAAGAGTGTGACCCCCACATCAGTGCCAGACCCATATGCACGTTCAACCACTGGGAGAAATCGTGGAACAGACCACTTCCCTCAAGCAGTCCAAGAAAAAGGATGACATGAGAAACCAGATGGACACTTAAAGGCAACCGAAGACAAAAGCCATTGCAACACCATGCAGACAGACACAGAACTGAGCCTGCTTACGAACCAGATGAGCCACCAGCAGAAAACTCACCAGAACTGCTGAAGCTATTCACAGCATACTTCAAGCAGAATCCACACAAGGCCGACCATAAAGACATTTCATACTTCTGTCACACTCAACGACAGGAATATAGGCACCAGGCACAGCAGTGACTGACACGGCACCGGCTTATGGACTGAAAACTCAGGCATTAGCCTCAACCACATCTTAATCCGACATGACAGAAACTCAGTCATACAACATCTTATGACGAGTTATATACACACCTCAAGAACCGTGCAAAGACTTCAGTGAACTGTGGCTTCATCAGCACCCACAGACACCTAGAGGATCCAGATTAGCCAAGACACAAAGTGGCAATCTCCAAATGGGTCCACCGAAACAAGTCGACAAAAACAAGCTCAAAGACCAGAAAAGCAGGGAGTTTGAAACAGTCTGACACAGTTTACAACAGTCCCTCAATGCATCTAAACACTATAGGGAAAAAGTTTTCCCTCATAGACAAGGCACCCAACATTACTTTAAGGTACTCAGAAACACTATCTACTACTAGTACATATAAGGTCACCCTAATCACTCAACATTGGTTATGTAACTTACATGTTACAATTAGAAACACACTCAAATAGGCAAAATCCTAAAGATAATTCCATTTAGCTAGTAAGAAAGTCAAGGGCATTATATCAGGATTGACTCCTTATACTTTTCGTTCACGAGCCACTATGAATTCATAGAGCATTCAGAAAGCCTTGTGCGAAAAATACATTTATCCGTGATATCTACATTTTCACTTCCAAATTCTGGTGTGGAAGTGACTTTCCTTTTCATAATCAGCCACCTACTGGTTGGAGCTGGTCAAAGGTGGAGATTTATAGTCAAAAAATAAATATTGATCTGTTTCTTACCCACACCTATCATACTGTTCAGAAGAAGTGGATTTAACCACTGCATGCCTCCTTTATGTCATTCTTGGTAGGGTTGCACCAGCTGTCTGTAAGGTCTCACTAAGTTGAGATGTTAAGTTCACACTAAGGGCTTAGTAACTACTAGTTAGTTTGTAACTAAGTCAGTGCTTAATTTGGTTGCACCACCCGTTCTTTAGGCAAGACTTAACTAGTAGTTTGTAAGCACTTCGTAAAGTAATGTGAAGTTGGATAATATGACTTTTACTTCTACTGATACAATAAGGCTATGCAGCCTTACAATTTGTACACAGAAGTGTTAAAAGCCATTCATTTTAGGTTTATCTTGTTATGACCTTGTTTGCTCATGTAACTGTCAGCTGTAATAAATTATTTTTCATTGAAATATGACACATATTAAAAGTAGATTTAATAAATAGTATATTTAGCCTATGTAAATAACATTATTCAGGAACTGTGTCTAAATTACTTAATAAGGGGCATTAAATAAGTACTAATACTACAGGCTGGAAAAATGTACATTTATTCATTTTAATATCCTATATATTTTGAATGTGATGAAACTTGACACAAGGTGACAAACCCCAGAATGTGCATCGTTAGATCGGTTTCATGCTGAAGAGCTGAAGTGTAAATATCAAGATCAACTTATATTTCTAAAGGATTGAAGTCTGTCATGCAAAACAGCTTACTGATGTAATTAAAGCAGTCTGCTATTTTATTCTTCTAATCGTTACTCCTGGTCAGAGGGTTCCATAAATATTTAGTTCATATGTAGGGTTATGTCCTACATGAGTTTACTGGTGCAACGCTCAAATATTCAGTAGTGCGTAAATTGTGACTTAGTGGCCATTTATGCCACAATTAGGCTAAGGGTGTTTTCACACCTAGTTTGTTTGAGTGCTCCAAGCGCTCTCAGAGCGGTATAATGTGTATATGTGAACAACACAAGTGGTCTCAGGAGGTGGTCTGAGTACTGTTTGTTTGTGGGTCCTTTTGTGGTTCGATTGATTTGTGCAATATTAAAGCAAAGAGTTACCAGTCTGTTTTGCATTTTATGACATAAGTACCTTGTGGCTTGCCACACATAGCTGCATTACATACAGAACTTCATATTCCAGCCACAATTTACTGTCCAAACACAAGAGTTTTATGTTCTTTTTGGAGCATAAAAATTTTGGCATCCAAATCACTTGTATTGTATGGACCTACAGAGCTGAAATATTCTTCTAAAAATCTTTAAAATAAAAAGTCATACACATCTGGGATGGCATGAGGGTGAGTAAATGATAAGATAATTTTTTGATTGAACTATTTCTTTAAGTAGCACATGGGGGCCACATTGTACTCCTTTTGAGATACAATGTTCCACATTGATTTAGTTCTTGTATCTTTTAAGCCCAGAAATTGTTGTGTTCTCATTCTAATGCATGATGCACTAGTTTCTGATGTTTGTAACTGGTGGAATGTTCTGCCTGAAGTTTTGCTCTACAAAGGTTGATACCTTTCTATCAGGCATTAGAAAAAATTGATAAAGGCTAAACATAATAAAAAATATATTTTATCATCTCTACATTCCTGGTAATTTATTATAAAAATGAACACACTCTCTATATCAGGGATCAGTATAATTAAAAAAACAAACAATATAATTAAAAAAAATATTATTATTAAAAATATCACTGTTTTATTCTATTACATTAATACATTTAAAGCTACCAGTGGTTGTCTTGTTATCACGATCAATGTAATGAATACCCCTGTTCCCCATCTGTCGCTCACTTCGACGTTATGTCGAAGAAGCGACACTAGGGGTCTCTCTTGAGCGCCTTTCGCATCTCTGATCTATGAGAAAAGGCCAATGAGAAATTGACAGACAGAATTTGCATATCCCGCCCCCGGACATACGGATAAAGGGGGGTTGGGGGGGGGATGCGTCTGTTTCATTCAGAAATTTTCTTCAGAGCCTATTGGTTGTGTATGCAGCGAGCTGTGAGTCACAGTCTGTTCCTCCCATCTCTGAGCGATTGCTGTTGGATCTACGAAACATATCAGCGGCTTTCTTTTTCCCTGCATGGCAGTGCAGCATATCAGTACAAGGTCCTCCCCTTTGGCATGTCCCTGTCCCCTCGCATCTTTACGAAGGTCACAGAGGCAGCCCTTACCCCGCTCCAGGAAGCAGGCATCCGCATACTACGACTGGCTCATCCTGGCCCACTCCCGAGAGTTAATATGCGCCCACAGAGACCAGGTGCTCAGGCACCTCAGCCGCTTAGGGCTTCAGATCAACTGGGAAAAGAGCAAGCTCGCCCCGGCTCAGAGCATCTCTTTTCTCGGCATGGAGTTAGGCTCAGTCTCAATGTCCACACGCCTCACCAACGAGCGCGCGCAGTCAGTGCTGAAATGCCTCGTCGCTTTCAGGCCAGGCACAGCGGTCCCCTTAAAAAATTTCCCGAGGCTCCTGGGGCATATGGCGTCCTCCGCGGTGGTCATGCTGCTCTGGTTGATGCATATGAGACCGCTTCAACACTGGCTCCAGACTCGAGTCCTGAGACGAGCATGGCACCACGGCACGCACCGTGTGGTCATCACCCCCGCCTGCCGCCAAACGTTCAAACTCTGGACAGACCTCTGATTGCTACGGACAGGAGTCCTTTTGCAGCAGGTTTTCAGACACGTCCTGGTCACTACCAATGCCTCCAAACTGGGTTGGGGTGCCGTGTGCAACGGGCACTCAGCCGCGGGCAGCTGGAAAGGGGCCCCGCTGCGCTGGCACATCAATTGCCTAGAGTTGTTGGCTGTACTTCTTGCCCTGCGGAGGTTTCTCCCACTAATTCAGGACAAGCACGTCTTGATCCGATCAGACTGCACCACCACGGTAGTGTACATAAATCGCCAAGGAGGCGTACGCTTCCGCCACATGTCACAACTCGCCTGTCATCTCCTCCTTTGGAGCCAGCAGCAACTCAGGTCAGTGCGTGCCCCTCTCACCCTGGCAACCTCAAAGTGGTAGCTGACACGCTATCATGGCAAAACTTGCCCAGCGGAGAGTGGAGGCTCCAACCCCAGTCGGTCTAGCTTATTTGGGAACGGTTCAGCAAGGCACAAGTAGACCTGTTCGCCTCCCAAGAGACCTCCCACTGCTCCCCTCAGGGCAGACGTGCTGACACACAGCTGGCTCATGGGGCTGTGCAAGTATGCATTTCCCCCAGTGAGCCTTCTTGCACCGGTGCTGTGCAAGGTCAGGGAGAACGAGGAAAAGGTCACTCTAGTGGCCGCCTATTGGCCCACTTGGACTTGGTTTTCAGATCTCGTGCTCCTCGCTACAGCCCCTCCCTAGCAAATTTCCCTGAGGAAGGACCTTCTTTCTCAGGGACGGGGCATGCTCTGGCATCCAGACACTATCAACCAAGCTAGAGCTCCCTCTACCAGCCAACTTTACAGCCTGAAATGGCGCTTGTTCGCAAATCGGTGTTCTTCCCGGGCTGAAGACCCACAGAGGTGTGCAGTTAGGTCAGTGCTCTCATTTCTGCAGGAGAGGTTGGAGGGGAGGCTGACATCCTCCACCTTGAAGGTGTTTGTAGCTGCTATCGTGGCCCACCACGACACAGTAGACGGAAAGTTTTTGGGTAAACATGACTTAATTATCAGGTTCCTAAGAGCCGTGTGGAGGTTAAATCCCTCCCGCCCAAGCCTGTTCCCCTCCTGGGATCTCTCAGTGGTCTTCTTGGGCCTTCAGAGACCCCACTTCAAACCGCTAGAATCAGTCAAACCTCTCCCTGAAGACGGCCCTCCTGATCGTGCTCGCCTCCATCAAGAGGGTCGGTGACCTGTAAGTGTTCTCTGTCAGCGACACTCGCCTGGATTTCGGTCCTGCAGACACTCATGTGATACTAAGACAGCAACCGGGCTACGTGCCCAAGGTTCCTACGACTCCCTTCAGGGACAAGGTAGTGAACCTGCAAGTGCTGCCCTGGGAGGAGCCTGCCCCAGCCCCTTTGTTGCTTTGTCCGGTACGTGCTTTGCGTATCTATTAGGACCGCATGCAGAGCTTTAGATGTTCTGAGCAGCTCTTTGTCTGCTTTGGTGGACAGCGGAAAGGAAACGCTGTCTCCAAACAAAGGCTTTCCCACTGGGGAGTAGACGCCATTACATTGGCCTATCACACCCAGGCCTTGAACCACCCCCCCCCACGGGTCCTAGCTCTCGTGTTGCATCCTCGTGGCCACTGGCCAGAGGCACCTCCCTAGCAGACATATGCAGAGCAGCGGGATGGGTAACACCCAATACCTTTACGAGATTTTACAATCTCAGGGTTGAGTCGGTTTCTCAGGTCCGAGCCGGTAGAACTCGGTAATACGCTGCCAACAGCTTGCACCTAGCGCCCTTTCCCTCTGCTGAGGTAAAACCGCAAGCTCTTATCCTAGGAGATCCCGCTAACTCGGTTCCCTGGATGACTCCTCCCGAGCCCTCTGGTCCGCGAATTCAGCAGAGGAATTCCCGACCAAGAACCAATGCGGGTACTCCATCTACCCTGTACTGGAATAGGTGCTCCATAGGCAGGGCTCCTACGTGGAATTCCCCCTGTGTGTATTTTCCACGGTACAGTCCCCTTGTGAGCGGACCCGCGTCTCCCCTGGGCAGTTCCCACTGCCCCCTGGTCGCCGTGTCTGTACCAACTCCTCCCTCCCAATGAGGCAGGACCTATCACCACGCCACTTTCCACATGTGACTTAAAAGCCCATGTGATGTATCTCACCACTCTTTACCTCCCCCACTCTGGGCAGGTGTGGTCTCCGCAGGGTCTTTCTCCCCTGAAAGAATAGGAACCGGGAAAGATTGCCTTCCCCGATGCATAAGATGACCCCAGCTGCTTTTAACTCTATGTGAGAAACATAGAGAGAGAAAAGGCGCGGCTGGCACGGCCTGCTCCCATGCTTGGCACACCGCCTTGTTCCCCCCTATCGGGGGTAAAGAACCAGAAGGTTTTGATGATTTTTGGGGGCGTTGGGGGAAGGGTACGTGCAGTCTGACACAGCCGGTCGCTTTGGCACGTAAGATAGCTGCCCGCTCCTGTGTCAACAGCCCACGTACACGGTTCAGCGCATGGCGTGATTTAAATTAGACATAACGTCGAAGTGAGTGACAGACGGGGAATGTCTAGGTTACTGTTGTAACCTCCATTCCCTGATGGAGGGAGCGAGACGTTGTGTCCTCCCGGCCACATGTCGCTGAACCGAGCCACTGTTGCGGCCGAACCTCATTGTCGGCTCCTCAGAAAAATCCTGAATGAAACAGATACATTTCCCCCCCTTTATACCCGTATGCCCGGGGGCGGGACATGCAAATTCCGTCTGCCAATTTATCATTGGCCTTTTCTCATAGATCAGAGATGCGAAAGGCACTCAAGAGAGACCCCTAGTGTCGCTTCTTCAACACAACGTCTAGTTCCCTCCATCAGGTATGTACACTACTGTTCAAAAGTTTTAGAATAATAGTAAAGTCATCACAATTATGGAATAATAGAAATGGAAATATGGGAATTATGCTGTGACTAAAATAATCCTAAATATATAAAACTGTTTTAGCATCTTCAAATTGGCCACACTTTGACTAGATTTTGTAGAAATGTACTCTTGGCATTTTCTCATCAAACTTCTTGAGCTATCACCCTGGGAAGCTTTTTAAAAAGTATTGAAGGAGTTCCCATCTATATGCTGGGCACTTAGTGGCTTCTTTTCTTAATTATTCGGTCCAAGTCATCCATTTAAAAAACTTTTTATTTTTTTAGTTAAAAAAGTTTAGTTTTGTAATTAAGTAAATTAATATGTTGGCACAATTATATTTTTGTCTACAAAACTAATTTCAAACATTTATTTATACACTTTCTGATCAAAAGTTTTAGTAAGATCATGAGAAACATTTCAGGCAAGTGACCACACACTTTTGAACGGTGTTGAACATAAGCTAAGTATTGAAAATTACTCAAAAGTTTATCATCGATATCAAGGACATCTTTTTCTTTTCTTTTTTTTTTTAGATAAACTTCAATATTGTTTTATCACCCAGCCCTATTGATAACATTGCCTTAATCTCTCACATAAACCCAATATTCTTGGTGATATATAGCTAAATCTCTAAGACACTCAGAATCTAGTAAGCAGAAATATGAAATTGATCTTGATATGTTTCTTAAAATTAGAGGCAGGATTAATGCTGATATCTGGCTTGAGCAAGTTAAACTCACATGACACAGTAAAGCAATTGGCCTTTTTCACTGCGAAAAGTCCTTTTTGGTGCGGTCATGATGTTGAACTGTGCTTGAGGCTTCCTCCACATCCATAACAATTGGCACTGATCTACAGCTGCCTTTTAAGTTTTTTTATGTGTGATTTATACATAGACGGTGAAAAAATAGCACAATAAAAGTACGGTTACAGCACTTAAAATTTTCTCAAGTAGAAGTAAATGCATACAATTTTTAAAACAACTTAAAAAATACAATTCCTGGGAAAAGCTACTTAATTACAGCAATGCGAATATTTGTAATTTGTTACTTTACACCCCTGACAATCTATAGCGACCAGCAAGTTTTTTAAGTATTGTTATGAGTCTCCTAAGGATCTAGCCACTTTTTTTGTCCTCAAGGTTTTTTTGCTGGGTTATCATGCTGGGTCAGTTTCAAGATAAATGTATGTGTCATTGGACAGGAACAGTCTTTTATCAGACATACAGTATAAAATACCATCTGGACCAAACAAAGTAATGTCAATGAACACCCACACTGCACACGACAGCAGCAGACCTGAAATTAATTCAGTCTCTCTCTCTCTCTCTAGAGCTGATGAGCTGCCTAGTGATGCTGAACACAAGGATGTCTGCACTGTAGAGACAAAATAATATGCCCGTAAAACACTCAGCAGGAATAAAGTAATTCAGGCTGTTTAAGAACCATCTTGTGTTGATGGATCTACATAATATGAGAATGGAGATCTGATTTTCATTTAGCCACAATGAGCATCCAAATGCCTGTTGATGATACTCAGTGAAATAAAGTACACAGAATGTTTATTTTCAGCATTGTCTTTGTTAGAATAAGGGTGGCATCCCACAAGCCAATTTACAGCCGTTTTGCGGTCGTAAGCTCCATTTACATTGTCATTGAAGTATAAGATGGAGTCAGTGTGCAACCCGTAAAACACATCTAGCCTGTTTAAAAATGTTATCGGAGGCGGTCAGTGGGGCGGACTTTTACGGCATTGGCACTGACCAATGAGCTTCTTCTCACACCAAAGAATTAACAAGCCAATCTCCTGCTAACATCTGTTCCTAACATTTTCTTCTGCAAATGTAAGCCATATCTTATAAATAGGGCCCTATGAAATTTGTTTTATGTCTTCCTAAATTGTATCCCTTTCTCCCTACACCAAATTCTGTGTTTTCCATTTTATTTTCTCTAGATTACATGTTTTTCTCTAATTGTATATCTAAAAAAAAAAAATCATGTCAAATAAAATTCATAAAATTTTAATCAAATGAAAATATAATAATTCATGTTCAAAAAAACTTTACAGTTATTTTGATCTGCACAACAGAAATTCACAGTATAAATTAAAAGACTGATGAAAAAATATGATTACCTGCAGCACAAGGCTTCTATGGCTGAATCACAGCATGCTGTTATTCAGTACACTCTTGCTTGTGTGATATTGCTTGAATCTAATAATAATAATAATAACAACTTTTTTTTTTGGCGGAAATCTGAGTGAAGACCTTTGAGTTCCTGTGTGTATTTGACAGTATACACACTCTTTCTAAGCAGGAAATAACACAATTTTCATGACTTTCAGAAAAAATTATGACAAAAATCTCCTGTGATGCATGTATGTACACTGTTGGACATTGTTAGTATTGTTAGTAGTAAAAAAAATAAAAAAAAATAAAAAATACAGCTGAGAGTGAAAAATGTTTGAACAAGACTTTCTACAAATCCTCAGTGCTAAAGCTGAAGACACTCCTAATTATGGTTAGCACTGAAATTTATTTTCATGAAATACTTGTGTGTGTCTGTATTCAGATGGATTATCCTGGTTTTACAATGAATGTATGTTCCATTTATATATCGCTTTGACTACAAAGCGCTTTACCTAGTGACAAGGGGACTCTCCTCAACCACCACCAGTGTGCATTATTCACTTGGATGTTGTGACGGCAGCCATAGTGCGCTAATACACTCACCATACACCAACAATTGGTGGAGAAGAGAAAGTAGAGTGATATAGCCAATTCAAGGATGTGGAATATTAGGAGGCCATGATAATTAAGGGCCAAAGAGAAGAAATTGGCCAGGAAAGCGGGGTTACATCCCTACTCTTTATGAGAAGTGCACTAGGAGTTATAATGACTGAAGAGAATCAGCCTCAACTGAACATCTCACCTGAAAGACAGTGCCTTTTTTTCAGTACAGGGTTGCCATTACTATACTGAGGTGTTAGGACCCACACAGACCGCAGGGTGAGGACCCCCTGCTGACCTCACTAACACCATTTTCATCTTTTTCAACAGCAAAGTTTTCCCAATGAGGTCTCCCATCCAGGTACTGACCAGGTTCAACTCTGCTTAGCTTCAGTGGGTAACCAATCAAATGCTACAGGTTAATATGGCTGCTGACAAATGAAGTCAAAAATAAAAAAAGAGGATGTCAAAAAATGAAAATAAATAAATAAAATAGGATGTGTGTTATTAGTTAGATGGAATGCCAGAATAGGCATTGGACCTCGGTGCAAATCCAAGTTTTGTATGAGTGTGAGTCTGTGTGTATTGACAGCATTATTAAATATTTAATTTCGTGTGGAGCTTTTTGTTACTGTGCTTCCACTAATGGAAGCATGCCAGTCATAAGAGAAGATGGCACGATCAACTTCCTGCCACTGTAACACCCACAGCTGTCAGCAGCTCTCTATCCCCATCTCTGCGTTCCCTCCTCATTTTTATTTTTCTGCTTGAAGGGTGGGTGTTCCGACAGTGGAATAAGAACATGGTTATTTTCTGAGCAGCACAGGGTGTGTAGAGAGGTCAGGAGAGAGAGAGTGTGTGTCATGAGAGAGATGTGACACATGCTTTCACTGACTTAATACTGAGCTTGAAAGTTACTGTACTACCTGCCTTTAAACAGGGTGAAAGCTTATTAATGAATATGTTCATCTGACTGATAGCACCTGGTCACATTTCCTGTCAGGTATTCTAAAAATTAAAATGATTTATGTATTTTAAGTAAGTCGAATAAAATGTATATATATATATATAAAAAAAAAATGATATCATATATATATGTAATTGCAAGAGAGAGAGAGAGAGAGAGAGAGAGAGATAATCAGACCACACTTAATGAGAGCAGTCAGCACAAGATCAAGGGACATGTTCTCGCTTCTTGCGTCAAAGGCTAATGATGGGATTTCGAAAGACCATCTCGTGAGACCAGTGAAATGAATCAACCACAGCGAGTGTGACACAAAACAGCACAAACAGATAGCCTTACCATACTACGATCAAGCTCAGATTACTGCAAAATCAGACATCAGCCTTGATGTAGTCGATAAGGTGTAACTGAATTAATCATGGCCAGAAAAGGCATCTCTAACCCTTGTGTCAATTCAAAAGGTTTTTTTTTTTAAGACTGTATTATGACTGCTTTATTCAGGCAGTAATCTAGTGGTATAAATCATCCATAGATGCCGTTTTACACTTATATGTTGTTGAAATAGTTTTATGTTGCCTGGAGCTTTATGCTGAGATTTTTTACTGCAAAAACAACCACTGAATCATTATGAACTCCTTGTACTCCCTTAATTTAATATAATTTAATCCTTGTACTTGTCTTCTTTAATAACCACAAAATCATCTCACATGATAAAAACATGATTTATTTGATTTTACACGTCTCTGATAAAAACATAAATACGAATTAGTCTTATCAGAAAGAAACATCATGACAACATCATGAGTGTATTTTCTTATACTGTAAAACAACACTAATATATTAACTTTGGGAGTTTGTGGTTGAACCTCATTCAAGTTTAAGGGGGTTTCCTCAAACAGAATGTGAATGTACTATGAAAATGTTACATACAATGTGAGAATCCCTCTCCTCATTGGAAGCAAAGTTGCCTCAAGGACCCATATATTTATCAAACCCATTTTTTTCTGTATTTAGACATTTTAGGTAAAATCTTCTTTGCACGAACTGCAGGTCAGTGAGATGTTTCACACATCATCTTTTGATATGGTTTTAATAAGTGTGTAAAATATAAATAGATTTGAAAAGTTTTCTTGAAAACAGAAATTAAAAATGTAAATAATAATATAATAAAAAGGTTTGCTAGATTTGTCTTGCTAAATTAAGGCGGAATCACTTCAGAAGGTGGTAAAGAAAATGTAAGGCACCCAACACATTTGCAGTTTCCTAAAAGAGAGAAATGTGTGCAGTTTTTGTCTACCATGGATGCAATAAAACTGGTATGTTCTGTATATACTGTACATATTGTTCTAAAATGAGATGTCAAAGAAAATAAAGCAAATCCTTGATTTTTGAATAAATCCAAAGTTTTGCAGCTATATTGTTTTCATTACAGTTGATTACTCGGGAGTTGATGGATTATGTTTTATCAAATGCACACACACTGGAAATTTTTTTGTGAAGAAAGGACTCTTCTCTCCCCAAAATATAACAGAATTAACTATCATCATATTCTCAGGCCTCACTTTCTAAAAACATTCTATAAATATTTCCAAAAGTTGGAAAGTTTCATACATATTTTTCAAGTATGTTGAAGTTAAAGTTTTCAAACTATATGTAACAAGGTCTGTGCAATTTGACCTGATTTATCCCACCTGAAACATGCCCTAAAACCATTTTTTTCCATTTCACAGCTAATACTTCCTCATTAATAAAACTCTCTCAACTCCTTCCGGTGTAACAGAAACATTAATGACACTCACAGCAAGAGCTGAGTGGAGAAAATTAAATTAGTCTGAAAGCCTGCTGCTGTACACAAGTGTTTTCACAGGCAGATCAATGATGTCCCTGTATCTCTGACCATGTTTACATGCACTTAAGAAAATTATTTATTCCAGGGTTTTTGCAGAAAGCAGTTTTACTTACACTGCTTAAGGGAAAGCATCTTAACACACCTGGGTTTCTCCCAGAGAATGCGGCTTATGTTGGCATGTAAATGTATAGCAGCGTTCTTACAGGTTTTTGAGGAGTGCATATGTGTGTGAACAGATTGGGTAACAAACGTAATAGGATGTATCCCAACAGCAAGTCAACATAGTGGAAAAAAATTCAACATTTCTGGCAGTACAGTGAGAAAAGCACATAACATATAAACTATACCAATTTATACACACAGATGTAAAATATTGTATATCCCTCATGTTTGTGAATATTTGGCATATTTTAGAGTCCAAAATAAAGGGAAATCTGGGAACTTCACGGTGCACCGGGACTATGTGAAAAAAAACAGTGAACAGGGAAAGGTCCAAGTGTTAGTGGGCGGGGTCCGGTGGCTGTAAATGCTCCCCTCGTCGGGATTTGGGGCACAATAGGCGATGGCTTGTTTGAAGCAGCTCAGCTTCCCTGGCAGCCGTGGTACATGTGAGGGGAATGACGGCCTTGCAACCTTGCCTGTTGGCCGCAAGGCATGCTCCAATCCCTGGCATACCATCTAACGAATGACATCATTAGATCTAAATAATATCCTTGCTCTCGCCTTAAAAATGAAAATTGGATAAGATGCGGCGTACAGTCTTTGCTCATAGTGCTGTGCTTTGTGCTTATGAAAATAAAGCCCATTGTGTTTCTTGGAGAACAAAATAGTCCAAAGAAGCAACAACATTAAGATTTTGTTTATGCAAGCGAAAACAAAGACTAACAGCCTGTCTGTTTCAGAGTACATGTATGGAATGGAGTGACAACAGTTTCCCCTCAAAATGCTCTATAATCAATTCACTCCAGCTCTACTCCATTTCCAATTCCCTGCTCAATGATGAGAGAAAAGGCTCTCATCTGGAAGTACTTTTATGGTGCTTTTTGTCCTTCTTGGAGCTTCACATCCCTGAGGCCTGATGTATAAATGTTGAGTATGCACAATAAAGGCACTGAAATGTGCATACGCAATTTCCCACGCACACATCAGGACTTATACAAAAATAAACCTGTGCACCATACACAAACTATTGACTATGCATACGCACACTGGCCAAGTAATGAACTGAAAAAAATAAATAAAAATAAGACTAACATAATATAATTATTAAACAGAATAAAAACTGTTAAGCAATCAGATCAGAAGTGACTGTTATCCATACAATATTAGTCTATGTAAATTTTTCAGAACTAATTGAAAGCTGTAAAAAGAAAACATTGCTAATGGATGCACTGCTTTTGTAAAACTCCCATAGCATTATACAGAGGGAATAATTTTGGTGACTGTCATAACCTTCATTCCCTGATGGAGAGAATGAGATGTTGTGTCGATGTAGTGACACTATAGGTCGCTCTTGAGTGCCCCGAACACCTCAATTCTTTTGAGAAAAGGCCAATGAGAATTGGCCAGTGGAATTTGCATGCCATTCCCCCAGACATATGGGTATAAAAGGAGAAGGAATGCCCACTCTCATTCAGGTTTTGTGATGAGGAGCCGAGACAAGTTCCAGCTATTTCAGCGGCTAGAACAGTATTGTGGCAAGAGGGACACAACTTTTCGTTACCTCCATCAGGGAACGGAGGTTACGAGGGGGGGTGTGACGTAACTATCATGGGAGCAGGCCATGCCAGCTGCGGCCTTTTCTCTCTATTTTTTCTCTCCACAGAGTGTTAGATCTGGCTGGGGCCATCTAACGCTATTATACGTATCAGGGAAGGTGTTCTTTTACGTTCCTATTCTTTCGGGAAAAGACCCAGCGGAGACCACATCCTGTCCAAAGGGGAGGTCAACATGTGGCAATACGACACGTGGGCTCACCAGTCGCACGTGGAAAGGGTGAAGTGGTAAATACATCACAGTAATCAGCACCTTTGGAGCACCAGCACAAGGCATGTTAATACCCATAATGGGTCTAGCTGCGAATTTGTGAGCCACAAAGCTAGGGAAGAAGAACATCCAGGATCCACGACTTTGTGAACTTGACTGGGGGTAAAAGCGCACACTTTTGCCTCAGGGGAGGGGAAGGGCACTATACACAAGTGATACACCCAGCCAGTTGTTCTGTATTACCAAACTCTACCTGTTCATACCTGACAAAACATGTGACAATATCGGCTCAACCTGGAGACTGTAAAATCATGCAAAGGTATTGGGTGTAGCCCAGCCCGCTGCTAGAGAGGTGCCATGGGCCAGTGCCCACGAGGATGCCACACTCCTAGTAGAGTGTGCTCGTATTCCCAAAGAGGCGGGCACGGGCTGGGCCTGGTATGCCACAGCGATGGCATCCACGATCCAGTGGGAAAGCCTCTGTTTGGAGACAACGTTCCCTTTCCACTGTCTGCCGAAGCAGACAAAGAGCTGCTCAGAGTGTCTAAAGCTCTGTGTGCCATCCAAGTATGTTCGCAAAGCACACACTGGACACAGCAATGACAGAGTTATGTCTGCCTCCTCCAGGGGCAGCGCTTGCAGGCTCACCACCTGATCCCTGAAGGAGGTCGTGGGAACCTTGGGCATATAGCCCGGCCGGGGTCTCAGGCTCACATGAGAATCAGCTGTACCGAAATCCAGGCAAGTGTCGCTGACAGAAAATGCTTGCAGGTCCCCGACCCTCTTGATGGAGTTGAGCGCAATCATGAGGGACATCTAGCACGAAGGCCCAGGAGGACCCATGAGGGGAAGAGGCATGGCCTGGGAGGATTCAGCCTCCGGGCACCTCTGAGGAACCTGATGATCAGGTTGTGCTTCCCTAGGGACTTACCATCCACTGCGTCATGGTGGGCCGCTATATCAGCTACATATATCTTCAAGGTGGAAGGGGACAGCTGACCCGACTGCGCATCTCTGGGGCTATTTGTCTCTGGAAGAATACCAATTTGTGAACAAGTGCCACTTCAGGGCATAAAACTGACTCGTAGAGGGAGCGCTGGCCTAAGTGATCGTGTCTACAACTAGTGGTGGTAGTCCAATTAGGTCTTCCGTGTCCCATCCAAGGGCCAGATGTGGAGGTTCCAGAGGTCTGGTGTGGGTACCAGATGGTGCCCCATCCCTGAGAAAGTCCCTCATCTCGACCAGATTCAGTCACTGTTGGCTTTCCAAGGTGGACATCGCCTGCCAGAGTGCTCGCGCTGTGACCTTTGTCGCCCAGAGGGTGAGGTTGGTCGCCTAGCGCAGCTCCTGCAGTATGTCAGAATCAGGAATACCCACATGTAGGTCTTTTAGTGCCTTGGCCTGGTGTACCTGCAGGAGGGCCATGGCATGCAGGGCGGAGGCGGCCTGTCCAACAGCACTGTAGGCTTTGGTCTTAAGAGATGACCGAGTCCTACAGACCCTGGAGGAGAGCGCCGGACGATCCCGCCAGGTGGCAGCGTTTTACGGGCACAGGTGCATCGCAACAGCCTTATCCACCTGAGGGATCTCCGTGTACCCGTGGACCCCCCTGCCATCGAGGGTAGTGAGAGCGGACGAACCAGGAAGTCTGTTTTGACTCCATGACCTCGTCTGCTCGTCAGCACCTCCGAGGTCATGTAGTCAAAATCAAGCAGCAAGCGCTCAGGGGAGGGTGGAGGGTTCCAGTCCAACCCGATACTCGCGGCCTCAGACTGGGCAGGCAGAACCGAAGGTGGCAGCCCTGTCGAGTCCTCAGCGTCTGACATCGCCAGTGCGCTCTCCGATGCATCGAAGACTCATCCTGCTCGCAGGCCCGATAGAGAAGTCAAGCTGGCCATGAGGAAGGCTGGTCTAATTTCAGAACCAGATGGGAGCAAATGAGTTACCCGGCAAAACCGCGCCCATTGAACTCCCCAAATAGCCTCCAGCGCCAGCCTCATATCCGTGGGTAGAAGGTGCAGCGGGGGTGGCTGCTACAGTGGCTTTTCCACTTTGGAAGAAGCAAAGCTGCGACCACAACTTTGCCATGGTCATATTCTTGCAATGAGAACATGAACCAGCCACAAATGCTGCCTCAGTGTGATCGCTGTCCAGACACGAGGCAGCACCTGTGACAGTCGGAGGTGGATATTTAACGACCGCATCCAGGAATCACTCAAAATGGAAAGGCATCTTTATAAAGATGCGTCTTTAAAAAGATGTTCAACGTAAATGTGTGTGCTCTAATAGAGAAAATATACTCTTTAAATACACTCTTTTAACACTGTCGAAGTGCCCAGCGGCGAGAAAGCCGCTGGAAATCCACCATATATGGAACAACATACGCTTCTTAAGAGGTGAATAGAACAGCAGTAGTATATACTGTAGCTTGCTGATAGTGCAACTGATCTGCTCCAAAGAAAAAATCTGAATGAGAGTGGGCATTCCTTCTCCTTTTATACTCATATGTCCAGGGGAGTGGCATGCAAATTCCACTGGCCAATTCTCATTGGCCTTTTCTCAAAAGAATAAAGGTGTTTGGGGCTTTCAAGAGCGACCCCTAGTGTCACTACATCGACACAACGTCGAGTGAGTGACAGAAGGGGAACTAAATTTAATGACAGCTACATTGCAAATACTAGTGGTTGGCTGTCTGGATAGTTCTTATCAGAAACATGGTACTGTACAGTAACACATAAGTGAGCACAACATAGGCATAAATTGTGCTGCCTGCCACATCTGCCATTTAATACTGACACGAAATGCAATGACAACATTGTGGTACTAAAAAACATGAAAAATACCAAACAAAACATAATCTTATACGTTGCACATATAATTAATTTTAAAAAGGCTGATGATGTCAGATAGTATTTTATACTGCAAAAGTGTTGTCTTATTCACAATTTGGTGGTGTTGGTCTAGTGTGTCTACCATCAACGGGGGATGTGCATGTGACCTTCGTTTCAGCGCATTTAGTTTGGGTTAGTACCATGATGCTCCTAGATCCGGACCTCATAAAAACAATATTAAAAATTACATGAGAAGCAAAATTGCATAAATTAGGTAAATCATTTCTAAATGGTGTGAGAACTGGACACTTAAATAATATAGGCAAATAATAAAATGTGTTCTAAATATAATAAGAAATATTTTCTGTAAATAAGTCAGAATTTACAATAATGTTTCTAGGTAAATTTACCTTGTTTAAAGGATGGTTATATATTTTTACACTAAAACAAGACAAAGATTAAGAAACTATTTTAGCAGCAGCATCTACTTACATGCTACATGTAGGTTTCAGTGTGTATATTATCTTCTATAGCTTCTCATACTATACCCTTAACCACGGTAGTATCATGAGTTTTGATGTTAATATGCAATGGTAATTAAATGCAGATGAGGTCATTTATAGTAAAAACAAGTGCTGTACACTCCATATCTGATTATTTCATGTTTATATTATAGCCACATCCAGTTTGTTTCTCTCGGATGTACTGTATAAAGCATTTAAAGATCTTGTTTAGTGGAGGGGGTGGACTGAATTTCTTAGACTCTAGGCTTTTGGCTCCTGTTGATAAGAGATGTTGGCAGAGTAAAGGCAAACAAATAATTTAAGAATAAAAAGATCAATAGCATCTTTACTAAATCTCCCCCTCAAGACTCTCATTACAGTAATCCAAAGTCATCTTTCTCTGCCAAATCAGAAATTGTGGAAACCAAGTCAATATTAGTTTTACTGACTGAAAGCTTCAGTAGCACTCGAGGGGATTACTGAAACCATCCAGGAAATGAGAAAATGCTTAAATACTGTATTTTAATTACAGTATTTCAGTGTATTTACACCAGTGTGAAGATGCTATAAAGGCGCACTCAGTAATATTTTATGTTTGCTGAAACCTAGTTGTGTAGATGCAGCATCATACAAATGTTCTCAGTTACCAATATACATAAAAAACTATTCAAAGTCAGCCATGATTCATTTCTTTCACAAGAGAAAGTGTCCAATTGCAAGTAAAAAGTACAATTAGTAATTAACAATATAAGTAATACAAGTCATATTGCTGAACGTTGCATAACAATATGTTGGCGCTAATGAATCACCATCCAGCATCTAATATGTCGAATATTTCAGCTTTTCCTTTAAGGTGGTTTTCATACTGAGTACGATTCCTGCACACTGAATATGAGTGCAATTGTACCTGGTAATAATAATAATACAAATTTTAATTATATAGTGCCTTTCCACAAGCTCAAGCATACTTTACACTCCATATACATTTAACAGGACAAAGTACATGAATATACATTTCAACAGAATTTACAATCTTAATTACAAAGGGGGAAATAAAACATCAAACAGTAATAGACAGATTATGCACTGAGCAAAGATATGTTTTAAGATTTAAAGATGAGATTTAAATATAGAAATAGCGGAGATGTCACGGAGGCTCCGAGTGTAATGAACTGGCCATGGAGATGGTGTTAGGATCCATGTGCTGGAAATTTATTAGAACACAAGCAAACAATCCAAATCGGCAGGCAAATAGAGGTAGTCATTATGCGGGCGAAAATAGACCAAAAAGACAGTCCAACAAGGCAAACAAAACAAAGGGGTATCCAAAAAGCAGCAAATCCAGGAAAACAGGCAAGGTTATAACAAATAAACAATCAGCAATGGAAAAATGCTTGGTAAGGCAGGGTAAGATGGCAATTCTTTGCAACGTGACAATGGAAACAGCATGGTATTTATATAGTTCAGACAGGAAGTCACCAAAGAAGAAACAGTATAGTGTTAGTATTTGGGAGAGGGCTCCCTCTGGTGGTTGGGAGGGGTAACAACCACGGATGTAACAACTCCTGATGTTCTTCTGCTGGGGTGTCTCCTTGGTTGTGGTGCTGGATGATTAGGATGGGCATGATGAAATTCTTGGATCAAGGATGGGTCCAATATGTCCTTGGCAGCTACTCATGATCTTTCCTCTGGTCCATAACCCTCCCAGTCCACCAAGTTGCATCTGGCTCCCTCGGCATCTTGAGTCCATGCTCTCTCTGACCATATACGCTGGGGCTCCATCTACCTCCAATGGAGGCTCAGAAGTCGTAGTTCCAGAGACAGACGCTGCATGGATGGGTTTCAGCAATTACACATGAAAGGAAGGAGAGATGCGGTAATTAGCAGGAAGATCGAAATGGTAAGTAACTGTGTTTATTTGATGGATAATTCTGAAAGGACCCATATATAGTTGGGATGGGTTTGTCTCCACCAGTATGCTGGGAAGCGCTGAGCTCAGACAGCTCGCTGTAACCGGACATGTGCACTGCTCCACACTCTCTCGCTTCGCCAATCGTCCACCGCTTGCACCGTAGAAGGTTCTCCTGACCAAGGGAACATCAAGGGTTGGTAGCCCAGCATGCAATGAAAGGGGATGAAACATAGATGTATGGGTGAGGGAGTTCTGTGCATATTCGGCCCAGGGCAGGAAGTCACTCTGTTTTTCCTGTTCATGGCTACAATAGCTTTGAAGGTATCTGCCAATCTCTTGATTCAGATGTAGCACCTGTCCATTGGTCTGAGGGTGATAACCACAGGTGAGACTCACATTAATGTCCAAATGTTTGCAGAAAGCCTGCCAAACTCTTGATGTGAACTGAGGACCTCAAACGGACACGATGTCCTCTGGTAATCCATAGACCCTAAAGACTTGGTGGAACAAAGCATTAGCAGTTTCCATGGCAGTGGGTAAACCCTTGAAAGGGACAAGACTACATGATTTGGAAAATCAGTCAATGATTACCAGAATTGTAGTGTATCCATGGGAGTTTGGTAGGTCTGTAACGAAGACAATGGACAGGTGAGACCATGGTCTTTGTGGTATTGGCAGCGGAGTGAGCCCAGAGTGAGGTTGGAGGTGAGGTGGATCGTGTCTGCCTTGCTGTTCTTGCTGCCAGGGCGGTAAGTGACTGTAAAATTGAATCTGGTGAAAAACTTTGACCATCTTGCTTGACTTGGATTCAGTCTCTTGGCTGCCTTGATATATTCTAGATTCTTGTGATCGTTGATAACTTGGAAACGCTTTCATGGAAAGAAACTCCTTATTCCCCACATCATAGATATGTTTAGCTGAGTTCAACTTCCAGGAGAAGAAGGCACAAGGTTAAAGCTTGCCTGGTGTTCCGTAACATTGTGACAGGACTGCTCCAATCACACAATCTGAAGCATCTACTTCAACAACGAAGGGAAGATTTGGGTCAGGATGTTTCAGTATCAGAGTGGTCGTGAAGCTTGACTTGAGAGAGATGAAGGCTTGGTATGTGGCATCATTGCATGGCAATTTTCTTGGCTTTCCCTTGAGCAATGATGTGAGTGGTGCTGCAATGGTACTGTAGTTTCTAATGAAACGGCAATAGAAGTTGGCAAAGTCCAGGAACTGCTGTAGTTCCTGGAGTTTAGTAGTTCGAGGCCATTCGGTGGAAGCTGTTACCTTTGAAACAACTCGCATTTCTCTGCCTTGACAAAAAGTTGATGTTTCTGGAGACGTGACAAGACTGTCTTGAGCTGTTGGATAAGTTGTTCCATGTTTTATGAGTAGATGTGGATGTCGTCAATGTAAGCCACCACACAATGATTCAGTAAGTCTCTGAATATCTCGTTGATGAAAGACTGGAAAACCGAGGGGGCGTTAGCAAGTCCATATGGCATGACCAAATATTCATAGTGCACTCTGGTGGTGATAAATGCAGTCTTCCACTTATCCCCTTCTCCGATACTGACGAGGTTATAAGCACCCCTAAGATCCAGATTGTTATAGATATTGGCTTCACGGAGTTGTTCAAGGGCTGAAGGGATAAGTGGCAATGGGTAACAATATTTTATGGTGACAGAGTTCAGGCCTCAATAGTCGATACAGATTTGTAGACCTCCATCCTTTTTATTACGAAAAAGAATCCTTCAACAGCTGGGGAGGTGGAGGGATGGAAGTAACCAGAGGCAAGGTCTTCTTCAATGTAATTATCCATGGCGAGGGTCTCCGGGCGTGACAATGCATAGGCCTTGCTTCTTGGTGGAGCTGTATTGGACAGAAATTCAATGCCACAGTCCCATGGATGATGAGGAGGAAATTATGTAGCTTTAATCTTGCTAAACACTTCACTGAACTCTGCATACTCCTTGGGAATCGTGGTCTCCTTCTGTGATTTAGGGCTCTCTATACTGGTGATAAAGCAAGTCCTGGAAACAGCAACGTGGAGACAATGTTCATGACAGAAACTTGACCAATGTGTGAGCTCACCTTAGTTCCAGGATATCAATGGGTCATGGTCGGCCAGCCAGAGATGATCCAGGATAAGAGTGTGATTGGGTGAGTTGATGAAATATAGTGAAATATTTTTAATATGAAAAAGTCCAATCTTGATAGTGATCGGAACAGTCTGTTGGGTTACCAACAGTCTGTCAGTACCAATAGGTGGGTTGTCCACAGTGATGTTAAGCTTAGGAGGGCATTCAATGGTGGTTATGTTGAGTTATTGTACAATCCCCTGATTAATCCACCAGAATCCACTAATGCTGTAACACATTTTAAATGATCACCAATGGAGATTTATACAGGCAAGAGAAAATTATGTGAGGTGGGTGATTTAATGTTCATAGTACTCATGTGCTGCCTTGACTCAGGGAAACTTGATTTTTTGTGTGGGCATGCAGCATTAAGATGACGTGTTGAACCACAGTAGAAGTAAAGGTTTTTGTTGCGTTGACATTGGTGTTCCTCCATGGAAACACATGAGTGTGAGCAACATGCATGGGTTTGGGTGATACGGTGGATGTCTGGGCCTGTGCTGATAAAACAACTGAGGCCGTGAAGCATTCTGAAGCAGGTTATCAATCTTGATAGCCATAGTGATATGTTCAGAAAGATTCATAATTTAATCCTGGCAGTTTAGTTCTGTCCTGAGTTTCAGGTTAAGCCACTTGTGGAAAACATTCTTTAGAGCGACATCATTCCACCCACTATGAGCCACTAGTGTCCTGAACAGAACTGCATAATCCGCTGCTGATCGATGACCCTTGTGTAGATGAAGTAGCTGAAGAGAGATATCTTGACAGCCCGCTGGACACTCTAAGACTTTGTGGATTTTTTGAACGAAGTAATCTAATGAAACATGGATTTGAGTATATTTATACCAAACCCCGGCGGCCCAATCGAGAGCTTTGCCGGTAAGTAGTGACATAAAAAAATTATATTTGATCAAATGATTCAGGCTGATTTTGAAAAAAATACCTTGCATTGTTGTAAAAATCCCTGGCATTTTTCAGCAGAACCATCAAACGTTTCAGGGAGAGCAAAGCTTACCTGTTTAGCATGGGGAGCTGGCAGTGAGTGAATGTATTGTGTCAAACATTCATTGGCAGCTCGTAGGTTGTTCAGCTGGTCTTGGCAGGGCTGCAATCAGGATTTATGGACAGGGGGGCAACATTTTACAAATTGGGTGACAGACTTTGACTATGCATGCTTACTGCCAACCTGAATATGAAAAATTAATATTTTAATTAAGAGAGTTTTCTTGCTATTAAGGACTTTTTGTGTTTATTTAAAAAAAAATGACAACAAACAAACAGCAACCCCTACTTACCGCAGCACTGCCCTCATACACACCCACTCTAGCACCATCCACCACCACCCACCCATCCTTGTGTTATTCAATCAGCAATGGCAATGGAAAAATTCTTGGTATGGCAGGGTAAGATGGCAATACTTCACAAAGTGACAATGGAAACAGCATGGTATTTATATTTTCAGACAGAAGAAGAAATAGAAATAGAACAGATAGATGAAATCTAGGGACAGACAACAATTTGGAAGAACGAAGAGTTAATGCTGGTGTGTATGGATGCAACAGATCACTTATATAACAAGGTGCCCATCTCAGCGATGGTCTGGTTTCAGAATCTTTTAGATTCTATTGAACCCCGGTGCTCTTGTGTCACCACACATCATGGACATTCACATGATGGAGAATACAACGCGGGTCGCTATATTTGTGTTTTTTATTAATTTGGTGTCATTATGCACACCGAAGTGAATGAATCTTGCACCTCTGTGCATTGCATGCCATAATTAATAATAAATATTGGATACTTGCAAACTGTCTTTTATAGGAGACAGCTGGTTGCAAGCAATATATTTGCTGTGTTGCTAATGTTCCCCTGTCACTCATGATGCACATGCATCTGTGTTTTTTTGCAACTAATGATGTTGTCATTGCTAAATCGACAAAAATGCATGCGTAAGTTATTGTACTACCTGAATAAGTGCAGACCTGAGTACAGGTTTCTTTCTCACTCATGCAATCCGTGCCATAGTTCAGTTGCATCTGAACTTAGACCACCTCCTACAGGTGGCGCCCGTCGCAACGGGAGAAGGCCATGACTCCTAGATTGTAGCTCTCCATGAGATGCAGATTTCTGAGGAAGAGTGTTTTGAAGTAGATTTTCTCTGCAATCTCAGCTTTGTTTCGAGACACAAAGTATGCCTGCCTAAGTTCTTGTTCAGACTCGGGCTCTGAAAATTCCTTTATCATTGCCTCTCGCAGTAGCTGATATTCAGGATTTCTGTAGGTTTGCTGTCTGTCTTGGAAACCTCGCATCTCAGGACTGAATGTTGTTTTTCACAGGCAGAATCTGTCTTGGTTGGTTATCTGAGACCTCATTTCCAGGTAGAAGTCTATGTCTCACAAATAAGAGTGTGGACTGAGACGTGGTCATGTGTCTGTCGCTGGGGAGAGAGGAAGTGGTAAGGGTCATCATCCTGGTGATTTAATGATACATAACACCTGTGTCTCATTACAGTGACGGCGGAGACAGGCTTGAAAAGCTGCCGAGAACACCAGTGAGGGAGAGAGGCTTGGTCTTGGTCCAACAGGCTTGGCCTCTGCAAATAGTAAGGAGAGAGAGAAAAAAGTAAGACAGAAGAAAAAATACATTAAAATAAAACAAAGGAAGACTTAATGAACAAAATCCATCAATACGGTACATTTTCATGTTGTTATGCTTAATAGCAATATTGGGAATTCTGATTCTGAGACTTGGTGCTCGTTGACAGTGATTGCATATCAGAAAAGCTTAAAAACAGCTTAAATTATTTTAATTTTTTTGTACAGCCTTGAGTTGCGTTTAAATCAAGTGGGTATCCACATTGGGAGACAGATCATCCCACGCACACCAGAATTACAGTAGCCAACAAGTGAATAATATAAGACTGGAAACTGAGGATTTGCAGCAAATTTGCCACTTGTTATTTTCACATGAAAATGACCTTGTGATTTGTCGAACATTTTTGCCAGAATTTGCAGAACTTCACAGGTAGTGGTGAACATGCAGCAAACCTTTGGCAACATTGGACAATTTGCTGCAAGTTTGTGGCAAATTTGTAATGAACTCCCAATTTTTGCAAAGTAAACTGTAACAGCCCTTACAACAAATCTGGTTGTTGCCACAAATGCACCACTCATTAATTTTCAGGTAATACTTTACAATAAGTTTCCATTTTTTATCATTATTTAACATGAACTAACTTTGAACAATACTTAAGCATTTATTCATCTTAATTAATGTTAATTTCAACATTTACTAATACATTTTTAAAATCAAATGTTGTATTTGTTACCATTAGTTAATGCACGATGAACTAACATGAACTAACAATGAACAACTGTATTTTTATTAACTAACATTAACAAAGATGAATCAATTGTGTAAGAAATATATTGTATATTTGTTAGTTTATGATACATAATGCATTAACTAATTTTCATGAATGGAAGCTTATTTTAAAGTGTTACCAATTTTCACATGAAAATTAGTTTGGCAGCAATCTCTTCATTGTCACCAATGGTTTGCTGCAGGTTCACCACTAATGTTGAAGAGATGCAAACTTCTGGCAAAAATTTGCGGCAAATAACAATTTAATTTGCATGTGAAAATCACGAGTAGCGAATTTGTGATTCTACAGTTTAATTAAGATACACAAGTTTTGTTGTAATAAGTGTAATTTTATAAAAAATAAAATAATAAATGAATAAATTAAATATGCCATCACATTTCTTGTTGGTTTAGATTTGTTTATTTAAAATATAGTTAGGATCTATTATTGGGTTGTAATTATGTCCCTAAAAAGTCTGTAAACACACCTTTTACAAGAATTGTATTCAATTTGTTATATCTGCTCTGCAGAAATCTGAAATGATATCATTATTTTGTAACAAACAGCAGAGGGTAAATAAAAAAATAATGGCATTTCTTTTTTCCAAATAATTATTTTAAAAAAGGTACAAAAAGAATGAATGGAATTGTTCAGATGAATTGGAACCAGAATTCCCAGCCCTACCGAGAATCTCGATCAACTCTGTGTCTGATGCAGATATAGCACTGTTTTCCACCACTTGGGGGGTAATACAGACACTGCTCCTCAATTGAGTATTACTAGGTCTAAGCATCATGGACTTCCAGTGATATCGATATACCCTCTTCTTCCTCGCCACCAAACGTGATAGAACCATGCGCATCGATCTTATGGTGCAGGTCATCACAGTTGAACCGCATGGGTGAAGATGCTCTATATGGTGGAGTGGAGGAGCGAAGGCTAGTGCCATTTGGTTTAGGGTTCCGGAGTACATGAGATGTCCACGCTGCCAGAAAAAGGAACATTTGGAGGGGATGATTCTGGGCTCCAGGCAGAGTAGCCAAAAACTGTTCTCAAGTACAATTACTTGAAAAAAAAAAAATAAAGAATTACTCAAGTAGCAGTAAAAGTGCTAACATAAGTAATTTCAGTAAGGAAATTACAAGACTTCAGTAAGAGTAAGAAAAGTATCCAATTAAAAGTGTCCTCAAGTAGTGAGGAAATCATTACTTTCACAAATGATATAATGGACATTCCATTATATAATAGGGGAACTCCCAACATTCCATTACATAATACACATTTAACATGTATTACAGAATTATTATTTGTATTATTATTAATGGAATTTCTGTAAAAATGTATTATCATGTTGTTCCAAACCTGTATGACTTTCTTTCTTCCATGCAACACAATAAGGAGATTTTAGACAGAATGTTAGCCTTGGTCACCATTTACTTTCAGTGAATGTTTTAGTTTTTATATATATATATTGAAAGTGAAAGGTGACTAAGACTGTCTGTCCCATATTTTGTAACATATTTTGTGTTCCACCAAATACAAAGGGACACACAGGTTTGGAACAACATGAGGGTAGGGCAAGTGTGACAGAATATTAAATTATGACTGATCTTTTTAATGGGGTAGTTCACCCAAAAAAATTTCACCATCATACCTTCCCAGATATGTATGACTTCATTTCTTCTGCTGAACACAAATTATGATTTTTAGAATATTTCAGCTCTGTAGGTCAGTACAATGTAAGTGAAAGGGTGCCAAAATGTTGATGATCCTAAAAGCACATAAAGGCTGCATAAAAGTAATTCATAAGACTCCAGTTGTTAAATTAATATCTTCAAAAGTGATATGATAGGTGTGGGTGAGAAACAGATAAATATTTTTTAAATAAGTATTTTTTTTGCTAGAAATTCTTCTCCCAGTCCAGCAGGGGGCGATATGGAGAGAAGAATGTGAATCACCAAAAGTACAAGATGAAGAATGTGAAAGTGATCTGTTTCTCATCCACAACTATCACATCGCGTCTGGAGATATAGATTTAACCACTAGAGTCTTATTGATTACCTTTATGCTGAATTATGTGATGTTTTATAACTTTAAAATGTTGGCACAGATTCACATGCATTATATGAATCAAAAGAGCTGAAAAAATATTCTAAAAATATGAATTTGTGTTCAGCAGATGAGAGAAAGTCATACACATCTGGGAAGGCATGAGGGTGTGTAAATGGGTGTTTTTTGGGTGAACTATTCCTTTAAGGGCTCTTGTCAAATTTGAATGAATTTGTGAATAAGAAAAAGAGAGGTTTGGAAAAATGTATAGTAATTATTACGGTGAAAACATGAACAACATCACACAGGGACATTATATATAATGCTGAAATATAAACCAAAGCAAGATCATGTTTTATTATTGCTTACTTTTGCTATTTCATAGCTTTTAGTTGTTTGTTCAATGTAGTTACAGTTTTCAGTGTCGAAAGAATATAGAAAATTTGTTATATCCATAGCTATACACAGTACAGCTTCTCCCTAAACAAATAGTATGCAGCCTGTGAAGGGCACCACACACAGAAATTCTGTCTGTTCTCTTATTTCTCTCCCATTCCTGTTAGGGTGTCCAATTGATTCTCTCCACTCAGTGATGCACCCGCTGAGATTCGTGTTGAAAGAGCCTTGGTCATAGGTGATTCTGCTGTAAGGAACATGGAAATAGAGACTCCAGCCTTATGCGTCTGACATCAGATCAAATTTACAAGTGCTGGCTAATGCTAAATGTACATTTTCTCAAATTATTATTCGAGTCACTAATGATGTTCGGCTTTGCCAGTCAGAGATCACTAGAGATAATGTTAAAGGGGTGTGTGAACGTGCAAAAATGATGACAGACACTGTAATATGCTCTGGCCACCTCTCTGCTCATTGTGGTGTCGAGGTTTACAGTAGATTAGTATCACTGAATGGCTGGATGTCTGAGTGGTGTCCGGTGTCCGGAAAATAGCATAGGATTTATAGACAATTGGAAGAGTTTTTGGGGTAGACCTGACCTCTCAAAGAGAGATGGACTATCCCTCCAGGGATTAATGTGATTAAGGTCAAACATGAAAAAAATAAAAATAAAAATAAATTAAATGTGATCAGGCCAATAATAGCCTGCAATTGGACTACATACCCCTAGGGGTCACCCTTGTGAATATGTGTGGTGAAGTATCCAAAAGAGAGCGTGATGTATTGTCCAGTGTTAGAGATACCTGTGCGCATGTGTCAGCTGGTGCGTGTTTGAGTGAAGAGAAGTGTCATATTTGAGGAAAAAAGTGATAGCTCACGCTGGTTGTTTGAGTGCATTCGTTGGGCAGTCGAAATATTCAACTGTTGCACCGAACTTATGTTTCTCCATGTGCAAGAGATCTTCATGGTGCGAGTTTGAAGAAGCCTCCATGACGGAGATCGAGCGTGAGTGTTCATTTAATTTGTTAAGAGTTATTTGTACTACTATTTGTTACATTTAATGTTGTGATTTCTGAAGGGGAAGTAAATGATTCTTCTTTCTCCTGTCACAAATGATGTTAGAGGGGAGAAGTGAGACACGCGAGCGTACACGTGAGTTATTAGTCACGTGATTGTTCCTGTGCGGTGCAGCGCTTCATAAAGTGAGTGTCATTTATTCGGTTATCTATGACATGCTTTTATTGAATTAAGGGGAAGTCTGATGAGTGGTAAAGTGTTAATGTTCATCTGAGCCAATTTCTAATTTGTCTTATGAGAAGGAATGTAATATGGGAAAGTATTAGTTCTGTGTTTTTTTGTCTTGGATGTTGTCTGCCTTATTGTGTACAACAGACAAACGCTTTTGGACATTGGTTCGGCAATCACACACCGAAAACCGGACTTCACATTCCTCAATGCCGACCCGCGGTCTACAAACACGCCAGCGGATCCCTTTGTTTGGGCTGCCCGGCCGCGGAAACGCAGAAGGAAAAGGGGAAAAAGAGCCGGCGTTCTCATCAGATTAAGACGTCGCGCAAATCGCCCCCCGCTACCCAGTATACTACTGGCAAATGTTCAGTCTCTGGACAACAAGCTCTGCGAGCTGAGAGCACGGATCTCTTTCCAACGAGAGACGAGAGAATGCTGTGTTATCTGTCTTACGGAAACCTGGATGTCCGTGGAAATTCCAGACTCGGCCATCGAACCCACGGGTTTCTCCGTGCACCGAGCGGACAGAGCGAAAGACCTCTCAGGTAAAAGCAGAGGTGGAGGTGTATGTTTTATGATCAACAAATCATGGTGTGATCAGAGGAATGTACATTTTATCAGGTCTTTCTGCTCTCCTGATCTGGAATTTCTCATGCTTCTGTGTCGACCATTCTGGCTACCGAGGGAATTCACAGCGGTCATTATCACTGCTGTGTACATCCCCCCACAAGCCAACACAGACCGGGCACTTAGGGAACTGTATGAGTGTATAAGTCAGCAGGAAACCGCGCACCCTGAGGCCGCGTTCATTGTTGCCGGGGACTTCAACAAAGCCTACTTTAAAACAATAGCACCAAAATACCACCAACACATCAACTTTAACACACGAGGGGACCGGGTTTTGGATCATTGCTATTCTCCTTTCCGGGATGGCTACAAATCCCTCCCCCGCCCACCATTTGGCAAATCCGACCACTCTTCCGTTCTGCTTCTGCCCGCTTACAGGCAGAAACTGAAACGGGAAGCACCCGCCCTCAGAATGATCCAGTGCTGGTCGGACCAATCAGACTCTGCGCTACAGGACTGTTTTGATCACGCGGACTGGGAGAAGTTCCGGTCTGCCTCCGATGACGACATCGAGGTTTACGCTGATAGCGTAACGTGTTTCATCAGGAAGTGCGTAGAGGACGTTGTTCCGACAAAAAATATAAGGATCTACCCCAACCAGAAACCATGGGTTAACGGCGATGTTCGCGCGGCACTTACTGCGCGGACCACCGCTTTTAATTCCGGGAATGCGGAGGAGCGTAAACAAGCCAGTTATGCCCTCCGTAACTCCATCCGTGCAGCCAAACGCCAGTACAGGCACAAAATTGAAGAACAGTTCAACACCACTGACTCCAGAAGTATGTGGCAGGGAATTAACACCATCACGGACTATAAACGGAGTAAAAACTCCGCCATGAACACCGCTGCCTCTCTCCCGGACGAGCTTAATACATTTTATGCTCGTTTCGAGGACAACAACACCGCCCTCACAGAGAGAGCACTCGCGGCCGATACTACAGAGGCTGGTTCACTCTCCGTCTCTGTTGCGGATGTAACCCGATCCTTCCGACGGGTGAACGTTCGTAAAGCCCGCGGGTCCAGACGGCATTCCGGGCCGCGTCATCAGAGCATGCGCGAACCAACTGGCTGGTGTTTTTACGGACATTTTCAACTTGTCCCTATCCCTGTCTGTAGTCCCCACATGCTTCAAAACATCAACCATTGTGCCTGTACCGTAGCAATCAAAAATCACTTGCTTAAATGACTGGCGTCCTGTTGCCCTCACCCCCATCATCAGCAAATGCTTTGAGAGGTTGATCAGAGATCACATCTGCTCTGTTCTGCCCACCTCTTTGGACCCATTGCAGTTTGCCTACCGCAACAACCGCTCCACTGATGATGCCATTGCATCTACAATACACACTGCTCTATCCCACCTGGAAAAAAGGAACACATATGTGAGAATGCTGTTTGTAGACTACAGCTCAGCATTCAACACCATAATGCCCTCCAAGCTTGATGAGAAACTCCGGGCTCTGGGCTTAAACAGCTCGCTGTGCAGCTGGATCCTGGATTTCCTGTCAGGCAGACGTCAGGTGGTTAGAATGGGCAGCAACATCTCCTCATCACTGACCCTCAACACTGGAGCCCCGCAGGGCTGTGTTCTCAGCCCACTCCTGTATTCCCTTTACACACATGACTGTGTGGCGACACATAGCTCCAATGCCATCATTAAGTTTGCTGACGATACGACGGTTGTAGGTCTGATCACTGACAATGATGAAACAGCCTACAGAGAGGAGGTGCACACTCTGACACGCTGGTGTCAGGAGCACAACCTCTCCCTCAACGTCAGTAAAACCAAGGAGCTTGTGGTGGACTTCAGGAAGAAAGACAGAGAACACAGCCCCATCACCATTAATGGAGCACCGGTGGAGAGAGTCAGCAGCTTCAAGTTCCTCGGTGTCCACATTACTGAGGAACTCACATGGTCCGTCCACACTGAGGCCGTTGTGAAGAAGGCTCACCAGTGCCTCTTCTTCCTGAGACGGCTGAGGAAGTTTGGAATGAACCACCACATCCTCACACGGTCCTACATCAGCACCGTAGAGAGCATCCTGACTGGCTGCATCACCGCCTGGTACGGCAATAGCACCGCCCACAACCACAAAGACCTGCAAAGGGTGGTGCGAACGGCCAGAAACATCATCGGAGGTGAGCTTCCCTCCCTCCAGGATATATATAACAGACGGTGTGTGAATAAAGCTCGGAGGATTATCAAAGACTCCAGCCACCCGAGTCATGGGCTGCTTTCACTGCTTCCATCAGGCAGGCGGTATCGCAGCATCAGGACCCGCACCACCCGACTACATGACAGCTTCTTCCCACAAGCAATAAGACTTTTGAACACATGATCTCTCACGATCAACAATCAGCACTGCACTTTATTAATCATCACTCTGTCAATATATTCTCCCAATTCAATTAGTGTTTATATATATTTATACCCTTATCTAGTGTATGTGTATTCTACATTGTGTGTATTGTGTACATTTGTTATGTAAATTGTTGTGTAAGTACGTGTACATTTGTTATGTAAATTGTTTTGTGTAAATATGTTGTTTATTGTAAAGTGGTTTATGTCTCGTCACTGTCATGACTGCTATGTTACTCCTGAACTGCACACAAGAATTTCACCTACTGTTGCACTCGTGTACACAGTAGTGTGACAATAAAGTGATTTGATTTGATTTTGATTTGATTTATTAAATGTACTGATTCATTCTGATTTGTAAGTATGAGTGGCTTATGTGTATGTATCTTTTTATTAATCTTTCTGTTTTATTTTTCTAGGAAACAGTTAAAGCCACTACCGTTGTTTATTAGAGGTTTAATTATTTCCATAAATAGTTTTGTGTAATTTGTTTCACTTTGGGATATCTGTAACTCCTTTTGGGAAGTTGTGAAGTGATGCTGATGTGAATCAACACTCTGATTCATCTAAAAGGTGAAATAACCATAAGGGATAAAGATACATATTTAGTTTTCTTTGTTATTTTGGAACATTGTATTTCAGATATACAAGTGTGAGTATTGACATCCTATTATAATTTTCTTTTGTTCTTTTGCTGCTGTTGTAAGTTTTTATGTAAAATGCCTACACACAAACGGGAACCACAGACATTAATGCCGTGTCTTTCTCAAGCATGGTCGGAAATAAAGAATCCATTTTAGATGTCTTGCTGTGTCTGTCTCTTTAAAAGGAAGCACGTTCACATGGCCACATAAAGATAAACATCATATGAAGGTAGAGCTAGTAAACATTAGATCTCTTTATACCAAAGCACTAATTGTAAATTAAATTATTACAGATCATAGTTTGGATTCACTCTGTTTGACCGAAACCTGGCTTAAACTGGATCAATAAATTAGTTTAAATGAATCTACTCCCTCAGGCTATTGTTTAAAAACATTAGCCTCGTCTGAAGAGTCGAAGAGGAGGTGTTGCTACAATTTACAGTGAAGTTTTAGGTGTTAATCAGAGGACAGGATATAAGTCTTTTGAATTAATAATGCTTAATGTGACACCATCAGTTATAATATTGTATTCTTTTGCCCTTGCAATTTTTTATCAGCTCCTGTGACACATTGGGATTAGCATTTATCGATATGCTCAACTCTCTTGGACAAAATGTGACAGGACCAACTCATCGCTATAATCATATGCTAGATTTCATTTTGTCATATGGAGTTGATGTTGATACTATTGATATTCTTCCACAGAGCGATGACATCTCAGATCATTACCTCGTCTCTTGTATGCTGCAATCAGTTATTGTTACTCAATCTACACCATTCTATATTTCAGGTACAACTATTCTTTCAACCACTTAATATAGCGCCACTAATAATCTTTCAGCTCTATCTCATAAACTCAGTAAGCCCCAAAGTCTATAAGAACTTGATTAAATAACCAAAAAATATAAATATAGTCTTCTCAAGCACTCTTGATAGTGTTACCACCCTTCAATTAAAGAAAATTTAATAAAAAAAGCCCCACACCATGGTACAATGATCAAATTCATGCTCTGAAGAGAGGAGTTCAGAAACTGGTGCGCAAGTGGAAGAATGCAAAATTAGAGGTATTTCACGGTGCATGGAAGGATAGTGGCTGTAGCTACAGACAGCCACTAAAAGCTGCCAGGTCAGCATATTATAGCAAACTAATAGAAAATAACCACAACAATCCTAGATGTTTATTCAGTACTGTGGCTAAATTGGTTAGGAATAAAGCCTGAAAAAGATATTCCATTGCAGCACAATAGGAATGACTTCACGACTTTCTTTACCTGTTAAAATTGAAATAATCAGAAATACTTGAAATAAATATTTGAATTATGCAATCATCTGTCACAGTACCTCAGAAAACAGAGTCTCATAATTTTCTTCATGTGCAACTTCAATCCTTCGCTGTCATAGGTCACGAAGAGCTAACAAAACATATCGAAACATCAAAAGCCACAACATGAATGTTAGATCCAATACCAACTAAGCTTTTAAAAGAGGTATTCCTTGTAATCTCAGAACCTCTTCTTAATATTGTTAACTCCTCGCTATCCTTAGGACATGTCCCAAGAAACTTTAAAATGGCAGTTATCAAACTGCTTATTAAGAAGCTACAACATGACCGTGGATAACTGACCAATTTCAAATCTACCATTTATGTCAAAAATACTAGAAAATGTAGTTTCATCCCAATTTAATTTCTACAGAGAAATAATATATATGAGCAATTTCAGTCAGGATTTAGGCCCCATCACAGTACAGAGGCTGGACTGCACTTATCAGAGTTACAAATCACTTGCTCTTATCATCTGATCATGGCTGCATTTCACTTCTAGTGCTTTGAGATCTTAGTGCTGCCTTCGACACAATAGATTATGACATTCTCTTGAATAGAGAACTATGTTGGCATTTTTGGACTTGCATTAGCATGGTTTAGGTCCTATTTTGCAGGCTGCTACCACTTTTTCTATGTAAATGAGGAATTGTCAAACCAAATAAAAGATTTAGGGCCTCTGCTTTTCTCCTTCTATATGCTTCCCCTTGGAGATATTATCAGGAATTGTGGAATAAATGTCCACTGTTATGCCGATGGTACCCAAATTTATATTTTTTCCAAACCTGATGAAATTTCCAAATTAGAAGAGTGTATCAATGAAATCAAAGATTGGATGGCCAGAAATGTCCTTTACTCAATTCTGACAAAACAGTGATAGCCTAATGTCAAACTCGCATTAATGTTGAGTTGTTTGCAAAAGGCCTGTCAAACCTTGGATATGAACTGTGGTCCTTGGTCGGATACAATGTCCAGCAGGCCATAGATCCTGAAAACCTAATGAAACAGAGCATTAGCAGATTCCATGGCGGTAGGTAGACCTTTCATTAGGATGAGTCTGCATGATTTGAAGAACCGGTCAATTACACACAGGATGGTGGTAAATCCACTAGAATTTGGCAGATCAGTCACAAAGTCGATGGACAGGTGGGACCATGGTCTTTGGGGAATAGGTTGTGATTGTATTAGGCCAGCTGGAAGTTCCTTGGGGGTCTTAGATTGGGCACAGACTTGGCCAGATTTGACATAAGCAGTAAAATCATTGATCAAAGATTGCCACCAGAATTTATTACAAACCAGATTAATATTTCTCTGAATACCTGGATGTCCTGAGCTGAGGGAATTATGACCTCACTGGATGGTCCTCTGGCATAGCCACTTGGGTACGTAGTGCTTGTTTGTAGGACATTCAGGTGGTATAGGGTCTGCTTGTTGTTCCCTTTGGATATCCTTCATGATATCCCATCTGATGATTGTGAGGATAACAGAAGGTGGTAATATTGGTTTTGACTGTGGGCATGTATGTGGTGGATCATACCTGCGTGAAAGGGTGTCTATTTTACTGTTCTTGCTAACAGAGCAATAAGTGACTGTGAACTGAAACCTAGTGAAGAACAATGACCATCGGGCTTAACGTGGGTTGAGTCTTTTGGCACTCTTAATATGCTCAAGGTTCTTATGATCAGTGATAACTTGAAATAGATGTTTTGCCCATTCTAGCCACTGACACCATTGTTCAAGAGCATCCTTCATGGACAGTAGTTCCTTGTTCCCCACATCGTATTTACTCTCTGCTGAATTTAACTTCCTGGAAAATAAAGCAAATGGATAAAGCTTGCCACGACAAATAAAATCGTTTCAATGTCACAGTCTGATGCATCAATGTCTACCATGAATGAAAGGTTAAGGTCTTACTGTTTGAGAATGTGGGCGGTTGTAAAGTTGGTCTTCAGTGAGCTTCTTGGGCTGCATCACTCCATGGTAATTTTGTGGGTTTACCCTTGAGAAGTGAAGTGAGAGGGGCAGCGATGAGACTGTAGTTTCTTATGAATCTATGGTAAAAGTTGGTGAAACCCAAAAATCGCTGAAGCTCCTTTCGGCCATTCCGTAACTGCCTGGATATTGGAAGAGTCCATCTCTATGCCTCGGTGGCTAATGTTATATCCAGGAACATGGTATGAGTGGTGTGGAACAATTCTCGACTTTGACATAAAGTTGGTGTTGTTGAAGGCGAGAAAGAACAGTCTTGATGTTTTGGATGTGTTGTGCCTTATCCTGTGAATAGATGAGGATATCGTCAATATATTATGACATACTGGTTGAGAAGATTTAATTGATGAAATATTGAAATACAGCTGGTGAGTTAGCAAGCCCTTAGGGCATGACCTGGTATTCATAGTACCCCCTAGTGGTAATGAATGTAGTTTTCCACTTGTCCCTTTCTCTAATTCAGATGAGATTGTATTGGATATCAATATTTAACGGTCACTTTATTTAACTCTTTCTTCTCGACAAAGAAGAAACCTGCAGCAGAAGATGAAGTGGAAGGATGAATGAATCCAGATGCTAGCGCCTCTTCAATATAGCTCTCCATGGCTAGGGTCTCTGGTCGTGACATTGGATAAACCTTGCTTCTAGTAGGGGATGCATTGGGTAGCAGTTCAATGGTGCAGTCACTTGAACGATGAGGAGGTAACTGTGTTGCTTTCATTTTGTTAAATATGTCAGCGAACTCAGCATATTCATCAGGAATTAGGGCTCTCAATGCTGGTGGTTAGACATGGCATGGAAACAGTGACATGAAGACAGTTCAATCAGCAGTAATGTGACCATTGTGTTAGCTCATAATGACAGAATGCATGAATAAAGCATGAACTTGCTTCAGTGTATAATAAAACATTATATATAATTTGGGACTGTGAGACAATGTTTACATTTTTCACCATAATAATTACTAGAATAAGGTTTCCAAACTTCTATTCTAATTGACAGATTCGTTCAAATCATAGAGGCATCCTAAAAGTGTTGATAGTTTACATTTAATTAATATTCTGTCATCATTTCCCTGCCCTCATGTTCTTCCAACACCTTGAAACTTTCTGTATTCTGTGGAACCCAAAATATGTTATACAAAATTTTAGGGACTGTCAGACAGCATTCCCTTTCAAAATATGGAGAGGGGAAACATGCAGTGAAAGTAAATAATGAAGTTTAGCAAAGGAGTAATTTCCCCCAAATTGAAAATTCTTGTATCACCCTAATTCCATCCCAGATGTTTTTTTCTTCTTCTGCTGAACACAAAGATTTGTAGAAAAATATCTCAGTTCTGTTGGTTCATATTATGCAAGTGAACGGTAAACAAAACTTTGAAGCTCAGAAAGCACATAAAGGCAGCTGTATATGAATTCAAATGACACTGGTTCAATCTATGTTGAAGAGATCTGATAAGTGTGGGTGAGAAACAGATCAATATTTAAATCCTTTTTTACTAATACATCTCCACTTTCACATTCTTCTTGTGTTTCTGGTGATTCAATTGTTTGTGCATATCACCACCTACTGTGCAGGGAGGAGAATTAATTGTAAAAAAAAGGACTTTATATATTATAAAGTTATAGATATTTATCTGTTTCTCACTCACACCTACCATATTGCTTCTGAAAATCATGTATGAATTACTTTTATGCTGCCTCTATGTGTTTTTTGGAGCTTCAAAGTTCTGGTCACCATTAACTTGCATTGTATGGACCAACAGCTGATATATTCTTCTTGAAATCTTCATTTGTGTTCTAAAGAAGAAAGAAAGTCTGTGCTCTAGGAGAGCAAACATCCATTGTGTTATATGTGAAAGTAACTAGTTACCCACTACTTGAGTATTCTTTTTATTGGATACTTTCTTACTCGAGTAATTTTTAACATTATTAATTTTACTTCTACTTGAGTAATATATTTTTTAAAGTAATTGTATTTTTACTTGAGTAAAGTTTTTGGCTACTCTACCCACCTCTGTAGATCTGTCAATCACGTCCATCTTGTGTTATGTCTGTTTTATAGTTCTAAAGTTAGGGTGCAGTCATGTCTAATTTCATTTGCCTTGTGCATTCAGGTTAAGACTGTTGTCATTGGTGTTCAGATAATTTAATTTCTGCTGTCCATTCCAGTGATTCTGAACTGTGGGAAGAGTGAGGCCTACAGTATGATATTGAAACTAGTAACTGACAATATTTTCTTTTTCTTTTTGTTTTAATTCAAAACAAGCTCTTTTGGCACAACAGTTAATTGTATGATTAATTGGACATAAACTTGGCTAAATATATGAATATAATATATTTAATTTGTGTGATATGAGAAATATTACTCTCCTGAATTGAAAAAAATTTGGTCAAGATGTTCGCCATTCTGACATAATTGTTCCTTTTACAAAAAGCTTCACTATGATGCTGCGCTTTGCTAAGCGCTATGGGGAACGACCCAGTCGTGAACGAGCTGTGAATATGTGTGTAACACGTCAATGAACATTGACCGGAATTTATAGCCTCGGCTGATGTAGTCATTAGACGCACCTGTGGCCAGGCTATAAATGGATGCGTCACCAGGTGTCGTCAGATCCTCTTTTTTCAGAGCGATTCTGTGTGTGTGTGTGTGTGTGTGTGTGTGTGTGTGTGTGTGTGTGTGTGTGTGTGTGTGTGTGTGTGTGTGTGTGTGTGTGTGTGTGTGTGTGTGTGTGTTTGTGTTACACAAACCCTGTCAAAACTTTCTTTCCTCTGCTAGGTTTTAGAATTTAAAATTTGAGGCAGTGTGAAGTGAACCTTTTCTCCTTTCTCTTCTGTCTAGAATATATATATTTAAAAGAAAGAGAGAATGACTTTGTTTGGGGGAAGAGCACGCTGCTCTCGCATTGCAGCAGTGGGGGTGCGAGCACTGTGATTTGCTTCAGACAAAGTGCTTCACGCTCGCCTCGCTTGCTTCCGGGACTCAGCACTCACTTAATTTATGGATCTGGCTGAGGAACGAGAGACGGGTTCATCCCTTTCGCTCGCTCTCTCCCCAGACCCAGCTGATCCTTGTAAGCCTGAAGCGCGCCTCGGCGCCTCTTCGGTTCACGAGGACACTGAATCGCTGTAAATCCCGCGCATAATAATAAAGCGGCTGCGGAATTAAGAGACAAATGCGAGCATTGCGATCTGCTTTCGGGCAAAATGTTTCGCGCTCGCCTCCCTTACTTCCGGGAGTTGCCACATTTAATTCGGGGCTCTCTCCCCAGACCCAGCTGGTCCTTCCCGTGATCTCGAAGCGCGCTTTGGCGCCTCTTCGGTTCACGAGGGGGGCGGAGCACTGAACCGCTGTACATTTCACGCACAATAATAAAGCGGCTGAGAAATTACTCGAGGTGATTACGCGGGCTGTGGCCAGACTAAAACTAGACTGGCCACGCGAACAAGAGACCCTCCCCCAAACGCTCCAAACTATTAGACAAATTTCTGTCTGGTGGCCAAAATAATTAAATAAATAAAAGAGGGAATGGAACTCTATATCAGTCCCTTCCTTTCTTCTATGACCTCCATAACAAGTATTTTCCTTATGGAGGAAATTTATACTTCCTGTGTCTTCGTGCCCTCGACGTTGGTGTATTGAACTATCGTGGGTGCTGAAGCGCGGGGGTATTTGGTGATGCCGCCGGTAGAAGAGACACCTGCGGCTTTTCTCTCGCCTGGCTCGGCATCATCACTGAAGAGACCTACTCCCCCCACAAAGCTGTGCAGGACCACCTCCACGCTTGTGGGGAAAGCTTATCAGGCAGCAGGTCAGGCTGGTGTTGCCCTGCACACTATGGCAGTGTTACAAGCGCACTAGGCTAAACCTGTTGAAGGACCTGAGTGTAGGCACCTCACTCAGGGGGAGGGGCCTTCAGCCACCCAGCCCCGCCCCGGTCCTTCTAGACAGGAAGCTCTAAAACAAAACGTGGCGAATCGTGCTCCCCCTCGTAAAGACTGGGGTCCAGTTCGTCACCCTCAGCAGCCCCAATGCAAGACCTCAGGGGCATGATTTCTAAGAAAAAGAAACCCTGACGGTCTTGTACCCAGCCTTGTGGGGGTAGTTCCCCTCGGGACGGGGCGCGTGTATCATCCACTTCGGCCCTCCCGATACCCTCACGAAACCTCTTCACTCCTGCCGCCTTTGGTGTTTCGGGTGATAGAGGCTTCCAACAAAGAGTTGGGTGTACCATTGCTTCCTGCCTTGATCCAGGACGCGGAACACTCGACATCCCCTCAACAGGAAGTGTCAGAAATAATATCCATCTCAGAGAACCTGGCAGCGTGGAAACTTCTGCCTGGTATTTCTATGTGGGTTCTAGAATCAGTAGAAAGAGGCTACAGAATTCTATTTGCTCGCCGTCCTCCCCGTTTCAACAGCGTGGTTCCCACTACCGTGAAACCGGGACAGGCATGTCTACTGTGGAAAGAACTGCAAAATCTCTTGGTTAAAGGGGCCATAGAACATGTTCCCCTTCCAGAGAAAGAGTCAGGCTATTACAGCAGATACTTCCTGGTTCCCAAGAAGGGTGGGGGGTTGCGTCCGATTCTAGATCTTTGGGGCTTGAACCGCTCTGTGTTCAAGTCCTAGATCTGACTATCAAGACGATCATGTCACAAGCCCAACATCACGTTTGGCTGGTCACCATCGATGTCATGGACGCATATCTTCATATAGAGCCACAGCAGAGGAAGTTCCTGAGGTTCGCTTTCGGGGGCGAAGCCTTCTAGTATCGGGTTCTTCCATTTGGCCTAGCCCTATTAACCCGCACATTCAGGGAATGCATGGATGCAGCACTGGCTCCTCTGCGACTCCAGGGCATCCACATTCTGAATTTTATAGACGACTGGCTGATCCTAGCACAGTTCCAAGAACTGGCAGTTCAGCACAGGGATATCGTCTTGATGCATCTGGGGGTTATATGGAATTCGGTCTCGATGCAGGCACAATCGTCTCCCGCACGAATCGTTTCCATTCAGAACACCCTGAGCAAGGTCAGGCTAGGTTGAGGTTGCACTGCTTGTCAGTATCATTGAATACTAGGTCTCATGGCGTTGGTGTCTGCGGTGATCCCTTCGGACCTTCTGCACATGAGACCGCTTCAGCTGTGGCTGGAAGGTCCCCTAAGGCAAATAAGGGTTACGCGCCACGTGCTTCGTTCCCTTTCTATGTGGTTCAGACCCCGGTTCTTACCTTGGGTCCCACTCTAGGTGCATCTTGTCGTCGCAGGCTGCTAACGACAGACGCCTCCCTGACGGGCTGGGTAGCGGCCTTAAGTGGTCGTCCGGCTTAAAGGGATAGGAGGGTCGTCAGTTCGGTTGTCACAGTAACTGTCTCGAGCTGATGGCCGTATTTCTGGCCCTGAAATACTTCCTCCTGAGGCTGCCATGTCTTGGTGCGGGTGGGCAATACAGTGGTAGCCTCTTACGTAAACCATCGGGGGGATCCACGTTCACGTCAGCTGAATTTCTGGCATGTTGGATCCTCCTTGGGGCCCAGGGCAGCTCCTGTCACTCAGGACAGTTTTGTCCCTGGATGCCCGTGTGTGTGGGAGCAGATTTACTCTGAGGTAGTGAACAAATCTAGGGCAGAAGAGGACCTCTTCGCCTCTATGATAGCGCAATGTCTCCTCTACTTCTCCCTAAGTCACCCAGCCCCCTTGGGTCGGGACTTAAAGGCACATACATGACCCTGAATCTGTCTGTATGCGTTTTTGTCGAGTCTTGGCAAAGTTCGCCAGCAAGGGTCTTGCCTCCTTCTAATGGCGCTGTGCTGGCCGAACAGGATATGTTTCTCGAATGCCTCTCCTCAACGGCTCGCCTTTGGCGATTCCGAACAGGAAGGACCTTCTCATCACTGGCTCGAATTGTGAAACCTTTCATGCTTGGCCCCTAAGGGAACCAACTGAGGTTCACAGGGCTTTCTCTTGAGGTTATCGAGACCATTTCAAGTGCTAGGGCTCCCTCCACTTGGAACTGATCTGGGTAGATTTTACAGGGCAGAAGAGGACCTCTTCGCCTCTGTTGATAGCGCAACGTCTCCTCTACTTCTCCCCGAGTCACCCAGTTTCCCCCCCTAAGTTCATGTTACAGAACCAGCTAACTGCCAGTTTGCTTCAGTTCTGGATTTTCTGTAGAAAGAACTGTCAGTGGGCACTTGCCTCACCACTGCCAGGTTCTATGTGGCCTCCACTGCGGTTTGCCACGCCTTGGTGGGAAGGGTGCCCCCTATGAGGCATCCTTGCTAGGACCTCTTCATAGGGTAAGACCCCCTTTTTTAGACCTCTAGAGTCCGTGTTTGGTAGACTTCTGACTCTCAGGATGGTTTTTCTTATGACAATTACGTCTCTAAGGAGACTTGGTTACCTACAGGCTCTGTCTCTTTTGCTGGCCTGTTTAGAGTTTGCCCCAGAATGACCAAAAGCATTCTTTACACCCTCAACCTAACTACCTGCCCAAGGTGCCTTTAGCGACCCTTGGCCAGTTATTTTCTAAGCCTTCTGCTCCCTGCTGTTTGTAACGCCGGAGCAGCTAAGACTTCTCAGACTTTGTCCAGTCTGTACCCTTCAGACTTATGTCCACCGCTTTTGCTAGTGGCGTAAAGTCAGGGCAGCAATTCTTCACTTGGAACCCATGACTGGGGGGCGGTCACTTCCTGGCAGACTATGTCACTTTGGGTGTGGGACATTATTACCCCGGCCTACGAGGCACGCAGTCAAGCTTCGCCAGTAGGTTTTAGGGCGCACTCTACCAGAGGGCTCTCCTCCTCTAAAGCCTTGGCTAGAGGTCTCTCTCTGCAGCAAGTTTGTGATGCGGTAGGCTGGTCCTCTCCGCACACATTCATCTGGTTTTATGGTCATGTTCCTAGATGTTCATGCTACCACGGGCTCCTATGCCCTTGGGTCGACATCTACGCTCATGTCTAAGCAAGTTTGTGATGCGGCAGGCTGGTCCTCCCCGCACACATTCTCAGATCTTATGGCTTAAATCTTTCATGCCTGAACAAGTTTGTGATGCGGCAGGCTGGTCCTCCCCGCACACATTCTTCAGGATCTATGGTTTGGATGTTCATGCTACTCCGGGCTCTTACGCCCCTGAGTCGACATCTACACTCATGTCTAAGCAAGTTTGTGATGCGGCAGGCTGGTCCTCTCCACACACATTCATCTGGTTTTATGGTCATGTTACTAGATGTTCCTGCTACCCCGGGCTCTTATGCCCTTGGGTCGACATCTACGCTGATGTCTAAGCAAGTTTGTGATGCGGCAGGCTGGTCCTCTCCGCACACATTCATCAGGCTCTATGGTTTGGATGTTCATGTTACTCTAGGCTCTTATGCCCCTGAGTCGACATCTGAAGCTCATGTATAAGCAAGTCTGTGACGCGGCAGGCTGGTCCTCTCCGCACACATTCATTAGACTTCTATAATTTGGATGTTCTTGCCACTCCGGGCTCTTATGCCCATGAGTCGACATCTCGAGTTCATGTCTGGTCAAGTTTGTGATGCGGCAGGCTGGTCCTCTCCGCACACATTCATCAAATTTTATGGGTTAGATGTTTTGCTACTCCAGACTCTTACGTCCTTGAGTCCACATCTCAGCTCATGCCTGAACAAGTTTGTGATGCGGCGGGCTGGTCCTCTCCGCACACATTCATCAAATTTTATGGGTTGGATGTTTTGCTACTCCGGACTCTTACGTCCTTGAGTCGACATCTCAAGCTCTGTCTGAGGCCTCTCGCGTTCTTGTGAGCACACTTCACAACCGTAGGGGTCCAGACAGCCCCAGTGCGGCAGCGTGGGCATTGCGTTCCCCATAGCGCTTAGCAAAGCGCAGCATCATAGTGAAGCTTTTTGTAAAGGGAACGTCTCGGGTTACATGTGTAACCCTTGTTCCCTGAAAAAAAGCAGAACGAGATGCTGCGCTTCTTTGCCGCACTGGGACGTCCCAGGACTGCTCTTCAAAAAGAAGTATCTGACGACACCTGGTGACGCATCCATTTATAGCCTGGCCACAGGTGCGTCTAATGACTACATCAGCCGAGGCTATAAATTCCGGTCAGTGTTCATTGACGTGTTACACACATATTCACAGCTCGTTCACGACTGGGTCGTTCCCCATAGCGCTTAGCAAAGAGCAGCATCTCGTTCTGCTTTTTTTCAGGGAACAAGGTTTACACATGTAACCCGAGACGTTTCTATTGACTGGTGGGTTGTAGGGCAGCAATTAACATCAATGAGTTTTCCACAACATTACACTTACCTGTATAATGTGTTTTGTGCACAGCGTTTAAAAATGTGTATTAAAAATGTTTGATGCTTGCCCAGTCTCAGTAATTTCCCTGTTATTGGACCCTTTAAGCATGAATTAAGTTAATTATAATACGTTAATAACAGTATTGAGTGTTTTAGAATGAGAAAATCAACTACACAGTAAAAAGTGGTAATCTGTCATTTTTACCTGGGGAGTATTTCTACCTGCTCTAACCCCTTAAAAAAATTATAATTAAGTGCCGTAAAATCATATCTTTGTCTTGAATAACTGTTAATTTAGATGTAATCACATGAAGCACATATTTGCTTGACAGTTTCAATGTAATACCACGAAACTTTGCAGAATTTTTCAAATCTATTGTGAACACTTACAGATGTTTGTGTTTTCCGAAAATGATGTCACTTCCTGTAGGATGATGTCATCAAGAATCTGGTTTTTGTTAGTAAAAGGGATATTATGAGACTAGGGGTGAGCGATATACAATTTCTTGCATGACAATTTCGCCCAAGTGAAATTTCGCATCGTCAAAGCAAATTGAATTAATCTCACATTCTGAATATGCTCCTCATCAGACACACAGATTTTCGTGCACACTATCTCTGTGGTATGAAAGTAGCATTAAACTGCACATCACCGCCCTTAATAAAATTCAGTTCGAATGATGTTAGATATTAGAAAACAAATCAGTTATGCTTTCAGATATTCAAATATTGAGATGACTTAAACCACCATTCTCTAAATATGTTTGTCAAGTTCCAAATAAAGAAGACATTTTATAATTTAAAGAAGTGGTTTTCATTAGAGATGCACCGATCGACCGGCCAGGGACCGGAATCAGCCGGTTTTCCACATGCTCGGCCCGGACCGGTGACCGGCCGGTCAGTCTCACGTCTTTTCGATTACGAGCCGGTCTGTTTTGTTGCCAGCAGCGCAGGCAATAACGTCAGAGCCGCATGGAAACATGACATCGGCATGGAAGATCTTCACTGTGAGTGAAAAATACATATTTGTAAGGCTAAAGTAAACCGTGGGGGAACCACCACGATAACGTTCGGAACAACAAACCTAATTAGACACTTGAAACACCCTCACCCAGCTGAAAATACCGCTTTAAAAAAGAAGCTAAAAAAGTTAAGTGACTAAAGCTAGCCAGAGTTCAGAGACAGGCAGCCACTCCTTTCTTTCCTTGGTATGAGAAGCGAAAAGACCAAAGGAATTACGAGGAAAATTATGGAATTCATGGGCCTGGATGACCAGCTGTTCTCCATAGTGGAGGACAGAGGGTTCAGAAATCTGATAAATTTCCTCGATACAGAGTAGGTGGTACTTTTCCCACATCGCATTGCCCGAGTGGTTGAATCTCGTGTCATGTCACACACGCAGCCTGTTACAAGCATACCTGTCAACATTTGGGTACACAAATCCGGGAGGTGAAGGGGGTGCTGGATGGCAGAGGCAGGCTAAATACATATAAATTGTGCCGTTGTGATTTAATGTGCTGAGTAACGTAATTTTTCCCACCGTGTCCGATATTAAAATCAGTGCGACACACTTTGCAAAAGGCGTGTGTATTGTTGATATGGCTTCGGGATATGAAATTAAAAGCTTTCGTCCAGCTGTTGTTAAATTTACATGTGTATATATATATATATATATATATATATATATATATATATATATATATATATATATATATATATTATATTTATATTTATATTTTTTTCGCCGGAGCACCAGCTGAGTCTCCTCCCATCTACCGGTGATACTTGATTCAACTTCTCGCGTCTACTGCCTGTGCAGATTTCAACAGAGCAGCTGGGTTTTGGTTGCCAAAGGTCACAAATTATTAGAAATGTGTATGGTGCTTCGATTGTGTGAGTAGGATGTGTTTCATACAAGATCTGGCAACTGGACAACCTTGGAATAATATATTGATGTGATTATTCATATAACGTGGTTTGGGCCATACAAATTACGGGAGTTTCCCAGGAGAAATAACAAAACGGGAGGGGGGTGGGAGATGGGTGTGAAATACGGGAGACTCCCGGGAAAAACGGGGGTGTGTGACAACAGGTATGGTTACAAGCCGATCCCAAAGCAGCAATCAGATTTACCACTGATATTTGGTATCTAACGTACGCTTAATGTCAATGTTGAGCGTATTGGACTCTTCAGTTTTGTTCATAGGCTTGTAATATTTGGAATTGTTTTGTTAGACGAGTAAAAAATAGAAAAAGGTCTATTTATAAAAATAGTGGAAAATTACATCCGTTTTGTTATATAAAGCAACTCATTTGCAGTTAATTGTTATTTCTACCTCTTTCCAGTCACAGAGCACTTTATATATCAGAAGTCAGAGAAGATCCTGTAACTTTTCTTTGGGGGAAATTGTAATGTTTAATCATTTATTTTATTATGAAAATTCAATTTTGCATTGAATAAAGGTAGATTTTGTTTGTATATGCGGTCAATAGTTCTTAGAAAAAAAATCAGAATCGGAAAAAATCGGTATCGGCAGGTCACATTTGGAAAAAATCGGAAATCGGAATCGGCCAAGAAAATAGCAATCAGTGCATCTCTAGTTTTCATTTATAAAATATTTCATTCAATGAATGTATTTTTAAAAAAAATATGCATTACAATGTAGTTATTTAATATATAAACCAATTTTTATTGATTTCTTTAGACAAATTTAACTATATCATGACATATATTGTTGTCATTATATAAAAGTAGTGATATTGTGATATAATATTTTGGTCACTTAGTCCGCCTCTATATGACACTAACATGGACAGTGATATTGAAGAGGAAAAAACACAATACATTACTTAAAAATGTATAAAATATTCCCATGAAAACATTTTTGCTTTAAAAAATTTTAGTAGAAAAAGGATAAGCCTGGAATATTTATTAAAGAAGTATTCCTGGTTCAATATAAGTTAAAGGTGCTGTAAGTGATTTTAGCCGTTCTACTTCCATGAGAGCCGTTGAATAAGTTCCAAAACCCTGCACACCAAAGATACCAAATGAGCTTTATTTATACGCTCGATGTAAACACTGCCACAGACACACTTAGCTCTACTTTAACAACCTGTCTAGACAACATCTGTCCTCTCTCCTCTAGACCAGCACTTACTACTCCACCCAGCCTCTGGCTGTCTGATATCATTCGTGAACATCGGACTGATCTCAGGGTAGCTGAGAGGAGATGGCGGAAATGTAAAGATCCAGCCGATCTAGGTAAATATCAGCTTCTGCTTGCAACTTTTTCAGATAACATGAAAGCTGCAAAAACTTCATATTACCAGACCAAGATCAACAGCACCACAGACACTCGTAGCTTGTTTAGAACATTTAACACACCTCTCTGCCCTCCCCCTCCACCACCTGACACATCACTTACAGCACATATCTTCGCCACAATTTTTACTAATAAGGTTACAGCCATCAGCAATACATTCACAGCACCACACCCTGTCAAACACCCACCTGCTGTATGCAACTCTTCTCTCTCTATGTTCTCTCCTTTAACTGACACTGAGGTCTCAAAACTCCTCCTCTCCAACCACCCTACCACCTGTTCCCTTGACCCCATTCCATCACACCTTCTCCAGGCCATCTCTCCGTCCATCCTACCTGCACTTACACACATAATTAACACATCTCTTTTTGAAGGCACTTTTCCCACTACATTTAAGCAGGCTCGAGTAACCCCGCAGCTGAAAAAACCTGCACTTAACCCCACACAGATAGAACACTACAGACCAGTCTCTCCCATCCCATTCATGACAAAAACGCTTGAAAGGGCAGTTTTCAATCAGATCTCTGCCTATCTCACACAGAACAAGCTGCTGGATGACAATCAGTCAGGCTTCAAAAGTGGACACTCCACTGAGACTGCCCTGCCTTCTGTCACGGAGTCGCTGAGACAGGCGAAAACTGAATCCAGATCATCCATTCTGATTCTGCTGGACCTTTCTGCAGCCTTTGACACAGTCAATCAGATCCTACTCTCCACCCTCTCTAAACTGGGCATCACCGGAACTGTGCTTGGCTGGTTCAACTCCTATCTCTCAGGTAGGTCTATATAGGGAGATGTGCGATGTTCTGGCAGGGGAGGTGGAGCCTGGGCCGTCATCGACTGCTCCAAATCGGGACGACGAGGGAAGGGGCGAGGCTTCCGCTCCTCTTCTCAGGGAATTCCATGAGGGGGATTTCCCTTTGGAGCAGTCGCGGGACGAAACCCTTAAGCATGCCTTCGTTCAGGTGAAAACGATCGATGGTCAACAGCTCCAGCCGGGCATTGCTCTCGCCTACCCTTATTTTTCTATTATAAATGACAGGTTGTATAGAGTGACGCAGGACACTCAAACAAAAGAAAATGTAACACAGTTGTTGATTCCACGGAGCCGCCGTGAATTGGTATTCCAGGCGGCTCATTATAATCCCATGGCGGGACACCTAGGAGAAAGGAAAACACTGATCCATCTAATAGCCCGTTTTTATTGGCCGGGCATTGGCGGCGACGTCCACAGGTGGTGTGCGGCGTGCCTCAAATGTCAGCTGGTAAACCCGCAGGCCACTCCAAAAGTGCCATTGCGCCCTCTTCCACTAATCGAGGTCCCCTTCAAAAGAATTGGCATGGACCTCGTCAGGCCATTATAACGGACAGCACGGGGACATCGTTTTGTGTTAGTCCTGGTGGATTACGCAACACGATATCCGGAAGCAGTGCCTCTAAGCAATATCTCAGCACGTGTTGCGGGGGGCGCTCTTCAAAATAATCTCCCGGGTGGAGATACCGAGAGAAATCCTCACCGATCAGGGCACAACGTTTATGTCACGTACACTTTGCAAGCTTTATGATCTGTTGGGCATTAAATCGATTCGCACTAGTGTGTACCATCCGCAGACCGATGGCCTAGTGGAGCGATTTAATAAAACCCTCAAAAACATGATTCGTAAGTTCGTACACGAGGATGCCAGAAACTGGGACAGATGGCTCGATCCCCTGTTATTCGCAGTGCGAGAGGTCCCGCAAGCCTCCACTGGCTTCTCCCCATTTGAGCTGCTGTATGGGCGACGCCCACGCGGTGTCTTGGATGTCATACGGGAAGCCTGGGAGGAGGGGCCTTCAAATAGCAAGAACGAAATTCAATACGTCCTTGATCTCAGAGCAAAACTCCACACTTTGGGGAAACTAACACAGGAGAATTTGCTCCGAGCCCAAGAACGCCAATGCCAGCTGTATGACAGGGGTACGCAGCTAAGGGAGTTTGCACCGGGAGATAAAGTTCTCGTATTGCTCCCCACATCGAGCTCCAAATTACTCGCCAAGTGGCAAGGACCCTTTGAGGTCACACGACGAGTGGGGGATCTCGATTATGAGGTTAAACATACCGATAGGGGGGACGCGTGTCAAATATACCACCTCAACCTCCTCAAATTATGGAGGGAGGTGGTCCCTGTGCCGTTGGCTACGGTGGTTCCGGTGAGGGCAGAGCTCGGACTGGAGGTGAATACAAAACCCGATCATAACACCTCGGTCATTTGTGGAGACCACCTCTCCCCGTACCAACTATCAGAGATTGCCAAGTTGCAAAATGAGTTTTTGGACATGTTTTCCCCTCTACCGGGTCGTACGAACATCATCGAACACCACATCGAGACCGAGCCGGGGGTAGTAATACATAGCCGCCCTTATCGTCTGCCCGAACTAAAAAAAAATTTGTTCGGGAGGAATTGGATGCGATGCTTGATATGGGAGTAATAGAGGAGTCCCACAATGATTGGTCCAGCCCAGTGGTTTTTGTCCCCAACAGTGACGGGTCTGTGCAGTTCTGTGTGGACTATAGAAAAGTCAACATGGTGTCTAAGTTTGACGCGTACCCAATGCCTCGGGTTGATGAGTTGCTCGATCGGTTATGTACTGCTCGTTTTTATTCGACCCTGGATTTAACAAAGGGTTATTGGCAGATCCCCTTGACACCAATTTCCCGTGAGAAAACAGCCTTCACCACGCCATTCGGATTACACCAATTTGTGACGCTTCCGTTCGGTTTGTTTGGAGCCCTGGCCACATTCCAGCATCTAATGGACCGTGTCCTCCGCCCGCATTCGGCTTACGCCGCTGCCTACTTGGACAATATAATCATTTATAGTAATGACTGGCAGTGGCATATACAACATCTGAGGGTGGTCCTGAGGTCACTGCGGTGGGCGGGGCTCACGGCAAACCCTAAGAAGTGCGCGATTGGGCGTGTGGAGGTACAGTATCCGGGGTTCCACTTGGGTCATTGCCAGGTGCGTACCCAAATTGACAAGACCGTAGCGATTGCTACTTGCCCTAGACCTAAGACCAAAAAGGGGGTGAGGCAATTCCTGGGGCTGGCTGGCTATTATAGAAGGTTTGTGCCTAATTATTTGGACATCACCAGCCCGCTGACTGACCTCACTAAAAAGGGGCTCCAGACCCGGTCCAATGGTCAGAACAGTGCCAACAGGCATTCACGCAAGTTAAATCCACACTCTGTGGGAGGCCGCTTTTACATACACCTAGCTTCTCTCTCCCCTTCTTATTGCAGACGGATGCTTCAGACAGAGGGCTGGGGGCCGTACTCTTGCAGGTGGTGGAGGGTGAGGATTGGCCGGTGCTGTACATCAGCCATAAGCTCTCCTTGAGGGAGACTAAGTACAGCACCTTGGAGAAGGAATGTTTAGCCATCAAGTGGGTGGTCCTCACGCTCCGATACTACCTGCTGGGGCGGGCCTTCACTCTCTGCTTGAATCATGCCCCACTCCAATGGCTCCACCGCATGAAGGATACTAACGCCCGGATCACCCGTTGGTATCTGGCCCTCCAGCCTTTTAAGGTGCAGATGGCTGTCGCTGACTTCCTCTCCAGAAATGGAGGGGGGGGGGGGGGGGGGGGGTAGGCAGGCCGGATGACGCCCCAGCCTGAGTTGGGCGGTTGGGGTATGTGGCAGCGGGGGTGTGGTCAAGCACCTTCCGGGGAGAGGAAGCGGTAAGGGTGCTTACACCTGAGCTAAATTATGTCTAACAACTGTCTCTAATTTCAGTGAGTACGGGGAGAGCGGCATAAGAGAGCGTCAGCACCTCCATTTGACAGAGAGCCCGACAAAGAGAGTCACCCGAATAGTTGTGTTGTTTTGTGTTATGTTTGAAAGAACTGTATGGTTGAGGTACCCATATTAAAAGCTTACCTGAGTTGTGAGACCTCAGTTCCCTGTGTGCTCTTTGTGTTGGTGACCTGAAGAGTGTCACAAAGACCTTTCCTCTCTGAACATGCCACACAACTGCTTGTTCAGTCTCTTGTCATAACTAGACTGGACTACTGTAGCACTCTCTTTGCAGGCCTTCCTGCATATGCTATTAGACCTCTGCAAATGATCCAGAATGCAGCAGCACATCTGGTCTTTAATGAACCAAAGAGAGCACATGTTACACCACTCTTTGTCTCTCTCCACTGGCTGCCGGTTCATGCACGTATTAAATTCAAGGCCCTGATGCTGGCATACAAAACAGTCACTGGGTCTGCTCCAGCATACCTAAAAACATTTATGCAGAGCTACGTTCCCACCAGAAGCCTGCGGTCGGCTAAGGAACATCGCCTTGTCGTACCAAAACAAAGAGGCACCAAAACATTTTCCCGGACTTTCAGGTTTAGCATACCACGTTGGTGGAATGACCTCCCCAACTCAATCTGTGAAGCTGACTCACTCTCTATCTTCAAAAAACTTTGGATAAAGGCATCTGCCAAATGAATAAATGTTAAAGTATTGAGAGCAGAATTTTTTTTTTAAACAACAGCAACAAAATAGCGCCCTCAACTGACAACTGTTATAAACAACATGACATAAAAATGGCAAAAGGCCTAATTTTTTTTATGTAAATGCAATACTATAAGAACGCTCAAAATGATTGACAGGCAGAAAGCATTTGTGACCATGCCCCATGGACGCATTTGCTTCATTGTAAGTGCCTTATTGTAACCTTGATTTTTGCTTTTAATTTTTTTTTTTAAAGAAAAGGAGTTAAAATAATTTTTTGTGGTAATCAGCATTATGCCACAAATGATGTCGATTGAGCTTAACTTTTATCGAGCCTGGAATATTCCTTTAATACATTTCCAGTTTTTCATGTTTATGATTTTCATGTTTTTGCACAACAACATGGTGCGAACCAAAGAAATTACATTATTTAAAATTTCCCGCTGTAAAGAAGTTCGCCCTCACGGGCAAGGAAGAGGCGAGAAGCCGGCTTAACGTACAAATAAAGGTTTAATGTAAAACTCAAAAGACAAACATATAGGACAACGGTCATGTCTGTAAGGATCTCTCTCTCGCGCACCGCCCTCTGCGATCAGCCTTTATCCCTCTCGGTGGCTTGATTAGCCTAATTCGGGACCGGGCGTGTTGAGTCCCGACCCGGCCCCGTCCTCCACCGTGCCACACTCGCTTCTGTATGTTCAATTATTTTTAGATTAAAGAAAACAAATTATATCCATCCATCTTCAACCGCTTAACCGCTTAACTAAAGTCGGGTTGCGGGGCAGCAGCTCCAGCAGGGGGCCCCAAACTTCCCTATCCCGAGCAACATTAACCAGCTCTGACTGTGGGACCCCGAGGCATTCCCAGGCCAGTGTAGAGATGTAATCTCTCTGCCTAGTCCTGGATCGTCCCCGAGGCCTCCTCCCAGCTGGACGTGCCTGAAACATCTCCCTAGGGAGGCGCCGAGGGGGTATCCTTACCAGATGCCCAAACCACCTCAAATGGCTCCTTTCGATGCAAAGGAGCAGCGGCTCAACTCTGAACTCCTCACGGATGTCTGAGCTCCTCACCTTATCCCCTCACTCGTGAACAAGACCCAAGGTACTTGAACTCCTTCACTTGGGTCAATACCTCCTTCCCTACCTGGAGTAAGGACTCCATCGGTTTCCTGCTGAGAACCATGGCCTCAGATTTAGAGGTGCTAATCCTCAACCCTGCCGCTTCACACTCGACTGCCAAGCGATCCGTTGAGAGCCGAAGGTTACGGACCGATGATGACATGAAGACTACATCATCTGCAAAAAGCAGCGATGAGATCGAACTGCACCGAACTGCACACCTTCCCCAACCCAACTATGCCTCGATATCCTGTCCATGAATATCTCAATCAGGACAGGTGACAAAGCACAGCCCTGGCGGAGATCAACCCCCACATGGAACGAACTTGACTTCGTGCCGAGGACCTGGACACAGCTCTCGCTTTGGACAGGGATTGGATCACCCTAAGAAGGGACCCCCCCACCACGTACTCCCGCAGCCCCTCCCACAGTCTCTCCCGGGGGACCTGGTCATACGCCTTCTCCAGATCCACAAAACACATGTAGACTGGATGGGCATACTCCCAGACCCCTTCCAGGATCCTTGCGAGAGTAAAGATCTGATCTGTCGTTCCACGGCCAGGATGAAACCTGCATTGTTCCTCTTCAATCCGAGGTTCGACAATCAGCGGAACCCTCCTCTCCAGCACCTTGGAGTAAACTTTACCAAGGAGGCTGAGAAGTGTGATACCCCTGTAGTTGGCACACACTCTCTGATCCCCCTTTTTGAAGAGAGGAACCACCACCTCGTTCTGCCACGTCCCAGACTTCCACGCAATGTTGAAGAGGCATGTCATCCATGACACCCCCTCCACATCCAAAGCTTTTCTGGTCGGATCTCATCAATCCCCAGGGCTTTGCCACTGCAGATTTGTTTGACTACCTCAGTGACCTCCCCAAGGGAAATTGAATCTGATCCCCCATTAGTCGCTGTCTCTACCTAGACTTCGAACAAATCTGAATTTGTTTGTTTGAATTTTAATCAAAATCTGAACAAATGATTTCCATCTCGAAAAAAATTTAGTTTATTCCAATATATTAAAACATATTTGATGGGGAGATGCAAATGTACTGCATAGTAGGAATGACCCAGCTAGCGTTGGCAAGCACTACACAGTCAAGGCCTCCTAAGGGAATTTCATCAAAGAGAATTACTGACTCTCTCCATTAAATGCAAGACAGCATGTTGCAAATGCATGCTAGATCATCTAAAAAGTGTTATTGACATATATCATCTAATTTATGCCATATAAATGTTTTTATAATAGTTTTATTTTATATAGACACACAACCTGTCTGTCATTTGGTCACCATTAGTATTCTGCATTCATGATGTCCACAGCTAATGGGATCCACCAACATTGATTAATAGAGAATCTTATCTGCTTGACAACTCAAAGATGTTTAACCTGGTGTGTGGAAACTGATGGTACATGTGTATTTGTATTGCTGAGCAGCTGTACATCGTGTTGGATTAGATTTTTGTGGATGCCACCAATATGAAGTCCCACCTTTCCTGGTAATTTATCACTTAAAGTCATATGCAAAATCCTTACCAGTTTTCATAAAAGTGAATCAGAGAGAGCCACTATTTTCAGTGATGTACATGAGTTTATTTTAATGTATTTATGGCCTGGGTCAATATTAATAGGCTATACAGTCAATCTAGTGGCAAATGTGTAGTGGCAAAAAAAAATTTATATAAAAGATTCCTAGGCCCTTTTACACTCGATATTAACATCTATCTTGGGCGATTGAGACACAAATGGTCAACAATTAACACAAGTAAAGACAGGGTCCAATGTGTTTGTGATCCGATCACTCAAACTACATTAGAAAGTAGTGAAATTACCTGCCTACACCTGGTATTTAACATCCGTCTCGGGTGATCCAAAGTCAATCCTATTCATCTCAAAGTCTATGTACGAGATACTACATTTGCAACAAAATTTGTGAAATAACGATTTATGTTAGGCTTAGGAGTATAATAATGAAATTACAACAACAAATTGGTGCATTATGCCTTTCACGTTACATTCACTCAATGTAAATGAAAGACCGCAGTTTAGCTCACAGAAATGTAGTTCCAGCAAAGGCCACTTAGGGCAGTTCAGACATTCAAAAAACATAGAGTTAAAAAGTATAGCTGACAAAAAAAATGTGACTTCCTTTCCCCAATTTTATCTTTGAGATCAATCTGCCCAAACAACGGAAGGACAGTCTACTCAACTAAAACACAATCATTGTGCTAAAAAAAAGATTTTAAACTTTGGCATTTTGAAGAAAATTACATCTGATCTCATGGTCACAGGTCTGTAGAAATAGTTGAGATGCATATTATCACAAGGTGTAAACAGCAATCTGTCTTGAGTGACCACTTGGTATCAGATCTCCTGAAATTGATGAGAAATACCAGGTGTAAACAGCTTCTAAGATGATGGTGGATTGTGTAAGCTCTTCTTTGAATTAGTTTGGATTGAGCCTCAGTCTTGAGGGAATCTTTTCCTTCTAGTAAATGTCAGACACGCCGTGGGAGGTGAAGCTGCTTTTGAGTGTTCTTGTATGATGGCGTGTGGGTGTGAAAAGCTCCCTGCAGAGTCTGTGTGCATATGACCAGACCCTGTGATTTCCAATTGTTACAATACTGTAAAGGGTTGTTCACATCAACAAAGACATGAACAAGTGAAACAAATTGCAGACAAAAGATCTATTCATTTAAAAAGTGAAGCAGGAACAAAATACTTTGGGCATTCACATGCTTCAAGATATAAGCAATTTAATGACGATACAGACTTTATTTGCTTTACTGCAATGAATGTGACAGCATGACATAGGAATCTGATATATGAAAATAATAGACATGTACTGATGTATACAATGTGGTCCATTTCTGAGACCACTAGTCTAAATGTATTGGTTACATATTGAGTAGGGAAAAAGACACTGCATCAGATCTGATTCTAGATGGTCACAAGGTCTGAAGACCTATAAAGTCATGACAATTTATTGGCTGATGGTGCTTAAGTGATGCCCAAAATGTGCTCCATTTGAGCGTCCGCGTGACACCATCTCCTCAAATTTTCCGCAAGAGGCACAAGTCTGTGCAGCAACCAAAGAGTATGGCCAGCTATGCAGCATCTCGTTCCATACTCAAGAATCTAGGTTTACATTTGTAAACGAGATGTTCCCTTTCGTAGTTCACTTTGACTCTATGACAGAACTAATACATTGGGAAAAATTTACCATAAAGCTATACGACCACTAGCTGTCATTTGTATCAGCCCATGTGGCAATCATATAGTGAAGCAGAAGCAGACTACATGTACAAACATTATAAATTCAACCCTGTTCCAGCATACAGAAGATGAGAAGTGTTAAACCCTCATCCAGATTATAAATCTGAAAAAGGTATGCGGACAGGCCCAACATGCCACCATACAAATGTTATCCAAGGACACACCTCTAGCTAAAGCCCACGAGGATGCCATACTCCTCATAGAATGGGCAAGAATTACAGGCGAAGGCAAATTGTGTGCCTCATAAGCACTCAAAATTTCATCCACAAGACAATAAGACTATCTCTGCCTAGTGACTGAAAACCCAATGCTGTAGCCACCAAAGAACACAAACAGCTGTTCTGACTAATTCCACTGGTTATTGCACTCTTGCAAAGCTCTAACAGGACACAGCAAATGCAACATTTAACTCTTACTCAAATGGGGAAGGATAGAAGGACTGTAAAGTAATAACCTGTGAGCGAAATGAAGTTGAAATGAACAGGTAAATAACACAAGCAAGATCTCGATACTACCTTTGACAAACCCTGCACTAAATCCATACAGGATGGATTGACTGACAGGGCATGCAAATCACCAACCTTTATAAACGATGCCAATGCCAGAAGCAGGGCAGTTTAAAAAGTACGAAACTTATCAGAAACTGATATCTTGGGCTCAAACGGAACACCTGAGCACCTCTAACACTGCAGACAAATCCCATGAAAGAATACAGACGGGGCGAAAAGGTCTCAGTCTGCATAATCCGCGTATAAAGCAAGAGATAATGTCTACCAATCAACACCCCATTCACATGTGTATGCTTGGCCGCTATAGTGTTAACATAAACTTTAAGCATTGCTGGGGCAACCCCGCTCCCAAAATTATCTTGTAAAAACTCCAGCACTGAGCATACAGAGCAGTGAACTACATCCTTGCCTCACACCGAATAGCAAGAGGCAAAAAACACACCACTTAAGCATGTATAGCCTTCTTGTATATGGGGCTCTAACATTTTAAATATTATCAACCACAGTGGGGGATCAACCATAATTCAAGAAAGCACCCTATTGAAAATCCCATAACTATCATATGTCTGACCAGGGGTGTATATGCTGCCTGAAACAACAGATCTGTTCTGACTGGAATATCCCAAGAAAACTTCTTCAGGAGAGAGACCAGTGTTGACAACCAAGTGTGAGAGAGCCAATGCGGGACCCCTTACAGGACCCAAACTTGATACTCCTTAACCCTCTGCAGAGCCACTTGAAGCAGATCCAGAGGGGAAGGGTGTGAGAGGGCAAAGGACAAGGGACAATGCAACATCTCGCTCGAGGCGAATAGGGCCATATCTGCTCTGCCAAACCTCCTCCAGACCTTTTCCACAGTCTGATGGTGCACAGTCCATTCTCTGGGTTTTAGACCATGCCTGGACAAGAGATCTTCCCCCAAATTCAGGCGACCTGGGACGTATACAGCTTGAAGAGACAGTACTTTGTTGCATGCACACATTAGAATATGGTGTGCCAACTATCCCAAATACTTCAGTGTCAAGAGCACCACCAACATCTCCAGACAATTTATATGCCAGTCCCCATCCCATGGAGGAGGCATCTGTGATGACCACTTCATGGTGGCAAACCTGTCCAACAAAACATATAACTCCAGATAGCCTGTCCGTTTTCCACAGTGCACATGCCTCAGCAGATGATGTCTCATTTGGGATTTTTTTTGGCTATGCCTGAACGTGGGCTGGAGACAGGTATGCCTGCATCACCAGCGAATCAAATTTTCACTTCTAGAAATAGACCCTGTTGCCTTGGAAACAAAACACTCTTGTCTAGGTTGACTCTCAGCTTTAAACTGTCCAAGTGGCTGAGAATGTAATTTCGATGTTGGGCAGCCAGACTCTCTGAATGGGCTAAAACCAACTGATCATCGAGATTTCTATCTGTGAAATATCAGCTGGTCGGCGCTGATCCAGACTTCAATCACTTGTGTTTATGATGCCAAAGCACAAGCTGGAAAGTTGATGTAGACTCATAGGAAAACAGGGGCCTACCTTCTCCATCTTTCCCTGCGATGAATCATCAAAAACAGCTTTTCTCAGTATCGAAGAGAACTACAAAAGAGAACACTTATATTTAGCATTTTTCTAATTTAATGCAAAAAAGTTTATTATAAATTCTGTTATTAGCATAATAAATTGAGTGAAAAATATACGGGAATTTCAGAATAGTTGTCTTACTATTTGGTGTGTCTCTCTTTTGCTTTACTGACAGCATGCACTCAAGCTGATATTAACAAAACCTGATAATCCATGTTATCCAGCATAATTTGAGAGGGTAGCAATAGCAGGAAAATCTGAACTTTTGTACAAAGGAGTTAACAAATAAGTTGTTAATATGAGCTTGGAATAGTGCAGAATCGTAAAAGGAATAGTTCACCCAAAATATATAATTCTCTTGTCATTTACTCATCCTTATGCTGTCTCAAACTTGTATGACTTTATTTTGTGGAATTCAAACGAAGATATTTTAATGGAAATATGATGTGAATATACATATATCAAATAAGTCAATGGGGACCAGCACTTCCTAGTTTCAAAATTGACATTAACCCTCTGGGGTCGACGGACATGCCGGCGCGTTCTGCTGGATTTTTTCGTCATTACAACATAAAATTCTCCATCATTTTGGGGCATACAGATAAGTGAAAGACATCATTAGAGACTATAAAGGGTTTACTTTTATTTGTGTACACTCACAATAACAACAAAGCCTTGTGCTTTTGTAAAATAAAGAAAATAAAAAGGGTGAGCTTTCAGCAGGCTCAGTGTTTGCGAGCATATATCTGAAACATGTCACAAAACATACTGAAACTGAAACTCAGCTAATACTTATCACACAAACATGAATCAGATGTCTAAAAAAAGCTTAAAATGTCTACTTTTAAATAAAACAATTCACATTTAAAACAAATATTCTCCTGCAATGTAATCGGTATGAAACTAAGCGATGTACAATTTCTACTGGCTCAGCTAATTATCCCTAATATGATCAATTCACAGGCAGAGGGCGCTATTCATACGGTAAAGTGCTGAGACAATCAATGCAAATGGTGAATGCCCCTGACTGTGCCTTAAAAACAAATTTCATTCATTTTTCTGCACATTTGGAAGATCGCACAATACACAGGTGAGAAAACTCCTGGAAAGTGACGAAGAGTTAAAATTTTCCTCAAAAGAAGAGCGGGACTACGATTAACGTTTGCATTTTGAAGAGAGACTTGATCCAGTCGAGGATACAATTTCGGATGAGTAAGTAATTTAGTTTTCATTAGTTGCCATGCTATTTTAGATAAACATGTACATATTTTACTAGTGGGACTGTTTCCAGACTTGCCAGGCAGGATTCAGAGTATTGAAATTTTAAATATGTTCTAATAGGCAAGTTTTGGTAACATTTAAATGCTGTTTCGGCTAAAGCAGGCATTTAAATTGTATTCTGTATGATTATAAATATTATATGTAATATGATATAAAAATAATATGAATGTTTAGATTATATTTTAACTAGTGTTTATGTTGCCTCGTCAACAACAAAGCTTGTGCTTGTAAATATGTGTTTAGGTTAAATGAGTAAAATGCACTTTAAATATGCCCATATTAGAAAATCAGCATATTAATATGATTTCTGAAGGATCATGTGACACTGAAGACTGCAGTAATGATGCTGAAAATTTAGCTTTGATCACAAATTGCATTTTACAATATATTCAAATAGAAAACTGTTCTTTTAAATTGTAAAAAGAGTTCACATTATCAATGTTTTTACTGTATTTTTTTATTTTGGATGTATTTTGGATCAAATATATGCAGCCTTGGTGTAACGATCCACACTGTCTTTTGTTTGTGTACCTTTTTATTTAAGTTTTTGGCACCTTTTATGTTCCATATTGTTCTTTGTTTATGCACTCTTATTTTGAAAGTCTTGTCATGTCCTGTTTTCCCTCCTTGTCTATGTGTCTGGTTTTCATTGGTTTATTGTTTGATTACTTTATTATCAGTTCTAGTTTTGTCATTGGTTTTAGTTAATTGCCTTATTATCTTGTTTTGAGTTCTGTTCTCTCATTGGCTTTTGTTTCCCCTTTGGTTTTGTATTTAGGCCCTCATGTTCACCTTGTCCTTTGTTGGTCCTTGTTTGATGTTCAGTCTATGTCGTATCTGAATCCTGCCTTAGTCCGTGTTCCTGCCTGTGCCCCCCCTTGGAAGACTCCCCGTGTTAATATCTTGTGTTTATGTCTTTATTTTCCCCTCGTGGATGTTTCATTTGTTCCTGTGTTTATACTTCCCATACTTTGTGCATTTTCAATAAAGCTGTACCTGGATCCTTACTCCCTCGTCTGCCCACTTCGTTACACTTGGTGAGTAGAGGAGACTTCTTTTAAACTTTTGAAAATGTAAAGTCTGATTACTACTATCTTAAAACTTGATTTTGATCATTAAGTCTCCTCACAGTCATTTTCTTTCTGTCACATTCCTCATTGATGGGCCCAGGGGAGGGGTCTTTGTCTCCTCAGGTGTAAATTACAGTCAGTATTCATGATAGTTCACGTCTCCTCATATATGACCTTTCTATCACTAAAAGTGTCTTACACAATTTAAACGACTATATTGTTTTGTATGAATGAGTGATCGGGACGGTTTTCACATCATTTTGTAGCAAAAACTCTAAGCTACAAGATCCAGTTCTCAAAAGGCTTGTGGGCAAATGTTTAGTATGTGTTATATGGCTTTATTTCAATGACTTTTAAATGTTCTTTTGTTTTTTCAAAAACCATGCATAAACTTTATTTTCTCAAAAATACAAACATGTGCACACATGTTGCTCACATATTATTGTAGCCCAGTTTGTGCTGAATACAGTGTTATCAGACTTTAGCCATTAATGTGTTTTTAAGAAACTGAAAAAAACACAAATGTCAAGACATTTCAAAACTTCTCCAGGGCCCAAAACACCCTCAGACCCCAGAGGGTTAAGGCAGCATAAAGGAAATCAATAACTAGGGCTTTAATGGTTAAATGCAAGCCATTCGGTTGGTGAGAACAGTCCAAAATGAAACTCCATTTTTACTATAAACCTTGACATCTGCAGTCCCCCAGGCAAAATTATGATTTAACACTTCCTCAACAACAACATTGTCTGTTCCTTAAGATTTTAATGTGGTCTCAGACATTTGGTCCCCACTGTATTATATATATATATATATATATTATAACAATATATAAACAAGAATATATAAAATCATATAATCTCTTTTACTCCACTTGTTTGCTACCAAGTTTTTATATGCTCCTTATACTTGGAGACCTTGGAGTGTCAGGTCCACTGACAGCTTTCTACATGGACAACGTGATCTCATGGGTATGTGTATGTATTTTGTATGTAAAGTGTGGTTTTAGCCATCATGCACCGGAAGGATGAGGAAGACTGACATTTGTGGAGTATCCAGTATTTTAATAAAAATTAAAGAACTGTACAAAGTAAAACAATCATGATAACAAAATGAGCACAATGACCAAGAAACACTTAACTTGGCAAACAAAAAGAGGATGAGGTCAGATGATAGCAGTATACAGGGAAGGGTGTACGCACAATCAAGTGTGCAACAGAACCCTCCCGCCCAAGGGCAGCTCCAGAGGCCCAAACTCTTCAATGTCATGGACACCTCTGTGGACGAGGTGCTTGATGGTCTGGATGGAACTGGTCAAACTCAGAGGAGGGCAGGATCCAGAATTTCATCTTGTGAGACACAGTACCAATCCTCAGGACAATACCCTTCCCAGTCCACAAGACACTGGATACTCCCTAGGTGATGCCGGGAGTCCAGGAAGTTCCAGACAGTGTAAGCCAGACCATCCTCTAGGAGAAGCAGAGAAGGACCATTTGCCTCACTAGTACCAACGGAGTCAGAAAGAGAGGGAAAGAATGGTTTTCACATTGGACGGCGGCGAAGTATTGGAAGTATGCCGTAAGGAAATTTGGAGGTGAACAAAGGGGGGGACTTCAGGTTTTGGAGAACGGTAATTGCAGCGGGTGTCCAGGAGAGTGATATGGATTTATTTCTGAGGAGTGAAGTGAGAGGGGCAGCCATCTTACTGAAGTCCCGAATGAATCACAGATAGAAATCGGTGAACCCTGAGGAAGTGCTGGAGTGCCTTGATCGTGGTGGGATGAGGCCAGTTATGGATCGCCTTTACCTTTGTCATGTCTATTTCGACCCACTGTAGCCTGACCAAGTACCCGAGGAAGTGGATGGAGTTCTGGTGGAACAGGCACTTTTCCCCTTTGAGATAGAGATGATTTTGTCAGAGGCAGTGCAAGACCTTTTTGACATGGTCTACATGTTCATTAAGGGAGGTGGAGAACATGAGGATATCGTCTATGTAGACCATGAAAAAATGACGGAGAAAGTTCTGCAGCACCTCACCATGTAGGCCTGGAATACAGAGGGGGTGTTGATCAGACCATGTTAATGCCCCTGTGTCAATAGGTCTGGCCCGCTTAAATTGGAGTGGTAAATTGGTAAGAGTGGTATTCTCATTTTCCATCCCACTGAAAGTTTAGTGACTTCACATCATAGTGAATAGACCAAACTAATTATATTTAAACAAAACCTCAATGCATTATGACTGCATGGTAATATTTAGTGGGGTCAAGTTTAATTTAAATACAATTTTTATAAAATTATCACTTAAATGTATAAGACTGTTTGAGAATTCCACACACTGTGCTAAAACATTACAGGTGTCAAAGTGTTCAACGCAGCTGCCTTGCATGTTCTGTCTTAACTTCTGTTATTAAAACAAACATTTAATCATTCTAAAGATTGCAAATTGTATAAATTACTTTAATCAATTAATACTTGGACACCTCCAACAAGCCCATTTTTAAGCATAATTCTACAGCTACAACAAGCATTGACCATTTGAGTTCAATGCTTTATGCCTGTATGATATAGTGATATATTCTTTAATCCAATTGTGCAAATGATTTTGTTGTCAAATTGACAGCTCCAGATAGTGTGGGTAGGAGATACCGAATGTCAAACGTATAACGAACCAACAACTAACTTCTGGGGATAAGGTAGAAGTTTCGGCATTAGTTTTGCATCTTAAGACGTGCCAGCTTCAGTTTCAGCTCTTCTTTATCTCAATTATATGGGTTGGTGTAAATGTAAGTGAAGTTACATTTATTGTGCAATTGCCAACATTATTATCATGAAACCTGATCTGGATCTAATTTTCTGCATTACTGAATGCACCTAAGACCAACTTTGCTCTTATTTGGCAAGCATACATTATAAAATATTTTTGTATGTTTACCTCTGTCAGGTTTTCATCTCTCAAACAACACACAGTACACACTTATGTTATTTATAATGAGGGGGCAATATGCATGAAGAATGTGAATGGACCAAAATATTGATCTGTTTCTCACCCACACCGGTCATATCACTTCTGAAGACATTTATTTAACCACTGGAGTCTTATCCTATTACTAATTTATGTGACTTTTTGAGATTCAAAATATTAGATTTTGTCACCTTAGACAAAATAAGTCACATAAGCTAGTAAAAAAATGTATCCATAAGACTCCAGTGGTTAAATGAATGGACCAAAAGAGCAGAGAAATACTTGAACATCTGTCATGCAAATCTGGGATAGTATAAGGGTGAGTAAATGATGAGCGGATGAAAGGAATAGTTCACCAAAAAATTAAAAATCAAGACTAATTAATAATAAAATCAGAAAGTGTGATACAAGTACAAGTCCATGCAATTTGTGCATCATATTCCACTGAAGTTAGGCAATCTCTTGGTATGATAAACAGACTGAAATTTAAGTTGTTGATCACTCTGAAATCAAAATATTTGTCAACTCATGTATACAGAGCCTAAATAAAATATGATTTGGAATGATAGGAGTAAATAATAACAGAATGTGTAGTTTTTGGTAAACTATTCCATGAAATTCGGTGTAACTGCCGAACATCCACGTGCATTTGGGTGCACCTCACTGCCCTCTGGAGCCGAATGTGGGCGGCGTTCAATATCCTCTCTCTCCCTGAACTAGTGTTTAACAGCGGGACCTCGGAGGACTCATTTGACAATGGAAAGAGTGGAGGCTGAAAACCCAGGACACATTGAAAAGCAGTGAGGCTGGTGGACTGGTGCCAAAGGGTGATCTGGGCATACTCTGCCCATGGGAGGAACTGACTCCACTCGACCTGCCAGTAGATTCTCTGAAACTGGGAGATCTCCTGGAAGGTGTGTTCAGTCTGGCCGTTTGACTGTTGGGGGGGGGGGGGGGGGTGTATCCAGAGGAGAGGCTGATGGTAATTCCTAAGAGGTGGAAGAAGGTGTGCCACACCCTAGAGATGAACTGAGGCCCATGGTCAGAGATGATGCTTTCTGGAAGGCTGAATTTCCGGAAGAGATGGTTGAATATGGTGGGCAATGGAGAGCCGGAAGGATGGTCAAGAGTATGGAGCCATGTAAATTAGGCTTTTATTTAGCCTAATTATAACTTCATTAAATAATAATTGTATAATAAAAAATAACAATAATTATTATTATTAGGCTATTATTAAGAAAAGGCATATTTTAATAATAGAAAAGATAAACGTAAGAGTAACATTTAAAAATGGGTGTTTCATTTAGTTTCAACACACTCCCACTCGCACATATTTTTAATCCAAATACAGAGACAGATACAGATTATTGTTTCATATGAACAAATACAGATAATGGCTTCTTTGCACACCCCTAGTAGTCAATGTGCACCTTACTCATATCAGAAAAAATCTAATGTCTAAAAACTGGCAGGTTGCCACAGTGAGAATCTAACCTGTAATGAGTTCAGTTTGGAAGCTGTTCCTGATGCATACCATACCCACTCCTCACCCTTCATACAATATTTTAATTCCCACCCTGAGGCAACAGAGATAAGGAACTTGGTTTTATTTATGTGTTCACTATCGTCAATTTTCCCTTCAAGGAATGTTTAATATCTTTAGGTGTGGAAGCAAATTCTGTGAATCTTTGCAGCCTAAACTGATTTAGAACTTCATTGATTTAGTTTTTATATGTTTGGGTGGTTTACGAGCAATTTTTTTTTTAGGTTACAAACTGGTAATTACAAGGATATTATGCTATAAATGTGGTTTGAGGACAATTCTAGTGTATTTATTCAACCAATTAGATACATTTAAACATACAATATAATTGGCCAAAACATGGTCATTGGCATTTGGCAATTGGTAAGCGACATCACGTTTCATCAATTACCACAATGCACAGCACCTCAGTCAGCCCTTAGCGAAATATCCCGGTAAGCATGAGCTCTACACTGAAGACAACGTTGGAAGAGATGGAAATTGGTGTTCCTGTTGTTGCTGGAAATGACATTGTTTCGAGGGTCGAGCTAGACCATCAATACGGCAAAAAAAGTTCCTCTCATACATGGAATGTGAGCCCAGACCTTGTGCCTGTGTGAATCGGATTTGGAAATGCCTGTCAGCAAAACAAACCCAGAGGTGAAATATCTTTGACAGAACTGCAAAACAACATCATTGAGACATTGACATCCAAAATTAATGAAAGAGCAGATGTCTCGAAAAAAGATAAACAGCAACACTGTCAGCATTGAGGGCCTTAAGAAGCCAAACGACTTTGCGTTCAAAGTCATTAATGCTCTGAAAACAGACATGAAAGTTTGTAAAACCACCACAAAGATAAACAGCAATAAAATCTCTGACCTAGGGCAAAAATTGAATGAAGATGAATGGTGTCAGCACAGATGGAACCTTTGTCTGTATGGATTCCCTGAGAAGTCAGAGGAAAACATCAAGGAAAAAGTCACTGGCATATGTGCTTCAGTTGTTTCTGATCCTAGTGTAGCAATGACATAGATATTTTACATTGACTGGGAAGAGCAGGACAACAGGTCAAGACCAGTGATTATTTGGGATTTGATATGATGGCACGCCAAGACCTCTGAATACCTCTGGAAACACAAGTTGAGATTCACAGAAGACCTCTCCCAAGCAAATAAGTTCAGAAGCTGTGGCCGACGGTGGAAGCTGCTAGAAAAGAAGGAAAAAAGAGCATTCATTGTCAGTGTGCGGGTGTTTATAGAAGGGTGTGTTCACCACCATGAAGATAAGACTGACCGTATAACATGCCAGCACTTTTTGGTTGACCTACTGAACTCAAAAGTCTGTAGCCTAATTCCCTTGCTAAATTCAATTGTTTCCTGGGCCCATGACTGTGTCCATGTTCAAGTTATTCCAAAGGCATGGAAGTGTTTAACAATGTGTTAGTTTTCATGTTCACTACATTTTATATCAGTTTTCTTCAGTTACACTTAATGCCAGGGTATTAAGACAGAATGTTAAACAAAAGCATTTTCAGGTTTTGTTTCAGGTTTTGTTTCAGGTTTTGTTTGCTAAACAGCAGAAATCCAGTTTTTCAAGAAGTTCATTCAAGTCCGTCTGTTGTCAGTTTTTGGAAAGCACAACGGAGTAATGATGTTTGGTTTGCTCATGGTTCTGAACGAACAGCTGGTGTTAAGAAATCAATTTTCCGGGGACATTTTACACTCTGATGGGGACTCTCTTTTTTTTGTTTTGTTACAAAGGTGGATTTTTCTACAATGATCATTGTGTCACGATTCCCGGTTGTCTGCCTTGTGTTTCTCCCATGTCATCTCTCCCGGACTACACTTCCCATAATTCCCTACCCTCATCACTGCCAGCAGCCATTTCATTGTTTTCACCTGTACGTCATTATCCTTGTGTATTTAAACCCTGTTGTGTCTTCATTCTGTGTCGGTTATTACTTGGTAAATGTTTATCTTATGTCTACCGTTGACCTTGTTCCTGCCCGTGCCCTTCGTTGATGTTCATCTTGTGTTTATATTATCCCGTCGTGGATGTTTCTTTTGTTCTCTGTGTTTTAGTTATTGATGTTACGTCTGACACCGACGCTCCGAAGATTGCTTCAAACTCGAACGGTCCTTGCAATGAACCACTGCTTCGGAGCTTGTATCATTACGTCACTAGTCACGTGAAAATGACTTCTGAAGCAAACACACTGGTTCACTCCTGTAGTGAACCACCTGACTGCTTTGACAGCCCAATCCAGTTTTGACAGGTTTGAAACCTGGCGGCTGTATTTCTTATAAAAGTGAAGCCAAACCATGGCAACACCGTGGGTTGAAGTAGTCGGTGTTTGGATTGGCGTTATTGTTGAGGAGAGTGGATTGAGTTTATTTCAGTGTTGTGATGGAGCCAGTGAGAAAGAGAAGTCGTTCCCAAGTTTGGGAACACTTTAAACTTATTTCCCCGAATAAGGTTAGTTCTTTGACATTTCTGCATACAAATATTTTTACATATGTAGTGAATGATATGGAGCACTACAGTACAATGAATTGCTTTTACGTCATATGTGCTAACATCTGCACACATCTGTTTAACTCTGAATTTACTGAATGAGCACTGTGCTGCTTCACACTGACTGCAATTTTAACTTAAGGCAGTTTTATTTCTGTGTGAATGTTTTTAAACTAAAAAAAAAGCACAATTATTTTCTTTTAATTGTTAGTTTAAATTCTCATTCATTTTTATGATTTGTGATTTTAGGGCTTTTTTTCTCTTAGATTGTTTTCTCATTTCTGTGTATGAAATGTGATATAATTAAACTTGCCTTGCCTACATGTAATTGCATAGATCCTCACACACATAAACGTTGTTGTTACAGGTTCAGTGCTTGGTGTGTGATCAGCAGTTGGCATATTATTATTATTATTATAATAATAATAATAATAATAATAATAATAATAATAATAATAATAATAATAATACTACTAATACTACTAATACGTCTTCCATGCTGAGGCATTATAGGGCTAAGCATGAGCAGTCTGGAGGGTCAATGGAAAACTTCAACTGTCAAGGTAACTAATTTATGGAGGTTTTCGACTGACAGTATGAATAAACTTTACTTAAAGTTTTACATGTATTTGCACATTTTCTGTCCAGTGAACTGCAAACAACAGCTTGATGAAGCTCTAGTGGACATGATTGTGGAGGATTCACAGCCTTTCTCTATTGTGGATGACAGTGGCTTTAAAGCATTTGTGGCTAAGCTTGACCCCACTTATGCACTACCATCCAGGCAGGCTCTGAAGATCATGGTGGACCACAAATATGAGGAGCAGAAGGCCATGGCTGAGCTACAGAAAACTGAGGGTGTGAGCCTAACTGCAGATATGTGGACCTCTATTAATATGGATGCATATCTGGCCATTACATGCCATTATGTAGACAAGGATAAGCTTGCCACAGTAATTCTGGGGGTACGGTCATTTCCAAAAGCTCACACTGTGGAGAACCTTGCAGAGGCCAAGAGGTTGCTCTTTGAAGAATGGGATATCCAGAGCAAAATAAAATCCCTGGTGACTGATGCTGCTTCAAATATGATAGCCACTGCCAATTAGGCATGTTATATGCATTGCGCATGCCTTGAATTTGGTGGTCAAGAAGTCCCTTGATGCAACTGGTCTGGAAGATGTCAGAACAAGAGCACGAAGGATGGTGACTTACTTTAAGACCAGTACCACAGCAAAAGAGAGGCTTAGAGAGAAACAGGAACAAATGGGACGTCCTGTGAAGAAGCTGATTCTGGAGGTTGATACATGCTGGAATAGTACCTATTTAATGCTTGTGTGTGTGTGTGTGTGTGTGTGTGTGTGTGTGTGTGTGTGTGTGTGTGTGTGTGTGTGTGTGTGTGTGTGTGTGTGTGTGTGTGTGTAAAAAAAAAAAAAAAAAATATATATATATATATATATATATATATATATGACAAGTGTTTTGACATTAGCTACACTACTAGATCCACGATTTAAAACATTTGGGTTTCGTAATCATATATAGGCCCAGACGGCAATTGGACGACTAACATCTGAATGCACAGTGTTAGTCAAAGATACAGCTCATCAAACACCCAGCCACTCAGCACAGCCAGATACTGCACAAAATCTTGAAACTACAGGTCAAGGTAAAGTAAAAATCCTAGAAGGTTACTTAAAGCTATTCATTACTCATAACATGGTTTTGTTTATCATTTCCCTTGGAGATGAGGTGAATCTTTGGGAGCTGCTGGACAACGATGCAAGTAATGCAAGGAGGAACAAAAGTGCAACATCAGATGCAACCATAGAGGTCCAGCGCTACATGGCCGATTTCCCCCACTGCAGCGTTCTGCTGACCCTCTTGCCTACAGGTCCACCCACAAAGCAACATATCCTCATTTATACCAGCTTTCTAAACTGTTTTTGTGTACTCCTGCATCATCTGTTCCATGCGAGAGGATATTCTCTAAAGCTGGTGAAATCGCCTTTCATCAAAGACTATGGAGAAAATAATATTTCTGAATAAAAACCATACCATTTAATGAACACTTTGTCTAAGCCTTCTGCATGATGTACCCAAAGCACACCCTCTGCCACATTTTTTTTAATTTTTTTTTTTTTATTATTACATTTACATTTATGCATTTGGCAGATGCTTTTATCCAAAGCGACTTACAGGGACTTATTACAGGGACAATCCCCCCGGAGCAACCTGGAGTTAAGTGCCTTGCTCAAGGGCACAATGGTGGTGTATCAGAAAGCAATAATGCTTCGAAACGCTTCATTTGGCCATCACTAGTTTTAGTTACTCTGTTCACCTTTTGTTTGTCTTCAATAAACTGCAAGTAGATCCACACTCCTCGTCTGCCGCGTGTTCGTAACAGAATAACCGACCAACTATGGATCTAGCGGTTCAACAAGCGAACTACAGACTCCTCAGCCTGAAACAAGAGGATCGTCCAGTGGAGGACCACATTCGTGAGTTTCTGGAGCTGGCTAATGTAGCGGACTTCCCGGAATATGCCTTGGTGGTGTTCTTCAGGGGAAATCTTTTACAGTTCGTTAAGGGAGCTGCTGCCACCCACGACTCCTGGTTGGACGCTCCTCGACATTGTGGAGGAGACCCTAAGAGTTAGCGGCTCGCCGTTCACTGTGGGTGTTGTGGAAGAAGGCTTTACCTCTCCTCCCACAGTGGTCACCCCCCAGCCTTCCATAACTCGTCCCTCCACGCCTGCCACGGTCAACGAGCCCACGCCCGCCACGGCCAACGAACTGGAAGTTCCGTCCGCCTCAGAGCCAGCGTTGCAAGCCTCGTCTGTTCGGAGGAGGAGGAGAAGAGGAAAGGCTTCTGCACTCCGGTCTCCGCCTGCCACGGCCAACGCCCACGCCTGCCACGGCCAACGAGCCAACGCCCACGCCTGCCACGGCCAACGAGCCAACGCCCACGCCTGCCACGGCCAACAAGCCAACACCCACGCCTGCCACGGCCAACGAGCTGGAAGTCTCGTCCGTCCCAGAGCCAGCGTTGCCAGCCTCGTCCGTCCCAGAGCCAGCGTTGCCAGCCTCGTCTGTTCGGAGGAGGAGGAGAAGAGGAAAGGCTTCTGCTCTCCGGTCTCCGCCTGCCGCGGCCCACACCTGCCACGGCCAACGAGCCAACACCCAGGCCTGCCATAGTCAACAAGCCAACGCCCACGCCTGCCACAGCCAACAAGCCAACGCCCACGCCTGCCACGGCCAACGAGCTGGAAGTCTCGTCCGTCCCAGAGCCAGCGTTGCCAGCCCCGACCGTCCCAGAGCCAGCGCCTGTAGCCCCGACCGTCCCAGAGCCAGCGCCTGTAGCCCCGACCGTACCAGAGCCAGCGCCTGTAGCCTCGACCGTCCCAGAGCCAGTGCCAGCGCATGTAGCCTCGACCGTCCGGAGGAGAAGAAAGTCCCCCAGGGCTCCGCCTCCCAGGGCTCCGCCTCTTGAGCCGCCCAGGGCTCCGCCTCTTGAGCCTTCCACGTCGCAGCCACCTGAGCCTTCCACGTCGCAGCCACCTGAGCCTTCCACGTCGCAGCCACCTGAGCCTTCCACGTCGCAGCCACCTGAGCCTTCCACGTCGCAGCCACCTGAGCCTTCCACGTCGCAGCCTCCTGGGCATTCCACGGCTCTGCCTCCTGGGCATTCCATAGCTCCACCTCCCATGGATCTGCCACCTGAGTCCTCCACGGCTCTGCCCTTGGAGTCCTCCGTGTCTCCGTCTTCCATGGCTTCACCATCTACGGCCACGCCTCCTGAGCCTTCCACGGCTCTGCCCTTGGAGTTCTCCGTGTCTCCGCCTTCCATGGCTTCACCTTCTACGGCCACGCCTCCAGAGCCTTCCACGGCTCCACCTCCCAAGGCTCCGCCCCCCCACGGCTCCACCTTCCACGGCTCTGCCCCTGAAGTCCTCCATGTCTCCGCCTTCCACGGCTCCACCTTCCTCGGCTCTGCCTTTCACAGCTCCGCCCTCCATGGCCCCACCAACTGAATCTCCCATGGCTCCACCTTCCACGGCTCCGCCCTTGGAGTTCTCCCTGGCTGTGGTCCTGTGGCCACCTCCCAAGCCTCCTGACCCAGTCCGTGTCCTATGGCCACCTCCCAGGCCTCCTGACCCAGTCCCCGTCCTGTGGCCACCTCCCAGGCCTCCTGACCCAGTCCCCATCCTGTGGCCGCCTCCCAGGCCTCCTGACCCACTCCCTGTCCTCTGGCCACCTCCCCGACCTCCTGACCCAGTCACTGTCTTGTGCCCCCCCTTGGACTGTCTGTTTGCCCCTTGTGCCCATCTTGGACTGCCTGTTTGCCCCTTGTGCCCCCCTTTGTCTGCCTGCCCCAAACCCCCCTTCACTCCTTGGACGATTTATTTATTTTTTTTTTTTATTTTTTTTTTTAGGAGCGTCTAGAATCCGCTCCTTTTGAGGGGGGGTTATGTCACGATTCCCGGTTGTCTGCCTTGTGTTTCTCCCTTATCTTCTCTCCCGGACTACACTTCCCATAATTCCCTACCCTCATCACTGCCAGCAGCCATTTCATTGTTTTCACCTGTACGTCATTATCCTTGTGTATTTAAACCCTGCTGTGTCTTCATTCTATGTCGGTTATTATTTGGTAAATGTTTATCTTATGTCTACCGTTGACCTTGTTCCTGCCCGTGCCCTTCGTTGATGTTCATCTTGTTTATATTATCCCCTCGTGGATGTTTCTTTTGTTCTCTGTGTTTTAGTTACTCTGTTCACCTTTTGTTTGTCTTCAATAAACTGCAAGTAGATCCACACTCCTCGTCTGCCACCTGTTCGTAACACATTGTTGATTTTTAATTCTGAATTGAAAATGATGACTTATTTTAAAATCTAGAAAATTGTATGACTTATTGGTTATCAAAATTCTACTAAATTCTATCTAAATGTATTTGTCTTAGTGGGAGGTCATTTTAATAATGTTTTAGATGATTACCTTGACAGATGTCAATCTTGTACTCAAACTTCGAATTCTACTCTAAAGGGACTTTTGCATAACTTTGCTTTAATAGAGGTCTGGAGGGAGACATTTCCAGTTATCAGGTCATTCACGTGGAATAATAAAGCATGTACCAGCATGTCCCACACAGATTATTGGTTAAGAATTTTACAGAAGGAGGATATTACAGTGAATATACTTCCCATGCCATTAACCGACAACAAAGCAGTTTCCAACAATATTTCTTTACATTTCTCATTTGCCAGTAACTGTCAGAGTTCATATTGGAAACTTAATAGTTCAGTTCTGGAGAATGGAACTGCTAAGGTGACCATTCGCTGTCTGATTGTACATTTCTGGAATAAGGTTCAGGTTAGTAAAAATTACTTTCAAACTGGGAACTACTTAAATTTGAGGTTGCTAAATATTTAAGAAAATTTGGAAGTTCATTGTCAAAAGCTTGAAGACTTGAAGAGGAGACCATTGTTTTTATATTAACTGCATTTGCTCAAAGATCTCTTCCAAATATTTCAGACAGTGAAAAACTTGAACTGAATGAACTTCAAACTCAATTAGATGATGTTTATTAAAGGAAAGCAGAAGGGGCCTTCATTAGATCTAGACAGAGATGGTTAGAGAGTGGTGAACAAAACTCTGCAAAATGTTTAGTAAAAGTCAATATTTAGTAAAAATGCTACCTCTGACGTCTCACATATACAAAGTCGGTGTTTAAAGATAAGAAAAAAAACTTAAACTTATCGTGTAGAAATTCCTACATGCAACTTTTTTCTATAACTTTTCATTTTAAACTTTTTAAAGAAATCATAGAAAATGAGAAACTTCCACTCATCCTTACACAAGCACTGACTTTAATTCAGAAACTAAAAAAAAGACACTTTATTTGTAGGCAATTGGCGACCAATCTACTTGCTAAATAATTACTATAAAATCTTAGCCCTTATATTTGCTAGAAATATAAAAATAGAATAAAAAACAAATTGGACTCCATTATTGATGAGACTCAGTCAGGTTTTTAGGCATATCTTGAATAATATCTGCTTATTTTATATCTTATTTATTACCCTAAGCTATATATAGCTGAATTTTTTTTTTTTTTAATTTTTTTGGATCTTCACAAATCTTTTTCTAAACGATGCAGGTGAAATTAGCTGTAAATATTGTCCATACATTCTCTAAAGCCTCAGGACTTAGCCTAAATATAAATAAATGTGAATTACTGGCCCTTAAAAAATAAAAAATGTAAAAATTTCAGGAGTTTGTGGTATCCCTGTAAAAGAAGTAGTCACGTATTTGGGTATAAAGATTATGAAAATTGAAGAGGATAGATGTTTGATAACATTTTCCTCAATTATTAATAAGACAAAAAATTGATAAAGGCAGAGGGCATCTCGAGGCTCACATGCAGCGCTTTCCCTGGTGGTCAGTAATGCTACATGTAAGATAATTGTTGATATGTTTAATTATCATAATTAATTATACCTTTAAAATAAACTGGATCAAGCAATTTCTTAAGAAACAAACATCTATATGGAACGTCTCGGGTCACTTAACTGTATCACCTGTTCCTTGATAAAAGCGGAACGAGATGATGCGCTGATTTAGCGCTTTGGGAACGTCTTCAGGAGTGACCAGCTGTAAATATGTGTGCGACACATCAATGAAATTGACTAGAATTTATAGCCTCCGCCGGTGACATCATCAGGAGGCGCCGGTACCGGGGCTATAAATCGATGCGCCACAGGTGCATTGTCAGGTATTTTATCAGAAGAGCAGTCCTGGGGCATCCTCAGTGCGGCAATGAAGCGCAGCATCTCATTCCACTTTTATCTGGGAACAGGGGTTACAGTGAAGTAACCCGAGACAAAAAGTTCCCTATAAAAAAGCTACACTTTGATGCTGCGCTGATTTAGCGCTTTGGGAACGAAAATACCCACGCCGCCGCACTGCGGATGTCTGGACCCCTTACGATTGTGTAGTTTTCACAAGAGCATGAGAGATCTCAGACATGAGCTTGTGATGTTGACTCAAGGACATAAGAGTGGCATGAACATCCAAACTATAAAATCTTATGAATGTGTGCAGAGAGGACCAGCCTGCCGCATTACAAACATGTTGAAAAGGGACACCTCTGGCCAAAGCTTTAGAGGAGGTAAACCCTCTGGTAGAGTGAGCCCTGATACCTACTGGCGAAGCTTGACCGTGCACTTCGTAGGCCAGGGCAACAGCATCACTCACCCAATGTGACATTATTTGCTTGGTGGCGGCCGCTCCTTTGTTACGGCCCCTGTGACAAACGAATAGTTGCCCTGACTTATGCCACTGGCTAGTGTGGTGGACATAAGTCTGAAGGGCACGGACTGGATACAGTCCATGGACTCTTTTCTGCTCCGGCGTTGTAAACTGCGGGGAGCAGAAGGCTTCAAGATTGACCAGAAGTACGGTCGAGAAAGGAACCTTAGACAGGTAGTCAGGATGAGGGTGCAATATTGCTTTAGCCATTCCTGGGGCAAAATCTAAGCAGGATGGCAAGACAGAGAGCCTGCAGATCCCCAATTCTTTTTAGAGAAGTAATTGCCATAAGAAAAACCATCTTAATAGTCAGAAGTTAATCAGATGCTGACTCTCGAGGTTCAAAGGGGGTCTCAACTAGACCATCAAGGTCTATTGCTAAGTCCTAAATCAAGGCATGGTAAACCGATAGAGCGGCCACATAAACCCTGAGAGTGGCAGGGCATGAGCCTGCTGATAATTTTTCCTGCAGAAAGTCCAGAACTGAAGCAATCTGGCAGTTAACTGGATCTGCATTATTAGCACTGCGCCATCTTTCAAAGACACCCCATTTATTGGCATAACTTCTTCTAGTAGAGGGAGCTTTAGCACTTAGAATGGTCTCAATAACTTCAGGTTAAAGCCCAGTGTCCCTCAGATGGTACCCTTCAGGGGCCAAACACGAAGGTTCCACAGCTTGGGCCAGGGATGAAATATTGTCCCCTGCACCTGAGACAGAAGGTCCCTCCTGTCCGGAATCGCCCAAGGCGAGCCGTTGAGGAGAGACATTATCTCCAAGGACCATACCCATCAGTAAGAGGCAGGACCCTTGCTGGCGAACTATGGCCAAGTCTCCTGGGAGCAGAAAAAAAGGAGGAAATGCATATAGGTGCACTCTGGGCCACTCTGTGCCATTGCGTCCAGACCCAGGGGGGCTGGGTGACTCAGAGAGAAGTAGAGGGGACATTGCGCTGTCTGTTGGGAGGTGAAGAGGTCCACTTCTGCTCTGTAAAATCTCATCCAGATTTGTTCCACTACCTCAGGGTGGAGTTTCCACTCCCCCATCAGTATTTTTTGTTTGGACAGTAAACCCACATTCGGGATCTGGGGATATAAACTGCCCTGATTGACAGGAGCTTGCCCTGGGCCCAAAGGAGAATCTGCCATTCCAGTCTGTTCAGCTGGTGTGAACATAGACCTCCTTGATGGTTTATGTAAGAGACTACTGCTGTGTTGTCCACCAGGACATGACAGCCTCTCAGATATTGGAGGAAGTACCTCAGAGTCTGTCATTAGCAACTTGCAACGGCAAGACACACCTAGAGTGGGACCCAAAGTGAGGAACCGGGGTCTGAACCACGTAGAAAGGGTACGAAGCGTGTGGCGTGTAACCCTTATCAGCCTTGGGGGACTGGCCCTTGGATGAAATCTCCTGGCTTTGAGCCACAACTGAAATGGTCTCATGTGCAGAAGGCCCAAAGGGATCACCGAGTACACAGATGCCATGAGACCTAGTATTCATTGATACTGACGAACAGTGCAACCTTGGCCTAGCCTGACTTTGCTCAAGGTGTTCTGAATGGACTCGATTCGAGAGGGAGACATTTGTGTCTGCATCGTGATCGAATTCCATACAACCCAGATAGGTAGTTTTCTGAGTGGGACAGAGGACACTTTTCTTGGTGTTGAGCCTCGACACCAGAGAATCCAGATGAGCTAAGATGATATCCCTGTGCTGTAATGCCAGTTCTTGTGACTCTGCTAGTATCAGCCAGTCATCTATATAATTCAGAATGCGGATGCCCCAGAGTCTCAAATGAGCCAGTGCTGCATCCATGCACTTTGTGCGGGGTGATAATGCTTGGCCGAATGGAAGAACCCAATATTGGAAGGCTTCGCCCCCGATAGCGAACCTCAGGAACTTCCTGTGTTGTGGCAGAATTTCTATATGAAAGTATGCGTCCATGAGATCAATTGTAACCCACCAATCGCGATGTTGGATTTGAGACACGACCGTCTTGACAGTTATCATCTTGAAATTGAAGGCCCTTACTGAGCGATTCAAGCCTCGAAGGTCTAAATTGGACGCAACCCCCCATCCGTCTTGGGAACCAGGAAGTATCTGCTGTAGTAACCTGACTCTTTCTCTGTAAGGGGAACATGTTCTATGGCCCCTTTGACCAAGAGATTTTGCAGTTCTTTCCATAGTAAACATGCTTCGACGAGCCGATCCCCAGTCTCTAAGAGGGGGAGCGTGATTCGCCATGCTCTGTTTTTGAGTCTCCCTTTTAGAAGGACTGGGGCGGGGCTGGGTGGCCGGCGGCCCCTCCCCCTGAGTGCGGCAAGGAAGGAATTGCCTGAAGGCTTCCTCATGACTTTTCGCCTCTTCAAACCTGGTGATAACCGTGTTCATATACGAGTCACCAAATAAGCCAGAAGGTGAAATTGGGGCATCGAGGAGGAACACTTTTACTTGTCTCTGATGCCCCAAAGGTTTAGCCATAAACTTAAACATTAGCTCTCTGTGCTGACCAAAGCAGGCATAGACCGGCCAATGGTGCGAGCCGTCTGTTTGGTTGTGCGGAGAGACAGATCTGTGGCATGACAAAGCTCTGTGAAAGCCTCTTCGTCGACTGTACTGCCAGCACTCAAGTCCTTTAACAGGTCAATCTGGTACTCCAGCAACACTGCCATAGTGCGCAGGGCAGCACCTGCCTTACCTGCTGCCTGATAAGCTTTCCCCACAAGTGTGGAGGTGGTCCTGCACAGCTTTGTGAGGAGAGTGGGTCTCTTTAGAGATGATGCCAAGCCAAGCGAGAGATAACCCGCAAGTGTCCCCTCTACAGGCGGCATCATGGAATACCCTCATGTCGAATATGTCAACATCGAGGGCACGAAGACACTGGAAGTATAAGGTGTCCTTCAAGAACGAGAAAGCTTGTCATGGAGGTCATCAAAGAAAGGAAGTTACTGATGTAGTGTTCCTTTCCTTTGGCCACCAGACAGAAATCTGTCTTCCAGTTTGGAGCATTTGGGGGTCTCTTGTTCGCGTGGCCAGTCTAACTGTAGCCTGGCCACAGCCCGAGTAACCAACTCGAGTAATTCCTTAGCCGCTTTATTATTGTGCACAGAATGCTCAAGAGGTGGGTAGCTCGAAGTCCGCAGACTCAAGAGATTCAACGTCCCCCTCATGAACCGAAGAGGCACCGGGGCGCATTTCAGGATCATGAGAAGGTCTGTCAGGATCTGGGGAGAAAGCGAGTGATAGGGATGGATCCATCTCTCGCTCCTCAGCCAGATCCATACGAGAGCCCCACGATGAAACAGTGGGCGCTGGCTCTCGGAAGCAAGACGAATGCAAAGCATTTTAATTGAAAACAGATCGCAATGCTTGCACCCGCCCCGCCCCAATGCAAGAGCAGCATGCTCTTTCCCCAAACACACAAAACAAAACTGGTGTGTGTCCGCTTCAGCCATAGAGCGTAAACAAGGGAACACACACCGCTTGCTTTGTTTATCAGACATTTTTGAAAGAGAAAGGTTTTCTGCCAAAAAATTCTAACTCCTAACAGAGGAAAGTAGAAAGTTTTTTGCAGGGTTGAGAACACACAAAGAGTGGACTGAAGACAAAAGACCTGACGATGCACCTGTGGTGCATCTATTTATAGCCCCTGTACCAGCGGATCCTGATGATGTCACCGGCGGAGGCTATAAATTCTAATCTAATTGACGTGTTGCACACATATTAACAGCTGGTCACTCCTAAAGATGTTCCCAACGTGCTAAATCAGTGCAGCATCAAAGTGTAGCTTTTTGATAAGGAACATTATACACCATTTTGTCTTTTCTCAGGTTGGGGGTCTTCAATTGTTACTGCTCTGTAACTACAGCATACCAAGCATCACCAGTGACAAAGACTAGCTTTCATAATCAAATTATGCTCTCTTAGTCATTCATTTATAAACACAACTTTTCCCCACATTGATGTTATATCTGGAATAATAAGTAGATTTTGTTTAAAGCAAAGTCCATATACATTTTTTAGCTATTTTTATTAAGTTCACTTTTTAACCATGAAGGGCTTTTATTGAATTATTCAGAATTCTTATAAAAATGTTAAATTCCAATTACCCAAAAGAATTTGCTGTAGTTATGGATGCTATAACTTCTGGATTTAAAATGCTTCTTAGAAATAAGGTAGTTCCCCTTCTTTCTCTCACACAACGTTGTGTCGAACGTGTATCAATACAAGGTCCTCCCCTTCAGCCTGTCCCTGTCCCCTCGCGTCTTCACGAAGGTTGCAGAGGCAGCCCTTGCCCTGTTATGGGTAGTGGGCATCCGCATATGCAACTACCTCGATGACGGGCTCATTCTAGCTCACTCTCGAGAGTTACTATGCACTCACAGGGACCAGGTGCTCGTCTTGGGCTTCAGGTCAACTAGGAAAGGAGCAAGCTCGTCCTGGTTCAGAACATCTCTTTTCTCAGCATGGAGTTAGACTCAATGACAGCACGCTTCACGAACGAGCACGCGCAGTCAGTGCTCAGGTGCCTCGGTCTCTTTGAGCCCGGCACAAGCGGTTCCTCTAACACAGAGGCATCTGGGGCATATGGCATCCTTGGCCACGGCGCTCAGGTTGATGCATATGAGACCTCTTCAGCACTGGCTTCAGACTTGAGTTCCGAGATGGGCATTGCACCATGGCACATACTTTGTGTTAATCAAATCAAATCACCCCTTCCTGCCCTCAGATTTTCAACTCTTGGACAGACCTCTGTTTTCTGCGGACTGGAGTCCCCCTATAGCAGGTGTCCAGATGTGTCGTGGTCACTACAGACACCTCTCAAAATGGTTGGTGCGTCGTTGTGACCGGTTCGGCATGCCACAGGTAGATCTCTTTGCCTCCCAAGACAATTCCCACTGCCCGCTCTGGTACTCCCAGACAGACGCATTTCCCCCAGTGAGCCTTCTTGCACTGGTGTTTGGGAGGACCCAGCCCCTTACTGGCCCACTCGGACTTGGTTCTCGGATCTCAAGCTCCTCGTGACAACACCTCCCTGGCAAATTCCCTTGAGGAAGAGCCTTCTTTCCCGTGCCCAGACACCTGGAACCTCCACGTCCCCTGGAAGGGACGCGGAAGATCTGAGTGACCTACCACCAGTAGTCATAGACACAATCAACCAAGCCAGAGCTCCCTCTTCCAGGCAGCCTTACGCCCTAAAGTGGCATTTGTTCGCAAATTGGTGTTCTTCTCAGTCTGAAGACCCATAGAGATGCGCAGTTTGGTCAGTGCTTTCATTCCTGCAAGAGAGGTTGAAGGGGAGGCTGTCCCCCTCCACCTTGAAGGTGCATGTAGCCGCTATCGTGGCCCAATGACGCAGTGGATGGCAAGTCCTTGGGTAAGCACGACTTGATTATCAGGTTCCTTAGAGGTCCCGGAGGCTGAACCCTCCCCGGTCAAGCCTGTTCCCCTCCTGGGATCTCTCAGTAGTCCTTTTGGGCCTTCAGAGACCCCTCTTCGAGCCACTTGACTCAGTTGAGCTCAAGGCCCTCTCCTTGAAGATGGCCCTTCTGATAGCGCTTGCTTCCATCAAGAGGTTTGTGGACCTGCAAGTATTCTCTGTCAGCGACACTCGCCTGGAGTTCATTCTGGCAGATACTCACGTCATCCTAAGAACGCAATAGGGCTACATGCCCACAGTTCCTACGACCCCCTTCAGGGATCAGGTCGTGAACCTGCAAGCGCTGCCCCGGGAGGAGGCAGACCCAGCTTTTTCATTGCTGTGTCCGGTACGTGCTTTGAATTAGAATTTTTTTTGTTCATTTATTTATTTATTTATTGGACTTGTCAATACTCTTCTGCTCATTTGTTAAAGAACATGTCTAATTTCCAACTTTATTTTGAAAACGTTTTGTTTTGTTTCTTTAACTATGATATGTCTCATGATAAATATGTCTCATGATATTACTTGATTAATCTGTTACTCTTCTTAGGTAAATTTATTATACATAAAGCTAAGTATGGGTAGAACAAACCACTGTTTATAATATTTAAAGCAGAAGTCTGACAATACTTGAAAACAATTCTGAAATTAAACAATAAAAAAGCTGTGAAATGTGTCAAAACATGTAGAATCTTTAATGACTTTAGTTTTGTTTACTTACATTTTTCAGGTTTTGTCTGTAAATGTTAAAATAATAATAAAAAAGTACCTTGACCTGCTGTGACTGAGACAAAATATATCTATCACTGCCCTGCAGAAGAAGATGGATGAACGTACCTCAGCTGCGAGTATAAACCAAGCACAGTCACCAGAACAACAGCACCTGTGGCTCTACATCAGTGAATTATTTTCCTTTAGTGGAGTTAGTAAGGATTCTTACAAGATGAAATGTCTGCTTTGTCACCCACTCACCAAGGAAATTTCTGCCTTCAAAAATTTGCCAAAACGTCTGATGAAGCATACTGAAGTAAGTTGCTATTTTGTTTTACTGCTAAAATGCTTTACATTTTGTCCGTTTGGACACTTAGCACCTAACCATTTATCTGTGTTGGTTGACTGTGTCAGATTCAGTGCATTATTGCCATTAGGGAAATGCCATCTACAAAAGTTATTTGCATCACATAAAAAAAATTTATGTTAATCTATGGAAAATCATCTATACAGGAAAATTAGAAACATTTTGTATATGGTTGGTGGGACTTTTTTATTTTTACAGCGCTTTTCGCCAGCTTTACAGAAAATTATATAGTAACAGAAAATGAAGATGTAATTTCTTACAGTAAGTCAAGTGGTTTGTAAATTCTGCCTTAAATAAAAATAAATATTGTTGAATATTGTACAGCAACTGAACATGTTCTCAAAAGGGGTGTTCCGAGTTTGGCCAGTCAGATCATTATTTTCCAGTCATGTTGTTCAGATATTTAGCTGAGCAATAGGGCACCACATCGTGGTTCTGAATGTACAAATCCCATTAATTTATCCCATAGACTTTGGAAGTAAAAATACAATTCCTAATCTTAATTAATATTTTTTTTTTTTAGCATATAAACCTTTCAAGGTTCCCACCGTGAGCTCTGAGGATAAGAGATGGTATATGCTTCTGCAGAAGTCAATATGAATTATGACTAGTATTTTTTAACACCAATGTCATTGGTCAACATGACTGCGCACTACATTGCAAATGACAATCAAATCAATCCACTCAGCCAGCCTTACAGTCCTGTGTTTTCATTAGCCAGAATTTATATAGAAAATAGTATTTTGTTGGCCACTATTAAATGTTTTTGTATCTATTAAAGAAATTAATTTTTAACACTATACAATTTAAAAGTCATGCAAAAGTGGTATTTTAATTAAGTGACAATATAATAGAGTACCAATATAAAGACTAATATTTTTTGTTTTGTGATGGGTGTAAACTGTTTTATAATGCCAATTTGTCCTGCAGGTTTAATCCAGCAGAAATGCTGTTCTTGTCACAGTGAGTCCAGTTGCAAAAGTGCTGAACATCTTGCAAGCAGAAACAAATACACAGCTGAGGTGGCTGCTACCAAGTGTCCATCAGTTAAGCTTGAAACTTCAGCGACTTAAGCACTCCCTCAGGTACTGTGGCCCACTTGTAGATGCCCTTCAACGGGGAGTCAAAACATACTTCAATCATATGTTTGAGGATCCTGAGGTCATTGGAGCCACCTTCCTTCTCCCTAAATTCAGACCTCTTGGACAAATGATGAAAACATCATCACAAAAAGGTAAGTATAATGCAAGCAGCATAAACTGAAGAAAACATTAAAGTTTTCGGAATTTATTAGCCATAGCAATGTAACAGAGTGGACTTTTTGCATACTCAAATTTAAAAGTCAACATAAAAATTAAATTATAACAAGTGTACCTTTTTATGATCATTATGGCCTGTACTTGGGCCATTATCTCAATAAATATTAATGTATTCATGCTATAGGCTTGACTCAGTGTTCTATTAAATGATACTCACACACATGACTTGGACACACTGTTAGACATTTATCTTGAAATAAGGGATTTGCATGATATTGTCTTTAGACATAAAATGTCCATATTAAGATAGGTGTGATTATTTGCATGAATGACAAAGCCCATAAATGTAGCACTAAATGTGCATTTAGTCATTTAGTTTGTTGATCTATTAGGTATGAAGGTTTTTATGGCTTGTAATGAAGCATTTTTTATTCTTCCCTCTCCTCAACCAATCCTTTCTGTGTCTCACTTGCTTGCAGGCCTGAACTACATCAGACTGCATTTGGATCCCTTGACCACAATCAAGAATCGCACAACAGTTCATCTGATGATGATGATTTATTTGCTTCTTTCAAGCCGACATCACATGAGACCAGCAGACAGCTGGATGGATATCTGGCTTGTGTGTCAGACGCCAGAGAGTCTCTGCTGCCATTCCCTGCTATTTGCCGCTGTTATTTATATTGAATTGAATTTATATTTTATTTAATTTTCTTTTTTTTCTTATTTATTTTCTTAGACATTGGGTGGGTTTCTTTCGATTCAATCACGTGTTTCTCTCATTGAATGTATGTATGCTCCTGGTAGGAACAAAGGACACACAAAACAAATGGTCAGAAAGAGTTTTAACTCTTTAGTATGGGTAATTTGTATTCAGGAAGGACAGAGGGATTATTTAGCCATAAATATATACCTTTTGACCTCATGGGTGTGAAGACAGTAAAACCCAGGGGGGTTATCTAGCTTTTGACCTCACGGGGTGGGGGGGGGGGGTTCAGTAAAACCCTGGGGGTTATCTAGCCTTTGACCTCACAGGTGTAAAGACAGTAAAGGGGGGGGGGGGGGCAGATCTGGTTTAAGGGGGTGAGTGGAAAATTACAGAAGATGAGACTTTGAAGTCAGGGGTATAAGAGGGGTGTCTGTTTTAGTGTGGTCAGGTCTTGTTCCTATCACGAGGTAGCTGTCGTGGTACTTTTTTTGTGAACAAGCCTCTTTTAAAAAAATAAAATATCTTTTAAAATACAATTTGAATCTTGATGTCTCTTATGCTGTGATGCTAATTATTGTTTTTGCCACAACAGCCGCCTTTCCATCAGGACCTACACCTCTTCATTCATCAGTGGCCTGCGAGCGGCTCTTTAGTACTGCAGGATTGCTATTCAGCCCCAGAAGAGCTAGGCTTGACACTATCAGTTTTGAAAATCAGCTACTGCTGAAGTTAAACTAGAAGTTTTACAATTTTGTGTAGCATGTTTCACATTAAAATTTGGCATGTCCTGCTGTTAGTTTTTTGTGTTTTAACTTTATTTGCAACTAAGTTTGACACAATGAGTTCTAAAGCAGGATAAATCCTTTATGCAATTCAATTACTTTATATTGTGAAAACGATTCAATGCTTAAATGACAATCTCCTCTCTTGTTTTCATTCTTGCTGTGTTTCTTTTACTTTTTTAATACTTAAGTACAATTTAATATGGTACTTTTTACTTTCACTCAAGTATTTTTATGGTTAGATACTTTTACTTTAAATTGAGTAAAATGTTCATACTTTCACTTAAGTATAATAAAAAGTACTTTTTATACCCCTGCATGTATGATGTTTTGATTAATGCATATGCATTAAGCTGTGTGATGTGCTCTGTCATTTTTCACAAAAAACAGAAAATAATTGTGTTGCTGTTTCGATAGTCATACCATAATATTCTCCTTCCCCTTCTGTCACTCACTCGACGTTGTGTCAAATTAAGTGACACAAGGGGTCTTCCTTGGATGCCGAATCATACCTCTTAACCTGAGAAAAGGCTAATGTCAAGTTGGCAGACAGAATTTGCATGCTCCGGACATACGGGTATAAAGGGAAGCAGGGCAGCGAATGCCAGTCAGAATTTTTCTTCGGAGCCGAATGGTTGTGCAGCAAGCAGCTGAGTCTCACTCCTGTTCCACTCACCTCTACCAGCGAGAAGCATTGCTGTTGGATCCGCATGGCGCATTTCCAGCTGGCATCTCTCTCTGCACACTGTGCAGTTTACGCCCCTGGGCGCTTCGACAGTGCTTCTTCCTGTTAAAAGAGTGTTCTCCTCCTAAAAGTTTTATGAGTTCCCACTCATAAATGAGCAATACACAGCAGGCGTTGAACGTCCTTTTCAGGACACGTCTTTTTAAAGATGTCTTTCTGCCTCTGTGTAGTTCCTGGAAGTGTGGTTGATTTCTCTCCATTTCTGACAGTCATAAAAGCTGCCTCGCGTGCCTGTGATCACACGCAGGCAGTGTTTTATGAATGATTCATGTTCTCAGGGTGAGAACATAGCCATGGCAACATTGCGGTCGCGGTTTTCTTTTCTCAAGAGAGAAAGCCACTTCAGCCGCACCCTTCTTGGATTGAGGACGACCCGGCTGGCAATGAAGGTGATTTGGGGATAATGACGGGCTTGGTTTCACCAGGTAAATTCCCACAAACCACCCGTCCACCCCGGCACGCTTGCTTGATTCCGTCTGAGCTCGGGATGAGTGCGGCTCGCCTCGCGGCCAGCTGGCATTCTCCCTTGAGCTCCAAGAAGTTGATGACGACATCGCTGCTGCATTGGAGAGCATCACAGTGGCGTCTGACGCTGATGACTCGTCTGGGCTGCCACCTTTGGGTCTGCTCGCCCAGTATGAGGCTGATGCACAGATGGCCACTATGCTTTCCCGGGCCGCCATGAGCACGTGGCTGGACTGGAAACCTCCGTCCCCACCTCACGGCTACTCAATTGGTGACTCGGGTCAGGGCTCCGCTCATAGCTACGCCCCCCTTCCACCCCCCCCGGTTCCGTTCTTCCTGGAAGTGCATGACGAACTGACGCGGTCGTGGAGGGTACCTTTCATTGCCCGTAACTGACCCCCTCTCTGTCCGATCTCACTACCCTGGATGGAGGAGCGACCCACGGGTATACGGAATTCCCCCAGGTGGATAGGGTGGTTGCAATCCATCTGTGCCCAGAGAACGATGCCACCTGGTGGGACCACACAGTACTCCCTCTAGAGCCTGTAGGACGATGTCATCATTGACCTCCAAAGCCTACAATGCCGCCAGACAGGCCACCTTCACCCTGCATGGCATGGCTCTCCTGCAGGTCCATCAAGCCAAGGCACTTAAAGATCTGCACCTGGGTAGTCCTGATCCCAATGTGCTGCAGGAACTGCGCTCTGCCACTGACCTTGCTCTCAGAGCCACGAAGGTCACAGCGCAGGCACTAAGGTGGTCCAGGAGCACCACCTTTGGCTGAACCTGGTCGAGATGTGCAACTTTGACAAGGCTAAATTTCTCAACGCCCCCGTCTCCTAGCTTGGCCTCTTCGGCGACACCGTCGACGACTTCGCCCAGCAGTTCTCGGCGGTGAAGAAGCAGATGGAGGCGATTTCACACATCATGCCATGGCGCCACCCAACCAGTGTGCCCTGCCTGCTCGCCGAGGGTGTCGCCCTGCGACCAAACAATGGCAGGAAGCTCCGCAACCTGGCATGGAAGTACGTGTGCAACATCGAGAACCTCGCAGGCGGCGTACACCCCCTGTCTCCAGAACCCCTTCCCGGACCAGAAAAGCTCCGAAGCGCTCCTGAGACAGGCAACCCAGGCAGTCGGATGTTAGCTCCGGAGATGGTACCAAGACAACTCCGTCCCCCGGTGGAGGGCCGGGAAGAGTATCCTTGTTACCCACATGTTCTATAGAAGAGCAATTTCCCCACTCCCTGGGTCACCCAGCCGGTGTGCGCCATTCTCACGGCACCCCAGCCCTAAAACTCTACAGTCCCAGTTCCCCAGACGCTGCTCCCTCGCCTCCGGCCCCCTGGGATTGCTCAGCCCCGGCAGGCCAGCGCTGACGAGTTCCAAAGATGCCTCCTTAGGACCTCTTCCTCAGTCTCTAACCTCCCCTGCTGGGTGTGCGGAGCAAGATAAGTTCTTTGAGTCTTTTCTCAGCACCAAAGCCTCGGGACGCTCTTTTGCCTCCCGAAACATTATTACCTGCTCCTCCCCACCACGAAGCCCTACCCAGTACATCAAAAATGATCGCCCCGTTAGTGCCCCTCGCACAGAGTTTGGATGTGTGGCTCTCACTTCCCAATCCGTCGCGCTGGTTGGCCAGGACCATCCGACTCGGCTACGCGATTCAGTTCGCCCGGCTCCCACCTCATTTTAGCGGTATTCGCTCCACTCTTGTGTGCAGCCAACAAGCCAGTGCCTTACGAGCAGAGATCTCCACCCTGTTTCTCAAAGATGCGATAGAGCCCATCCCTCCAGCCAAGATGAAGAATGGTTTCTACAGCCCTTACCTTCATCATACCCAAGAAAAGCGGTGGGTTGCAACCAATCTTGGACCTGTGAGTTCTCAACCGGGCTTTGTACAGACTCCCATTCAAAATGCTCACGCAGAAAAAGATTCTCACCTGCGTTTGACAGCTAGATTGACTGTAGACCTGAAGGATGCGTACTTCCACGCCTCCATTCTGCCATGACACCAACCCTTCTTAGATCGTGTTCGATGGCCAGGCTTATCAGTACAAGGTCCTCACCTTCGGCCTGTCCCTGTCCCCTCGCGTCTTCTGCTCTCGCGTCTTCTGCTCTTGGGATGCGGGCATCTGCATACTCAACTACCTCGACGACTGGCTCATCCTGGCCCACTCTCGAGAGTTACTATGCACCCACAGGGACCAGGTGTTCAGGCACCTCAGCTGTCCAGGGCTTCAGGTCAACTGGGAAAAGAGCAAACTTGACCCAGTTCAGATCATCTCTTTTCTCTGCATGGAGTTAGACTCAATCTCAATGACAGCGTAGCTCACCAACGCGTGTGCTCAGTCAGTGCTCAAGTGCCTCGCTCGCTTCAAGCCTGGCACAGCGGTTCCACTAAAACAATTCTGAGGCTCCTGGGGCATATGGCATCCTCAGCCGCAGTCACGCCGCTCGGGTTGATGCATATGAGACCACTACAGCACTGGCTACAGACTCGAGTCATGAGATGAGCATGGCGCTACAGCACAAACCGTGTGACAATCACCCCTTCCTGCTTTCAGTTTTTCAACCCTTGGACAGACCTCTGCTTTCTGCGGAACGGAGTCCCCCTGCAGCAGGTGTTCAGATGTGTTGTGGTAACAACAGACGCCTCTAAGCGACAGGTTTGGGGAGCCGTGTGCAACAGGCGCGCTGCCGCTGTCCCCTGGAAAGGATCCCGGCAGCCTTGGCACATCAATTGCCTAGAAATGATGGATGCAATTCTTGCCCCATTGAAGATTCTCCAACTAATCCAAGGCAAGCACGTCTTGATCCATTCAGACAGCACTGCGACGGTAGCATACATAAATTTCCTGGGCGGCGTGTGCTCTCGTCATATGTCACAACTAGCCTGCCATCACTGCTCGCCACTCACATCCCTGGCAACTGCAACATGATGGCGGACGCACTATTGCGACAGGTTTCGCCCAGCGGAGTGTGGAGGCTCCACCCTAAGGTGGTACAGCTCATATGGGACCGATTTGGCAAGGCACAGATAGATCTCTTTGCCTCCCAAGACAACTCCCACTGCCTGCTCTTGAACTCCCTGACAGAAGCTCATCTAGGGACAGACACGCTGGCACACAGCTGGCCCCAGAGGCTGCGCAATTACGCATTTCCCCCAGTGAGCCTTCTTGCATCGGTGCTGTGCAAGATCAGGGAGGGCAAGGAACAGGTCATCCTGGTGGCCCCCTACTGGCCCACCCACACCTGGTTCTCGGATATCAAGCTCCTCATGACAGCCCCTCCCTGAAAATTCCCCTGAGGAAGGACCTCCTTTCTCAGGGACAGGGTACCCTCTGGCATCTGCTCCCAGACCTATGGAACCTCCACGTCTGGCCCATGAATGGGATGTGGAAGATCTAGTGTATCTACCAACTGCTGTCGTAGACACGATCAACCAAGCCAGAGCTCCCTCCACCAGGCAACTCTATGCCCTAAAGTGGTGCTTGTTCGCAAAATGGTGTTCTTCCCGAGCCGAAGAACTGCAGAGATGCGCAGTTCGGTCAGTGCTTCTATTCCTGCAGTACAGGTTGGAGGGGAAGCTGTTCCCCTCCACCTTGAAGGTGTATGTAGCTGCTATCGCAGCCCACCATGACACAGTAAATGGCAAGTCCCTTGGTAAGCACAACTTGATTATCAGGTTCCTGAAAGGCGCCCAGAGACTGAATCCTCCCCGGCCTAGCCTGTTTCTCTCTTGGGTCCTCTCGGGTCTTTAGAGACCCCCCTTTGAGCTGCTTGATTCAGTCGAGCTCAAGGCCCTCTCCTTGAAGATGGCCCTCCTGATCACGTTAGCCTCCATCAAGAGGGTTGAGAGCTGCAAGTATTCTCTGTCAGCGACACTTGCCTGGAGTTCGGTCCTGCGCTTTCTCACGTTATCCTGAGACCCCGACTGGGCTACATGCCCAAGGTTCCTACGACCCCTTTCAGGGACCAGGTCGTGAACCTGTAAGCGCTACCTTGGGAGGAGGCAAACCCAGCCCTTTCGTTGCTGTGTCCAGTGCGTGCCTTGCTTACCTATTTGGGCCACACACAGAGCTTTAGATGTTCTGAGCAGCTCTTTGTCTGCTTTGGCGGACGGCGGAAAGGGAATGCCGTCTCCAAACAGAGGTTAGTCCACTGGGTCGTTGATGTTATTGCTATCACACCCAGGCCATGCCCGCCCCCTTGCTGGTTCGAGCACACTCTACTAGAAGTGTGGCATCCTTGTGCGCACTGAGTCATGTCACCTCCCTAGCAGACATCTGCAGAGCAGCGGGCTGGGCAACGCCCAATACCTTCGCCAGGTTTCACAATCTGAGGGTTGAGTTGGACTCGTCCTGTGTTTGTCAGGTTCGAGCTGGTAGAACTCGTAACGCGGCACAACCGACCAGGTGTTCCGTTTGCACCTTGCGCTCTTCACCAAGATGATCCAGTGCGCCTTCTGTCCCAGGTCAGCCACTAAGCGTTGCTGCCTGTAGGTTTCTCCTCCCTAGCCTTCTGGCCTGCGAATTCAGTGAAGCAATTCGCGACCAGACCCACTGCGAGTCAAATGCTCTGTACTGGGGTCGGGCTCCATGGGCATAGTTCCCTCTTCAGGCTAACTCCCTGTGATGTAAACTGGGCAGGGCATGGCCTCCGCAGGGTCTTTCCCTCCTGAAAGAATAGGAAATTTGTGGACCGGACAGCTACCTTGCCTCCGGCCTTGCCTACAGCCCAGGCAGCACTGATGAGGTCTGAAGACGCTTCAAGTCTTCTCTCAGCTCCCTAGCATCGGGACATCCTTCTGCTCCCGACATGCTATCTCCTGCTCCCCCCCGGGGAAAGACCACCTTCCTCGACTTAAGATAGGCCCAGCCGCTTTACGTCCTATGTGAGAGACATAGTGAGAGAGAAGGCCGTGGCTGCTGGGCTTGCTCCAATGTTAGGCATGTAACACCCCCCCCCCCCCCACAGGGGTGTGGGAAACTTAAGGTTTGTATGCAAAAAGAAAGAGCTGGGGGTGTTGGGGAGGGCTACGTGCAGCCGTGACAGAAGCGTCTAACACACAATAGCCTGCTCTGCACCTGTTTCGACACTCACGTAACACGGTCAGTGCGTGGCGCTTTTTTATGGACCCCTTGTCTCAATTCATTCGACACAACATCGAGTGAGTGACAGAAGGAGAACGTCATGGTTACTGTCGTAACCTCCGTTCCCCAAGGGAGAGAACAAGACGTTGTGTCCCTTCTGCCACTGCACTAGACCTAGCACTGTAAAAGGCTGTGCTTCATTTTCGGCTCCTCAGTGCAAAATCCTGACTGGCATTCACTGACCCGCTTCCCTTTATATCCGTATGCCCGAGGCGGGGCATGCAAATTTTGTCTGCCAACTTGACATTGGCCTTTTCTCAGGTTCAAAGGTATGATTCGGCGTCCAAGGAAGACCCTTTATGTTACTTCATTCGACACAATGTCTCGTTCCCTCCCTCGGGGAATGGAGGTTACGACAGTAACCATACGATTTCTTTAGTACACGCTGCAGTATTTATACTGTGTGCATCTGTGTTGGGGAAGTTTGAAACTTTCACATGCTAGAGCTAGAACTCATATCTTAAAGTAGTAAAACTACAGATTAGCTAATTAAAATAAAAATCTTAATTTGTATTCATTTTTTATAGGACTGCTGGCAGGTAAGTCATTTTATACAAAATTGAATAAAAAATTCAAAAAATTTTGGAGATGATAACTGACACCAGTCACTGAAATAAACATGCATGTAATGACTTCATTTGACAACAATTTAGGTTTGTAAGATTTATTGTTTCATAATACATCCTGTTTCAAATGCATTTTTAAAAGCAGGCTGTATTCTAGTGGATACTGTGCATACCGCTAGCATTCCATTCCGAACATAGCCAGTAACATTTTTAGAACAATATTTCATTTCAAACTGTATATGTTCTCAAAAGTACTGGTGATGGAACAACGAGCAGGGGACAATTAAGGTCATTCAAACACTTATAAAAACCACTTGCTGTGATGTTTAATAACCACAGACATATTCCAATGAGAGACACACACGCGCACACAAATGCTGTGCCTAGTGAATGTCATGAATGTGTTTTCTGATAGATTCAGTTCTGTCTCTATGTGTTTCTTTGTCCTGTATTTTAATGACAGTTCACAATATAGAACAAGGTGTCTTGGTGAGGTTTTGAGGTTGTGTGTTATGTAATTGTTTGTTTTTTCAGGGCGATAATTATTTTCAGAGTGTTGTAATCCCTAAACTACATGCAAAATTGATAATTAGAGGCAGCTTTTAGTTTCATGGAGAGGATGCTCATACGCGCTGTCAAAAAGTGTAACTTTCATATATTCTAGATTCATTACACATAAAGTGAAATATTTTAATCTTGATGATTATGGTTTACAGCTCTTGGAAATAAAAAATACAGTATCTCAAAATATTAGAATAAAGAATTTATTATACAGAAATGTCAACCTTCTGAAAAGTAATACCATGGCCAGCAAACCAGTTACTAGTAGTTTTGGCAATGTGGGCAGGTGCCAAATCCTGTTGGAAAAGGAAATCAGCAGCTCCATAAAGCTTGCCACAGATAGAAGCATGAAGTGCTCTAAAATCTCCTGGTGCATTGACTCTCGACTTGAGAAAACACATTGGACCAATACTAGCAGATGACATGGCACCCCAAAACTTCACACTGGACTTCAAGCAACTTGGATTCGGTGCCTCTCCACTCTTCCTCCAGACTCTGGGACCTTGATTTCCAAATGAAATGCAAAATGTACTTTCATCTGAAAAGACGACTTTGGACCACTGAACAATAATTATTTGTAGTAATTCATGCAAAAGGAGCTCAGACCAAGTATTGAGTGCATAAATTAACATATTTTTCAGCAGGTCGACATGTCTGTATTATAAATTCTTTATTCTAATATTTTGAGATACTGGAATTTTGATTTCCATGAGCTGTAAGCCATGATCATCAATATTACAACAAAAAAAGACTATTAAAAATTATATATTAGACTATTAGAAATATATACAGTATATAAAAAATATTTCTCTTTATGTGTAATGAATCTAGAATATATGAAAGTTCCACTTTTTGAATTAAATTATGGAAAAAATTAAACAGTTAGTTTCAGTCCTTTAATCTGATTGGACACAGATAGGATGCCTTAAAATACTGCCTAACTATGCAGCTCATAGCTTTTGGAACACAGCCTCAGCTAAAGACACAGACATGTTAAGAAACTGATTAGTTGTATTTTCAGTGCCTATGGTCTCCTTAAGAGAACAGCTGACCTAATGTGCTTTAGAGGACACGCATGCCACTCTATAGGGAACTATACCATCGTCAAACGCTCTGTAATTACAACAGGCAGGATTAAAAAAACAAACAAAAAAACATATACTGTATATATATATATATATATATATATATATATATATATATATATATATATATATATTTATTTATTTATATATATAACTCTGGAATGTTTAAAGGTCTTTTAGGACCTTTAAATGATTGTTTTAATTCCTGAAAAGTATTAATACTGTCCATGTACTGTATAAAAATACCAGGGTGGAGCACCATTCAGAATTGAATGAAGAATGTCAATTAAATTCCTGAATTTGGATTGAATTAAAATTGAGGTAGCATAAAGGATGTATAATTGCAATTTTAATTTAAAGAAGTATAATTCAAATGGAATTCAATAAAAAGACTTGTAGCATTATGTCATCCATTCACTTCAGGCATTTCATCCAATCATAATTAAACTCTGCTTTATAAGCTTTATAATCTTCATTGCTTGTTAAATTGGCATTTGTTTTAACTCACTTGCATGTGAATGAACACAATCATGTCACACGCTATGCAAAGTAGACAGTTACTGTCCTTCTTTAGGTTTTACTTATTCACACTTCTCATCGCAGCTCTCCATCAGAAAAATAAGCTAAGTCTCTGTTCATATTCTTTTGAGGGAATATTTGTGACATATAAGAGGTTGGGGTTTAAGCTTTTTTGTTCACTTTAATTTTTAAGCAAACTACTTCCAATAATTGCTTTTCAAGGGACAATTTCTCACTTTTAAAAGAGTAGCCGGTCTACACTGATTTTCATCTTGTGAGGAAAGTTTGTGTGTTCCACCATATTGCAACTTCCACACCATGTGTGTGATCTTGGTTCAGATCCAATGTTCATCAGCTTTGACATGTCAAGTGCCCTGCATGGGGCAACCAGCATTCATGTACATCTGCATAAGTCTTCAGTGTATATGGTCTTTTATTCAGATTGTTTATGCTTGTTGTGGCTTGCTTTCATTATCACTTATATGTCCCAATTACTAAACCTCTTACAGGATTGTCTCTGTTGCATTTCTGCATTTATTGTATTTCCATCTGATGCTTCTCGATGTTTTATAAGTTGCTCTTATCACACATTAAATCACAAACACTTGATTTGATTGCCTCATATGTCTGCATTCTCTATTTTCTCTTTATACTGTCTTCCCTCAGTTTTTTTACAGAGACTGACAGCATGCTAAACTCCATTCAATGAAAGAAGCGAGAAGCGTCCTAGCTCCATTATTTGTTGAAGTACAGTAGGTAGATTTGCACTTCATGTTTGATCAATTATGAAACAGAGTTAAACTAAAACAAAATAAAGCGAATATAATAAATTCTTCTTACATATGTGATACTTTTTCAATATAAAGCTCAAATAAACAGTTTTTGAGTAAATTGTATCTTAAAGATACAGTATGAATCACAAACATTATGATATTTAGCATAATTAAATCTGTCTTAATTTTAGATAACTTTATTGAGAGTCCCTTGTGAGGTGGTCTTAACCTCTATTTTTTCTCACCCTTCCATCAGCACGGGGAAAATTCGTAATGACAACTACCATAAGCCACTTATTGCGAGACACTTCCCTGTCCTTTAAGAGAAAAATGTCTCCAGCTTGAATATTGCGTTGTGTTGCAGTCCATTTACATTTGCTTTACAGGATGGGGAGATACTCTCCAGTTCAGAACTCAGTTTCAAGATCTTTTACACACTTCCATATCTCTTGACAAGGTCTTTGTCAGTGATATTTCCAGAAGGATCCATTGAACCTGTCATCAGCATGACTAACGTGGCAGGGGTTAATAGGAATGGTGCCTCTGCATCATAGACTGGAACCAGAGGTCTGGCACAAATTATTTCTGAAACTTCAGCCATTAATGTGCACAGAACTTCATGAGTAAGTTGGATAGATGCGTGAGGGGGATTGAATTGCCATGAACAACCTTTATCACTTAGGTATTTCTGAGCAGAGCGATCTTTTGTAAAACTGAGTTCTTTGCATGCTCCAACAAAATTTGTTCCACAATCGGATCTGAGTTGTATTGCTGGTACCCTTATAGCAAAGTTGTGGCATAATGGATTGATTCAGCTGGATGTATCAATTGCTTCTATCACTTCAATGTGCACAGCTCTAGTACTCATACATGTAAAAAGGATTGCCCAACATTTACTGTTTGCTGCACCTCCTCTAGTGCGCCGAGATACGACAGTCCATGGGCCGAATACATAAAAACCCACATAGGTGAAAGCTCTACCATTCTCTGTTGTGCACTTCTACCCCTTAGTTTGTGACAGGTAACACAGTGATGCAAGATTAAACTGATGAGCCTTTTACTATTCATTATCCACAAGCCTGCAGCCCTGATTGCTCCTTCAATTAATTAACAACCTTGATGTTTCACTTCTTAATGGTAATGTTTCACAACAATGTTGTGACATGACTTTTCTTAGGTTGGATGATGGGATTTACCTAAGCCAGGTCTAACGGAGCATTTTTCAGGCATCTGCCTACTCTTGGCAGTTCATTTTGAATCTGAGGGTTAAGTCTCCAAAGTAAACTGAATCTTGGGATATTCTTCTGTTCTGCCAAGGCCCTGAGTTCATCGCTGTATGTTTCTTTCTGCACAGATTTGAAGGTAACAAGCTTGGCTGCAAGGTGTTCTTATGGAGTTCTGACCTTTTCACGTAGGTGCCAGCCTTTGCATTCATTTGACGTAGCCATTGAGTCTGACTTGAATTAATGAGCTATGTGAAAAAGAATTGCGACAGCTCTAAGAAGAGCTCTCCAGTAAGAAAAGTGTTTAAAGCATTCTGCCATAAGATATATTTTTGTAATGACAGTGACAAGACTTGTGACAGGTGGCCGGATTTTGGCTTCCAGTTATGGCTTTATCAGCTCAAAATTCCTTTTGAATTTCTTGGTGAGTTGAGAAGGGCTTGTACAGAAAAACTGGACCAGTAAACCACTGTGTGTTAGAAAGCTATGATGCAGAAACTGACCTGGTGGCAAGATCCACTGCGTTCTGTTTTGTTGGCATGAATTACTACTGTTCTGGAACTGTGCTCTGACTGATTTGTTGAACTCTGTTGTGCAAATACACACAAAGAAATGTCTGGTCTCAATGAATATGTATCCAAGAACAACCTTACTATCACAGTACAACTTGACTGCATCTGGCTTGATGTCCATTTTTTCAAGTATTAGTTCTGCCATTTCTACATCTAATACTGCTGCTCACAATTCAAGGCATGGAATGGTGGGTTCTGGCTGAGTTGCTAGTTTAGCTTTGCCCAAGTCGAATCTCACTTGACGTAGTCCTTCTTCAGTAATAACCCGAAGATAGGCTACTACAGCTATGGCCATGTTTGATGTTCCGAGAAGAGAAATATCTCTTTATGCTTTGCACTGGAAAGTGATAGTGAAACGTAATAATGTGGTATATGGAGATGTTTCAGATCCTGTAAGGAATTTCTCAATACATCCCATTCCTCTTGTTTGGCATCAGGGAGTGGTATGTCCCAGTCGCTGGTGTCATGAGATATTTCTTGCAGAAAAGCTCTTCCTTTTATAGTCACTGGTGCAACTAACCCAAGAGTGTCAAAAAGACAGTTGATGATAGACAATACTCCACAATGAGTGAAAGGCCTATCGGGGCTTGTAACCTGACAGGTGAACGTATCTGAATCCATTTCCCAACATTACCCAAGACTTCTCTGACACGGCAGAGTTTCTCTGGTGAGATCCAGGTCTTTTATGCCTTTGACTAGATCCTCTGGAGGAGAGGCTTTCATCACTGTAGCTGAATTAGAAAGCAATTTTGTGGAGTTGTATGTTTGACTGAGTGAGAACTGTCTGGGTACGCTTAAGCAAATTGATAGCAGCCGCTTCATATGGCAAAGATATCAGACCATTATTCATGTAGAAATGATGCTCAACAAACTGACAAGTGTCTGACCCATATTCATGCTCGCCTTCCTGTGCAATACGTCTCAGACCATGGGTTGCAATGGCAGGGGATGGACTGTTTCCAAAGACACTGACACACACATCTGGTACTCTGTGATCTCTTTTGATATGTCATTATCTCTGTGCCACAAATACCTTAAATATTTTCTGTGACCATCTTGTACCACAATGCAATAGATAATTTGCTGAATGTCAGCTGTTATGGCTATTGGCTCTTTTCGGAATTGTAACAACACTGCTTAGAGGGAATTGTTCAAGTCGGGACCTGTGAGAAGGATGTTATTCCAGTGCACTGGAATCGAAAACCACCCCTATCTGTTCTGGTTTTTGTGGATGGTAGACTCCAAAATTGGTAGATACCAGCATTCCTAATTTTCTTTGAGTGGAGGAGCCAGTTCAGCGTATTTGTTGTCTAACACCTTTCCCATAAAATCTTGAAAGTTTTTCTTCATCTCTGGCCTTTTATCAAGAGTGCACATTAAGGTGATGAGCTGTGAGAGTGCTATTTGGAAGTAGTGGTTGGGGTGCTTTGAAAGGTAGAGGACCAACCAATGAGTTTGTTTCTTCTTTATGAAAGTCTTTCTCCATGATCTCTAGAAAGGCATTGTCTTCAAAGGAGAGAGCACACTTATTTTCATCTTTAGTTCTCTTGAACACTGTGTGACCAATGTTTTTAGCAGTCTTATGGACCGTTGTAACTGTATCTGGCCGATTGCACGGATTGGACTCCCAGCCGTACATTGCCCGCTCTTTTAAGGAAATGTTACTTACACAAGGAGCAAGAAAGGAAGGTCTGCCATTTTCTGGCACATTTGTCTTGAAGCTGTTTATGTTCGGCTTATGAGATTTACCAAGGCATACTTCACCGAATAGGACCTAGCCTAAATCAAGTCTTTGGGAAAAGTGGGAATTGTGAGGGCAATTAATTTGCTGTCTGACTTTGTGCACTCTGATGAGATCTCTTCCCAATTGAAGCAGGATTTGAGCATTTGAATCTAGTTTTGTTATGTGCTTTGCAACAGGTTTCAAATGGGGGTGACAAAGTACTGCCTCTGAGGTTGGTATTTCTGACCTGTTGCCAATAATTAGGTTACATTCGATAAGTGGAGGAAAATCCATGCTTTCACCTCTGCTTAATGCTTCTATCTGAAACCCACGTGCTTTCCAACCGATCATCTTCATAACACCAGTGCAGGTTCTAAGTAAGGATATGAGCCGATTTAATTTTGAATAAATCGAAGACTTCTGAATGAGCTGAGAAGCGATTACTCTGATCGTCAAGAATTGCATACATTTTGACTGCATGTTCTCTTTGTTCTTTTTTATATCCTTTCACTAAGCATATTTTCGAACAAGAATGAGCTGACTGATTTGTGCCTCATACCTCGGTGCACTGGAAACTTATAGCTGGGCTGTTGAGGTTTAATTCTTTTTCAGTTTCATGTTCTGCATGCTCTTGTTCTGCAGAGTTTGAGGTCCAAGGGTCCGGACCTGGATGCATAGTTGTGGAGTTATGTTCACTTTCACACTTCTTATATTTCAGCAGCATTTTACAGTCTCTGGCGAGAGGTTGATGCACAACAATTAAAGCACACATTTATGCTTATTTTAGGTATATTTTGTATTCCTGTATGGACTTCGCTCTGAACACTTTGCACCTTGCAAGTGAATGAGGTTTATTATGGATTGGGCAGGTTTTTGGCAGGTCATCTCTTTTTACTATTTTCTCAGTTCAAGGTTCCAGTGAAGCAGTTACATCTCTCTTGTGTGCAGATATAAAACTTTTTGATACTGTGTTCTTAAATGAAGGCTTTTCATACCTGGGAGCCATGGTGCTGCTTGTACACAGCATAAAGCTTGGATCATTTTGCATCCAGGCTTCTCAACATACAAATTGTGTAAACAATTAAAATGGAGGAAAGGGTACATTGTGTTCATTTTTGTACCTTGATCCAATGGAAATCCACTTCTCCTGCAGATTATGTGGCAATTTTTCTGTAATGGGGTTGATGCCACGAGCAGTATCCAGGTTAGCTATTCCTAGTAGGTACTCATCCTTTTTACCATACTGTAATTCCATAAGAAGATATCTGAGTTCTCTTAACTTGAAATTGTCTGATGGATATGCAAGAAATAGTATCAAGCTTTCTAAATAGTATACTTTCTACAATTTCAGGGGCACCGTAGCACTGGTTGAGTGTGTCCAAGACCATTTGAAGAGCTACTTTGAATTGTTTATGTGCACAGATCTGAATCTCTTGACATACTTTGATGACTCCCTACCCAGGCACTTTGCTAAGAGATCTAATTATTATAACATTGATGAAAGAAGCTTGTCATGCTCTGTAATTTTCAGGACATTCATCAAACTTTAAGAATCCCGGTGGTGAGGGTTAAGTTCTATGCGTGCAAGATATTTAGCAAAATCTGTCATACTAGCTGCTTGGATAAAATCTTCTTGACGTGAGTTGAATGACAAAGAATGTGCAAAGGGATACTGATGAGAGGTATTGAATGCTTGGTGAATCATTGAGTGAGGTGAAGGTGGTTCACTCTTGAAAGAAGATCTTTTGGTTTTGTGACCTCACCGATATTTGGTTGTTCATATGCTGCAACGTTTGAAATGGTGTCATCGTTGCGTGAATGATTCACCTAAGTGACATCATATGTTGCAGACAACAGATTCTTGTTGCTTGGTGATGATCTTCGAGGGGTGCTGTCTATGACAAGCCATTTACTTTGATCTTTAACATACTCATTTGTCCGCTCTTGAACAGTTTGAGGTGTATCTGAACTGCTTTTGGAATAACTCTGAGATTCACCCACATCTACTGCAGTCTCTAGAATTTCAGCCTCATTCAGTTCCTGCCTCCTTTTATGCTTGTTTTGCTTCCATTGTAGCCTCCAATGTGGCTTTCTCAGCTTCTAGCTTTGCTTTTACCTTTTTCATAGCCAGCTCTCTCTCTTGGAAAGATGCACGTGCTTGTGCAGCTTCAGTCACAGCTCTTGCTGTTGCCGCTGCATTATTGGCTGAAGATCTTGAGAAAAACATGCTTTTGAATCACACGAAGAACTTTTTTTCTGATATGCTGGTTTTATCCTCCATATTAATATATTGATGCTTGCTTCCTTATCAGTAGCTTTCAATGGCTTTTAACTATACTGCCCTACAAAACAAAAAGGCAGTAACTGCATTTTTGGTCAAAAATGAGTTATTATCATTTTCATGACATTCAAGGCATCCTTTGTTATGTGATAAAACATTTTATCTCAAATGTGTGTCGTTTTGGAGAAAAATGGTAGTCGTTTGTACAGTAACTGCAAAAAGCCCTGACAGGATAACTTTAAAGTCATTTTTCTCAGTTCTGCACTCTGTGTAGTTACTGCCTTTTTGCTTTGTAGGGCAGTATACTGTCCTCCCTCCGTGTTTGGGGTTTTTACAGAGATTGACAGCATGCTAAAAACCATTCAATGAAAGTGTCGAGAAGCGTCTGGTTTCGCTAGATAATGTAATAGGTTATTTTATGGGAAATTTATATTACGAACTCACTGTAGCAACTCATAACGTAATCAGAGTACATACTGTAATTACAGCACACAATGTAGAAGTGAAACATAATGTTGATAATTAATAATTTTCTCTCAACATACTGTAATAACGTTATGAGCACAAAACGTAATAATATATATATATATTTTTAATTTAATAGGTTAGTACATTAAGAAAAATGCATGCCTATTAGCTACACTGTGAACTCAAATATTTTCATAACAAATCTACGTATATTTTTGTGATTGTGACCTGCTCCATCATTTTGAGTCGCTTTGACCCAAAAACACATTTGGAAGATTATGCACTGAATTAAGAAAGAAAGTCTCAGCTTTCTGATTATATTATTATTACATTACTAATCATTGTTTATATTCAAGCATTTAAATAGTGATTGTCATAAAAACTTGTTTTTGAGGAAATTGACAAAATTTGACAAAATTAAGAGATTTATTTAAACAATATTAAAGAATTTATAAACTTCAATCACATTTAAGTAAAAATATCATGCCTATATCACTATATTGTGGGTTGTTAATAATCACAGTATACAAAAATATATTTTTGGGCATTTATTCTGATGGCTGTTTGAAACAAAGAAAAAAGTGGTCGATGAGGCCATGTAATACAAAATGAAATATGGGAGAGGTTAATATCCAAATGAAAAGCAGGGCATTAGCCTACCCCATATGCTTCAGCATACATTAGGGTGACCAGATGCCCTGATAAAACCGGTACAGTCCCAGTTTTACAAGCCGTGTCCCGCATACGGATGGAGTTACTGTCGGGGAACCTTTTGTCCCGATAATCAGTCTTACCATAATATTTTACAAAAATTATCATTGCTGTGTTTTTTTCTTTTCCATTGATGAGAATCTTGTAACAATTAATGACAGAATCATTCATTCTCGCAGACTCAGAATAAGTAAGGCTTTATCTGATGTGTAAATCTTTCCCCTCTTCACCCTCTCCCATTTCAGCTGCTGTCTGTCTACTCACCTGCTAGAAGCAAAAACGTGGGAGGGATGACAACAGTCGAACAGCACAGGTCAAGGTAATCAAATAACAAAACATTCATTCCCTTTCTATAATATACATCCTCTGACATACCGTTAGTAAAACAAAGAGATGTGCCCAAAGCCGAATACTTTATTCGGAATGGCACGAATAATGACACTAAAACAAATAATGGATTTATCCAAATAATATAAAAGTTCATTTAATAGAAAAACACTCAAGGCAATAAATCATTAAATAAGATATGATTAATGCTAAATTTACACACCAAATCCTCACATGTGAACAAAAATGTGGTCAGACTCCACACATGCAATCCATATGCATCCTTTAAAAATAACCTTAACAAACACTCAATTTTAACATATGACTCTTCTGAAAATGTTTAATGCAATTATAAGTATTTTGTGTAAAATTTGATATTTACCCAAATAATTCTCAACGATGAACAAAACTGGGAACTCTCTTGCACAATGTATGTTCTCACATCTCTAACACAATAGAGTGCCAGAAAGCAGGTGTTGTAAAACTCCAGCTCTTAAAAGGGCTATGGCCAATTTACGACCAGAGTTAAATTATATTAAATTTCTCCACTTGGCTTATTCTGAGCTATGGTAAGGACAATATAGGCCTACATTTCCTGAGGTAAATGTAACGTAAGGTGAGATGTTGTTCTTCCCGCATTTGGAATACAGATTGGGTGATTACACAAGAGACAATAAATGTATGTAAGTTGTACTGTATCTTTTAACATACCCACTGATGTTCATTCATGTTTTATTTCCTGTTAGAAAGGTTGGTCTCTTATAGTGTTCAGCTGTAAATGTAGGTGTTGATACTGTGCACAAGATTGTTTTTGACAGTGTATTTTATTGCTTACTTCAGCACACTCAGGATTATTATAACTGTATCAAATAGGTGTTGATACTGTGCACAAGATTGTTTTTGACAGTGTATTTTATTGCTTACATCAGCACTCTCATGATTATTATAACTGTAACAAATTGGATTTATTTGCCTTTTATTGGTGGCTGATTGATTGAACTGTTCCAATATTATTTATTTATTCATAATTATCATTATTATCATCAGAGAGCTGAAACATGCACTCCTGTGCATTCCTTGACCTAACCTGTTCATGTTTTGAATATCAAGAAGATTGGAGAAAGTCAAAAATGTTGTCCAAAAAACTCAAAGGGCCACTTGGAGGTTTTTTTTAAAGGTTTTGACTTTGTCTGAACTACAAGTTTGTACAACTGAAAGGGGATGTTAGGGCAAGCACTGGAGTGCAGGTTTCAAGTTTATAAGTTGTCCCAACTCTGAGATATAGAGATCCCACCTGCAATGTATACCATTAAAAATATACATGGTTTGTGGACAGTAACCAATTGAAGTTTGAAAAGGTCTATACTGTTCAGTGGGAGTCATATAGACACCTAAATATGTTTTTAGTCAATATTTTGATTGTGAACCTTATAAGAATTGATGTCCACGAACCAGGCATTCATAACCCATTATATACATTGCACAAGGGACCATCTCACTTAAAATGTATTTAATTGATGTTACATACATCGTTGGTAGACAGTCCTGAGGACATCAAGTCATACAGGAAGGTCCCACCCACAATGTATTCAATTGGCTCAAAATACATTCTTTGTGGACAGTCCTGCTTTATGCATGTTGTGCATAATTTCAAAAGTCATGTATATATTTTCATTTGTATGCCATTTGTAAGTTCAAAACAGGTGTTTCAATCAATTATATTTATTGTAAATAATAATGAAATTCATTTAAAATAAATGTCCACAAACCTAGTATTTGGCAGCTATTAAATACACTGCACCTTGCAAATACTATATATACTAAAATAGCACACTTTTACACAATTCGGCCAATTTAGTCAATTTAGCCTGGCATCACATCCATAGGTCCGACAGACCCCAAATTTCACACAGTCGAGTGCCCCTCAACAACAAATCCCCCTGCCTGCCAAAGGAATCAATGAGACAGTACATTCATCAGGGGCTTTAATATTATATATATCTTGATCTTTTTGAATCAAATCACTTTAAGGGTACTTATAAAGCTCTGTATGTAACATACAACTCATTAACATGTCCAATTTGAAGAAAATTGTTGTCTACACACCATGTATTTGTGGCCATTAAATACATTGCAGTTGGTACTTCCTGTGTTTTTGCTAACTCATACAGGAAGATCCCAGCAGCAATGTATTTACATTTAATGCATATTTATAATAAATATTATTGATTGAACCACCTGTTTAACTGCTCAGGTATTCAGGCATTCAAATAAGCATATATACATGACGTTTAAGTCATAATAATATCTAATTAATGTAATAAATGACTGTCCACAGACCATGTATTTGGCAGCAATTAAATACATTGCAGTTGGGATCTTTCTGCATGAAAGTGTGAAAATACCCTTAAATGTCACGCAAACACCTAGGGCCTTCGAATGCTTACTCATTGAGCCCTCGTGAACAACAAATTGAAATTTTATTTCAGTCACTTCTGGGCAAGTACTTGAAAAATATAAGAAAACATATTCTAAAAAAATAACAGTCACTTTTCACTCAAAATTCAGCCAATTTAGCACTTAACAAACTCATTCAGACTTCAAACATTGCACACTGTCTATGGGTCCCCTAAGAAGATATATATTTCAAATTGGAGTCATTTGGAGGTTTCGGAGTGGTGTCCATAAACAGAGTATTGAAACAAATGGAATACATTGTACGTGGACGTAGGCCTGACATTGCGTCCTTAGGTCCAACAGACCCCCAACAGTGTTCACAATGTGACACGTCGAGTGCACCTCAACAACATCCTAAGGGGACTAAGACCTAGGATGCAAAAAAAAATCACTATTTTCAATAGATCTCACTGCCTGCCATAGGAATCACAGGTGCCAAATTTCACATGATGGTAGCCTGAGGTCCCCCAAATATTATATTAAGAGGAAAAGGGTCTAGAAAACAGAATAAATTGGTAATTTCTGCAAGATTCTCTCACACAGCCCTCTTCAACTTATGCCCAGACAGAGCCTTTTGAATGATCAGAGTCGGCTAAGTTTAGGGTTGTAAAATTCATCCAGGAAACTTCTAGAGTCCCCTAATTCAGAGTCTCGATCGGGGGCCACAAGAACTACAAGGATTTAGAATTTCAAGGTCCTGCAACCTTTTGACCCCATCTTTCACTAAATCAGTATAAAAATTAACCAGAGAGGTCCTTGACAAGATACTAGGAGGGCAAATGACTCCTTGTGTTCCAAGGCAAAGTCGAGTGAAATTGTTTTTTTTACAAATTCCAAGTGCCACGAAGGTCCATAAAAGCACTCAGGATGACCTTTGTGGAATGCCTGGGCACAACCCAGTGCCAGTCGTGTTGATGTATGGCATTAGGGGGCACTCTGGGGTAAAGGCATGTAAAAGCAGTTTTTACTGGGTAAAGGGGAAAATACTGGATCTGTGGACAAGAGGATGACCACTGAGGAAGACTACTAGGTAAGTGGTCACAATACTGTGTCTGTGGACATGAGGAAGACTACGGATGAATACTAGTGGGTAAGTGGACAATATATGGGATTCTTGAACACGAGGAAGAGTTTGGGGAGACTATGGGGTAAGGGGACAAAATACTAACTCTGTGGACTTTTAAAATGGTAACTATGCCCCCGTGGACAATACATGGTGCGCTGGATGGCACAGGAGTGCAGGAGCGCGATGACCCATACAGCTTATGAACTCGATCTTTCATTATAATATTTCATTCTGAACATAGCCAATGTCCAAGCAAATATGAAACTTATCAAAACCAGATTTGCTCTTTTTAGCTGATAAAAGATTGGATATATACGTCTGCACAGACAGGGTTGGTATGCAACTCTATTACACCAATGATATTCTAATATATGTTTGAGTGCTATGATTTTACTTTCAAAACAGTGTGATCGTAGCACATTGTAAACATTAATTTGCGATGCTGCACATTTCCCTGCTTGGTTTCCATGAAAAGTGTGAGGGATGAGTATCAACAGCATGTTACAAATACAGCCAATAGAGATTATGTTCAAATTAACTCAAACTATTACTATAACAGCTCTTAACAACATTGAATTCCTGAGGTTATTCAACACCATCCAACTGCCAAAGATTCCATGAACCTTTATGAAATCACGCCAAACCACTCTATAAAACCTCCTGAAATCGAAGAAGCCAGAGAACCTGTGATGTTTACCTCTTGTGATTATTATTATATTTAGATTATATTGTGTAATTAACACAAAGCAAAGGCTTTTACCTCTAGTTACTTGAATTAATTTGTTAATTTGAGATCTTCTGATGGACCATGTGATGGACAGACTGAGGTGGAGGTATTGTGTGAATGAGGAAACGGACATATTGGAGATGTAGAGGTACTGAAAAAAAGAATTAACTTCTCCTCTGTCTCTGCCTTTTATTATTCCTGTCTTTTCACACAATACACCTTCGCTCTGCTTTATGAGCAAAGCAGAGTTTACTTTATGTGTTAAAGGAATAGATAACCACAAATGACACTTCTGTTATCATTTACTCATCCTCCTGTCATTCCAAAACCATATGTTTTACATTACTTGTATAAACTTTGCATATTTATTTTGGTACCCACTACAGCATTCACACTGTAACACTTTACAGTGTCCCTGTTACAGTGTAATTACCTAATTACAGAGAACTAAATGTAATAATATGAAACAACAGTTTAAGTTATGGAACAGTTTGTACTGACACACTGCAATTATATATGATTAATAGACAAGTATTATTACATAAGAGTAACAGGCCAGTCTTATTACATACTTATTTGTGTAACAGGAAGATCTTGTTACCTTTGTGGAACAGACACATTTTTGGAAAAACATTTATTGGTAACACTTTATTTTAGTGCCCCTGTTACAGTGTAATTGCCTAAGTAAGTACAGAGTACTAAATAATGTAATAACATGAAACAACATGTACTTAACCCTTTCCTGCCAGAGCCCAAAATTCCGAAAATTCCATTATGTTCCAGAATATGACTGGATTTCCAAATTCATATTCAAATTCATATTATATTCATATTCATATAACATCACACGCCTGAACTGTATATGCTATATTAAAGAGTAGAACTAGAGCTTTCAAATTATATAAATATATGTACGATTATTTAAGGCTAATCATCCTTTATCAATAAGATTTCACACAGCATTTTTTTACAAAAATCTTCTCCGGCCACTATACTTCATCAGACAACTGCATTTTCAACCATTTTAATTACAAGCTAGAAGAAAAAATACAGTGTATGAATATATACATCATTTTATAGACAATGTAGAATAGCAGACAAATTAGAAATATATTGTTTAAAAGTTATGACCATTCTAGTGATTAGTGGGAAAACGGAATAAAACAAACATTTAGAATGTTAAGATACATTACACTTGACTACTCCTCAAATACTCATTTTGAGCACCTGTAATAATAAATTGAGATTGCATCTGAAATCGAAGGACACAAACACTGAAATGTAGATTTTATGTGTTCAATAAAACACATACTTTAATTTGAACATTAGAATTATGAACAAATTGCACAGCAAAACATACAAAATCAAACTTTCGACAGTAAATGCATTTTTAATAAAGAGTGCAGGAACAGAATATTAATAAATTCATAAATACTCAACAACTGCAATACCTATGGAGAGAAGTGAGGGAGAAAAGAAAGGAGGAGAATAACACCAGTAAACACAGCCCAATCTAGGCCCTATGTGAAACTGGTCACACTCAACTGAGTGCCAAGACTGAAAACAGTTCCTATTATGATCCAAGCATTTCTTTTGCCATTACATTGCATACAACAAGCTGCTTTAGTTATTTTCAGTTCTACATTTCCAATAGCATAGCCAACATCTCTTAGAGGACTCTTCAAATGTAGGGACATGGGCTGTGTGGAGTGTTACAAGCAGAAGCACCAGAACAACAACCTCTTCTTTTTGCGGATATATCTGGCACTGGCCCTCATTATCAACCCCGGAAAGAAGATGAGTCTGAGGAAGAGCCAGAGGAGCCGGAACTGCCCATGCAGGAAGACACTCAGGAGGACATTACATTCCCTCACTCACCTGTCCCATCTGAGAGATTGCAAACCCCTAATGAGAGAGTGCAAACCCCCATATGACTCTCCAAAAGCTCCCAATCCTGATACCCAGACTGCGCTCCTACAGCAATTGATTTAAATCAGGGTAGATTAACCAGCAGTGCATGCTTAGGAGCAGCACTCACTCCTCACAGTCTTGCTTACCATCCCCTTGCTCTGATAACATTAACCTTCTACTATTAGTATCACCACAAGTCCGTCAGACTACAGGTGACCATAGCCCCCCACCTCTTCTACCTCAGCAGCAGCTTCCTTCTCCTCCAGTAAGTTGTGCCCCTCTTACCCAACCTATGCCACCATCCCCCCAGCTCATGCATCCTCCCGGCAGTGTTCAGTTTCCCGCCACATGGCAAGTACCAGCCACATATAACCCCATATACACTGATAAATCAACCTTTGCCTGATGTTATGTCCTATTCTGCCCAGCCTGCATACCAGTCTTTCAATTTGCAGCCCTACCACCCAACATCTGCTGCCGCTCTAAGTCAGCTAGCTCCCCCTATAGAAGTTACAAGTTCATGCCCCAGATCCCTATACTCAAGCTTGACGTGCTCTAGATGAGAGCTATGGTCAACCTAGACAGCTTGCTTTAAAGGAGCTCCGAACTATAATGGAGATGCGTGATGGTAGAGATTTAGACCAATTTTCCCTCAGAGTTCAGGTATAAATAGGCCTCCTTTAATCCATGGGCCCCGAGGGTCTCTCTGAGCTTACTTGTGGTTTACATGTTGAGCGACTTTTAGAGAAGCTTCCCAATAAGTAGTTCTGCCAGTGTAAGAGGAATATGAGTTTGAATAGACCAGGTCCCCTTTCTTATAACCTCCTAGATTTTTCCAACTGGCTACAACAAGAAGCCCGCTTCCAGCCCAGAATGCAAAGAACACCTCAGCCTATCCGACAGAGGCCATCACCCCCTCACCCATTAAGAGGTACAGCCATAGTCCATGGTGCTAAAACCTCCACTCATGTGACCTCTCTGAAAGCCCAAGTCACCCCACTTAAAGTTAGTCAGCCTCTCCCCAAGACCTCATCTGAACGCTGTCCAGTGTGTGCCTATTGTAACTCTACCAAACATCATGTTAGTAAATGTAATGACTTCCTCCTGCTCTCAAAAGACCAGAGAACAAATTGGATTAAGGAACAGAGACGTTGTTGGCGATGTGCACGAGACTACTTTGCCACCCAGAGTGTGACCTGAAGGGACGCTGCAGCCAGTGCAATGGGAAACATCTACAAGTTCTATCCAACATCAACCAGAGGCAAGTGCAGAACCTCTATCTTGACTACCCTACTGACTGCAATAAATTGCTGCTGAAGGTAGTTGAAGTGACCTCGCATAATGGAAACAGATCCTTAGATGCATATGCCATACTGGATGATGGGTCTGAAAGAAAAATCCTACTGCACCCTGCTGCCCAGACAATCAAGTTGGTAGGAAAACCTGAGAGCCTAAAGCTGAGAACTGTGAGACAAGATGTTCTGACTCTTAACAGAGCCACTGTGTTCTTCACACTCATTCCTAAGGTCCATACAAAAAAGTCCTATGTTATTAGTCAAGTCTTCATTGCTGACCAGCTATCCTTGTCCAAACATTCTCACCCTGTGAAATCCCTCCAGCGGCTCTAATCTCAACTCTGTCAGCTTCCTCTCAAACAGCTTAATATACTAAGACCCCTGCTCCTTCTAGGGGCTGATCATACACACCTTGTTATTTCAACACAACCTGTGCAATTAGGCCCTCCTGGAGCCCCTGTGGCAATCAAGACCCAACTTGGCTGGACAATACAGGGCCCTGCAAGTGATCTCACTAGATCTCCCTCTGCTCATTTTCAATACATATCATTTAAATGCCCACCTGATGACATCCAATGTGAATTCACAGAACAACCGAGCGGACGACTAGACTAGAGGAAAGCTAATGGCTGATCTTGGTGGGCTCTGCAGGTGGAACCAAGGAATTAATTCTTCCTGATTCAATCCCCTGAGCTGTGGCCCACTAGCCCTGCTATAGATCAGTCTGATGACCCCGTAGAGCTGCGTGAGCCCAGTTTCTGTGGTACCATATCCCTCAATCAATGTACCTCCATCCCTGATCCAAACCAATTTGCCACCTTCCAGGACCTCCTTGACTGTATTGCTGCATCTCTTCAAGGGGCGGCAAAGCCCCCGTCAGCAGAAAACTACCGTGATGCAGGGATGGCCATCCTAAGACAAGCCCAGGCGGATTCATTTGGGAATGATTTAGCCCACCTTCAGACCCAAAAGCCCCTTCTACATTCAAGCTGTCTACTCTCCTTTGCTCCAGAGTTAGACCCAGCATCAGGACTCATTCGAGTAGGCGGAAGGTTACGGCAAAGCAGTGATCTACCCCCTGATGCCATTCATTCAGTTATCCTGCACCCTGCCCATCCAATCACAAAGCTTATAATTAAGGATTATGATGACCACCTACAACATCCTGGGCCAGAGATGCTTTTTGCTGAGTTAACCCTCCGGGGTCGACAGACACGCCGGTGCGTCCTGCTGGATATTTTCATCATTACAGCAGAAACAACTTAAAATACTCCGTCATTTTTGGGTATACAGATAAGTGTAATACATCATTAGAGATTATAAAGGGTCTACTTTTATTTGTGTACACTCATAATAACAATGAAACATTGTGATTTTGTAAAATAAAGAAAATAAAAAGGGTGAGCTTTTAGCAGGCTCTGGGTTTGAGAGCATTTATCTGAAACACGTCACAAAAATGAACTGAAACTCCGCGAATACTTATCACACAAACATGAAACATATGTCTAAAGAAAGCTTTAAATGTCTACTTTTTAATAAAACAATTAAAATTTAAAACAAATATTCTCCTGCAATGCAATCTGTTTGAAACAAAGCGATGTTCCGTTTTTACCGGTCCGTCTAATTATCTGTAATGTGATCCCACCCACCAGCAGAGCGCGCCATTCATACTCTAATGTGCTGAGACGATCAATGCAAATGTACACGCCCCCCACTGAGGCTGTAAACAAATGTCATTCATTTTTCTGTGCATTTGTAATGATACACAGGCAAGAAAGCTCCTGGATTGTAATGAAATTTTAGACTTTCCTCAGAAGAAGAGTGGGACTATCTATCTCTACAGTGGGACTGTATTTTAAAGAGAGACTTGATCCAGCCGAGGATACAATTTCAGACGAGTAAGTCAATTCGTTTTCATTAGTTGACATGCTATTTTATATAAACTTTTTAACTTTTATTTTACTAGTGGGACTGTTTCTACACTTGCCAGCCAGGATTCAGAGTATTGACATTTGAAATATGTCCTAATAAGCAAGTTTTAGTTACATTTAAATGATGTTTCGGCTAAAGCAGGTATTTAAATTGTATGCTGTATAATATAAATATGACATGTAATATGATATAAAAATAATGTGAATGTTTAGATTATATTTTATCTAGTGTTTATAATGCCTCATTATCATCAACAAAGCTTGTGCTTGTAAATGTGTTCAGGTTAAATTAGTAAAATGCAATTTAAATATGCCCATATTAGAAAATCAGCATATTATTATGATCATGTGACACTGAAGACTGCAGTAATGATGCTGAAAATTCAGCTTTGATCACAAATTGCATTTTACAATTTATTTAAATAGAAAACTGTTCTTTTAAATTGTAAAAAGAGTTCAGAATATCAATAATTTTTTCTATATTTTGGATCAAATAAATCCAGTCTTGGTGAGCAGAAGAGACTTCTTTTAATAGTAGTGTAGGTCTAAAATGAAGTAAAGTCTTTATGTAAAGAAAATATATAGTCAGATTACTTCTTTTAAACTTAAAATTTGATTTTGATCATTAAGTCTCCTCATATTCATTCTCTTTCTGTCACATTCCTCATTGATAGGCCCAGGGGTGGGGTCATTGTCTCTCTCATTGTATGTGAATCACCTTAATATTCATGATCATTCAGGCCTCCTCGCATATTACCTTTCAACACTAAAATTGTCCTACAAAAGTTACATTACTATATTGTTTTGCATGAATGAGTGAGCAGGATGGTTTTCACATAATTTTTTAGCAAAAAATCTAGGCTACAAGATCCAGTTCTCAAAAGTCTTGTGGACAAATGTTTATTATGTGTTCTATGACCTGATTTCAGTGACTTAAAATTTTTGTTTTTTCAAAAACCATGCATAAACATTATTTTCTCAAAAATACAAACCTGTACATACATGTTGCTCACATATTATTGTAGCCCTGTTTGTGCTGAATACAGTGTTATCAGACTTTAGCAATTAATATGTTTTTAAGCAACTGAAAAAAGAACAAATGTCAAGGCATGTCAAAACTTCTCCAGGGCCCAAAATACCCTCAGACACCAGAGGGTTAAGGAGATGGTACTGGATACTGAGGGGTCATAAGTTGATTCAGAAACATCAGCATAGGTGCCCTAAGTGCCAGCTATCCCGTGCCCAGCCCCTTATTCCCCAAATGGTGGATGTCCCACCAGCTCGCCTTCGCCTTTGCAAACCTCCATTCTATTTCACTGGGATAGATTGTATCGGGCCCTACACAGTGAAGATTGGTAGGTGAGCTACCCTAGGTGCTCAAATTGTCAGTGAGGAGGCATTGCATACAGTCATTATTGAAATTGAAGGCATCCTAAATTCAAAGCCCTTAGGCTATGTCTCATCTGACGTTGCCGACCCTGACCCTGTGTCCCCTAACCTGTTGGTCATGGGGAGGCATGATGCTTCCCTCCCCCTGGTAACATATCCAGACCCTGAGCTGCACAGTCACCATCAATGGCGACATAGTCAAATTTTCTCTGACCACTTTTGGGCCCATTTCCTTAGAAATTACCTTCCCTCTCTTCAGTCTAGACAGAAGTGGTACACTGACAATTCTAAGACCCAAGGAAAAATCCGAGACGTGTTTCTTCGCTGACGAGCGTAAGACAAAGGACCGATTCCAGATCGTTTTCTCCTGACTGCTCAACGCAACAGGAGTTCAAACGGACAACCCTGCTGAAATCACACAGGATTTCCTAAGTAAGGCTTGATATCTAGGCAGATTTAGTTTAGAAACTGTGACTTTTCTTGTACAACTAAATTGTATGTTTGATGCTGAATGTTTGATGTTTTGATTATAATTTTGTATGTTTAACTCTGATCGCTGTTTTGCTGTTTTGATTTGTGAGATCGTCAATTTTGGGTGAAATGTTGTTTATTGAGTGATCTGAACAAGCGATTCAGTCCCACTGTTACAGCAGTTATCCTCAGTTAAATTGCATGCACTGCTGTTTGTTTGCTTTCTCTCTCTCTCACACACTGCGGTTTATGCGGCATCGTGGTTTATGTCCGACATAGGCTGGTGTTTCAAATTCTCCCGCCTGTTTCATCAGTTCCTTTGTGTGCCCACTCATTTCCACCCACACGTGGTATTAGCTCCATTGCTCTGGATCTGATCCAGCCATTTTTCTTTCCTCCCTTCTGTAAGATTTTACATGCAGAAGAATTGAAATGATATGACTTGAATCCAGGACTTTCAACCTTTGAAATCCTGGAATTCTTCACCGTCATATATCAAATGGCCCAGGCATCCTCATTGGTCAGAAAGGTCCCTCCGCAACCTGATCTTCCACAAAAAGTTAAAGCAGACTTCTATTTTGTAAGGTTACAAGGACCATCAGATTTGCACAACTCTAAGACATTTCATCTTAATCTAGTCTTGCTAGATAATGCTGAAAATCGCTTTGAACTGTGGTAACATTTGTACCTGACAAATTAATGATTATAGACTGATGGACCTCTTTAAAATGTGTGTAGCAATGTGCAAACACCTATAATTGATAAATATAATCTTTAATTTTGTATGATTCATCTCATTCTACTTAGAATGTTAACTATATGGTAACTTGATAAAATAAAATAATGTGTATAACAATATGATTTTGTAACCAGGGATTTTCATGTTTTATTACCTACATGTATAACAGCCATAAAAAAATTCATATTTGTTATGCAAGCATTTGTTTGGTTACATAGAGAAAGCTGATGACAACGAATACCATGTCTCTTGTACCATTTGCAAGATATGAAGTTCATGATTAAATATGCACTATTTTTGAGCGGGAAAATAGTGAGAATCTCTAACAAAGACGTATAAATCAGCTATCGGAAAGGAGTCACTTCTGATTGGCGCTGGACACCTTTGGGGATGCGGCCAATTTCTATTCAAATATTTCCAAACAGGAAGAACATGCTCTTTTCTGCTCTTCTCCTCTTGCCTCTTCATCCTCTTGTCTCTTCGGCTCTCCTCTCTTCTGCCTGCATGTGCTTCGTCTGGTTGCTTCGCTGACCAGTAAGAAGTCCCTCGCCATGTGAGATCCAAGGGAGCTCGGGACTCGACATCCCGAGAAGGAATGAGAAGGCCTCGCTTAAAAACCAAAATCATCATTCATACAGACACTAAATTCAATCATACAGAGATCAAAACATCGACAGAACAAACTATCGACCAAGCGCCAAGAACCAACCAATACAAAGAATGCAAGTACATCTCCAATATTGTGCTCAAAGTGTTGGTGTATTAATTAAATAATTTGGGGTAATTCGATAACAAATCGATGTTGTCTCAAAGAAGGATAAATGGCTCTTAAGGTATTGTCAACAGACTCCATAAAGTTAATTTTCACTGTACTGATCTCTTTCGTATGTATATATGTGTAAGATTAGATTTATGGTTAGAATAGTAATAAAGTTTGTCTGTGTTCAAAGAGGACATGACTGTGGTATATTTTGATAAATAGTCTCATCCCTGTTTCTGAAAGATTTCACTTCAAAGCTGTACCTAAATACGTGTGATATTATTTTAAATAAGCCATGAGAATAATATCACTCTGTGACAGCGGGGGTGTGGTCAAGCGTCCGTCCAGTACGAGTGAGGGGGAGGTGACAGCCCCTCCCCTCTTCAGAGCATTTCCCGAAGGGGATTTCCCTCTGGAGCAGTCACGAGACGATACCCTCAAGCACGCCTTCGACCAAGTGAGAGTAATTGATGGTCAACAACTCCGCCTGGGTGTCGCACTTTCATATCCCTACTTTGCGATTATAAATGAGCGGTTGTATAGAGTGACGCAGGACACTCACACAAAAGAGGAAGCAGCCCAGCTCTTGATTCCACGGAGCCGCCGGGAAATGCTTTTCCAGCCGGCTCACTATAATCCCATGGCAGGTCACCTAGGGGAAAGAAAGACACGACTCCGTCTAATAGCCCGTTTTTATTGGCCGGGCATTGGCGGCGACGTACGCAGATGGTGTGCGGCGTGCCGTGAATGTCAGCTGGTAAACCCACCGGCCACCCCAAAAGTGCCATTGCACCCCCTTCCACTAATTGAGGTCCCATTTGAGAGGATTGGATGGACCTCGTCGGGCCATTAGAGTGGACAGCACGCGGACATCGCTTTGTATTAGTCCTGGTGGATTGTGCAACGCGATATCCGGAAGCAGTGCCTCTGAGCAACATCTCAGCACGTAGTGTTGCGGGGGCACTCTTCAAGGTAATCTCCTGGGTGGGGATTCCGAAAGAAATCCTCACCGATCAGGGCACAACATTTATGTCACGAACACTTCACGAGCTTTACGAATTGCTGGGTATTAAGTCGATTCGCACTAGCGTGTACCATCCGCAGACGGATGGGCTGGTGGAGCGTTTTAATAAAACCCTGAAGAATATGATTCGTAAATTTGTGCACGAGGATGCTAGAAACTGGGATAAGTGGCTCGACCCCCTGTTATTTGCAGTTCGAGAGGTCCCGCAAGCCTCCACTGGCTTCTCTCTTTTTGAGTTACTATATGGGCGGCGCCCATATAGTATAGAGAGAAGGGCCTTCAAACAGTAAGAACAAAATTCAATACGTCCTTGATCTCAGAGCAAAACTCCACACTCTGGGGAAACTAACACAGGAGAATTTGCTCCGAGCTCAAGAACGACAATGCCGGCTGTATGACAGGGGCACTCGGCTCAGGGAGTTCGCACCGGGAGATAAAGTGCTTGTATTACTCCCAACATCGAGCTCCAAATTACTCGCAAAGTGGCAAGGGCCCTTTGAGGTCACACGACGAGTGGGGGATCTCGATTATGAGGTGAAACGAACCGATAGAGGGGGCGCACGTCAAATATATCACGTCAACCTCCTAAAATTGTGCAGGGAGGCGGTCCCTGTGACGTTGGCCACGGTAGTTCCGGAGAGTGCGGAGCTCGGACCGGAGGTAAACAAAAGCTTTGATCATAACACCCCGGTCATCTGCGGGGACCACCTCTCACCGTACCAACTTGCAGAGGTTGCTGAGTTGCAAAAAGAATTTGCAGACGTGTTTTCCCCTCTACCGGGACGTACGAATCTCATCCAACACCATATCGAGACCGAGCCGGGACTGGTAGTACGTAGCCGGCCATATCGCTTACCCGAACACAAAAAGAAAATAGTTCGAGAGGAATTGGATGCAATGCTCGAGATGGGCGTAATAGAAGAGTCCCACAGCGATTGGTCCAGCCCGGTCGTGCTTGTTCCCAAGAGCGACGGGTCGGTGCGGTTCTGTGTGGATTATAGAAAAGTCAACGCGGTGTCTAAATTCGACACGTACCCGATGCCCCGTGTTGATGAGTTGCTCGATCGGTTAGGTACGGCTCGCTTTTATTCGACTATGGATTTAACAAAGGGTTATTGGCAGATCCCCTTGACACCAATTTCCCATGAAAAATCAGCCTTCACCATGCCGTTCGGATTGCACCAATTTGTGACACTTCCGTTTGGTTTGTTTGGAGCCCCGGCTACGTTTCAGCGACTTATGGACTGTATCCTCCGGCCGCATTCGGCTTATGCCACTGCCTATTTGGATGACATTATCATCTACAGTAACAATTGGCAGCGGCACAAACAACATCTGAGGGCGGTCCTGAGGTCGCTGCGCCGGGCCGGGCTCACGGCAAACCCTAAGAAGTGCACGATTGGGCGTGTGGAGGTACGGTATCTGGGGTTCCACTTGGGTCATGGCCAGGTGCGTCCCCAAATTGACAAAACCGCAGCAATTGCGACATGCCCAAGACCTAAGACCAAAAAGGGGGTGAGGCAGTTCCTGGGGCTGGCTGGCTATTATAGGAGGTTCGTGCTTAATTATTTGGACGTCACCAGCCCGCTGACTGACCTCACTAAAAAGGGGGCTCCAGATCCGGTCCAATGGTCGGAGCAGTGCCAACAGGCGTTCATGCAGGTTAAGGCTGCACTTTGTGGGGGGCCGCTTTTACATGCACCTAACTTCTCTCTTCCCTTTCTATTGCAGACGGACGCTTCAGACAGAGGACTGGGGGCCGTACTCTCGCAGGTGGTGGAGGGGGAGGAGTACCCGGTGCTGTACATCAGTCGGAAGCTCTCCTTAAGGGAAACGAAGTACAGCACTGTAGAGAAGGAGTGTCTGGCCATCAAGTGGGCGGTCCTCACCCTCCGATATTACCTGCTGGGGCGGGCCTTCACTCTCTGCTCAGATCACGCCCCACTCCAATGGCTCCACCGCATGAAGGATACTAACGCCCGGATCACCTGTTGGTATCTGGATCTACAGCCCTTTAAATTCAAGGTGGTCCACAGACCGGGGGTGCAGATGGCTGTCGCGGACTTCCTTTCCAGAAATGGGGGGGGAGTGGTAGGCAGGCCGGATGGTGCCCCGGCCTGAGTTGGGCGGTGGGGGTATGTGGCAGCGGGTGTGTGGTCAAGCGTCCGTCCTGGGAGAGAAAGCGGTAAGGGTGCTTGCACCTGAGCCAAATTATGTCTAACACCTGTCTCTAATTCCAGTAAGCATGGGGAGAGCGGCATAAGAGCGGCCACAGAAGCTACAGAGGGGAGAGAGAGAAAGAGAGCTCTGCATGTACACGGCAGCCCAGCGTTGTTGTTTATGTTCAGTTAGAATTGTGTGTGTCATAAGTTGTTTGTTTAAGAAGTGCTGTATGAGACTGTGGCCATTAAAAAGGAGTGAATTATCAGAACCCATGTCTCCGTAACTCTTTACACACTCCAATAAGTGAATTAATCATAATTCACTCATTAAAGCTAATTCCTTAAAGTAGAAATTGTGAGCAGATACAACTAGACGTTGTAATACAGTTTTCAATGGTAGAGAATCTATTAAGACAAATAATCTAGTTATATGTCATTTATCTAATTTTTTGTTGAACGTGACTAATTCCATTGTAAATTTCATTACCTAATAAGGTACAATAAGGACAGTTTAATTTAGTTCATAGCTCATTTCAAGACCTTAAATTCCCTTCTAAATTTAGCATACCAAATATCCTTTCATATAATGGTGGTAGAATGCGTGCAAATTACCCTACATATAATGGTGGTAGAACGCATGCAAAATACCCTACATAACTGATCCTGTCCACATCTCTAAATGATATATGTAATACCCAACATATAATGGTATTGGAATGCGGGCAAGAATCTAAATGAGTTATTTGCCATTTTATACACAGTCATTTTCTTTGAACCAGAAACGTAACATAGAAACTACAAAGTTCTGCACCTGTGACGTATATATTATGCACAAGTTTGTTGTCATGACAACGAGAGAGAAAGAACTTGTATTTACCTCCGTTATAAGTTAGGGTGAATGCCGCTTTAAGTACTCATGAAAAGAGCACAAAAATATAACTGGACAATCTGATGAAACACAGACACTCTATGGAATACAGTTCCAGTTAAACTAAGACTCCACAAAAGGAGTTTGACATTTGCAGTGAGACAAGAAAAGATATGAGCGATGTTTCTCTTTCTGAATGGCCGTGTTTAATAGCTAGTTTGATGACATTGTGATGTTCCAGTGCATTTAACTAGACTATTTGTAACTGTCTATTGTTAATCGTTGAAGTTGATGTTCATATCTTTGTGTCTGCTCGGTGAGAGAATTTGGAAATAACTTGTGTAATGTGCATCATTTTCCGAGTGTATTTTTGAATGGGAGTGTAAATGTTTGATCGCTAAGGATTTGCAGTAAATCTGGTTTAACTTCAGTGAAAGACCCTGTTGTTTATCCAGAATCTGACACAAAATCCTCTCTGATCAAATTTCATTGTTTAAACATCAGCAGTTAACTTGCCGCTTAAATATAGATTAATCTAGCTCCGAACGAGTTGCAAGTAACTTGCATTGCTGAAGAATTGCTCTTTAAAAGAACTAGAGTGATACTACCAAGCTGCAAACTGCTTAGTCAACTGTTTATTTGTGCATTGTGGAACGAGTCGATGTTCATATCCATTGATTAAACTGTTTTCATTAGTGTAAACCAAGATGAAATCACCGGTGTGTGTTGCTATGATGACGAAAGTTCACGAGAAGTCCTAAAGAGACTCTTCTGGGGCAACTTACCGCTTATGCGCAACCTGCCGACACTCAAAGTGCAGCTAAGCTATTAGCAAAACACAACTGAAGCTAATAGCATAACACAACACCGCTAAACTAACAAGTTAGCAACCTTTCATTGAAAGTCTATAACAACCCTAGCACCAAAACCTAGCGATTAGCATCCAGCAGCCTGTAACAGTTGAATACAGATTGTTTGTGAACAAACTTTTAAGCAATTTAATCTCAAATTTATCTCAAACTTTAAACTTCTCTCCCTCATGCATTTTATTCAATTTTTCTCCCTCTCCATTATCTCATAACACAAATTACTGTCTCTCAATAAGCAATTGAGAGAAGTTAATTTAAGCTGAGTTTGGATAGCTGATTAAAATTGAACTTTCCTCCACTTTTATTTTCACTTATCAATTTCTTATCTAAGCTGAACGACCTGATAATAATAAGTCTGAAACAGTGTATGTTTACTGAAACTTACTTGTTATTCTTGTTATTTTCTGCCACCCATTAATTTACAGTTTATTTTAATTTCTTATTGGCTGTTTTCATTGTATTTTACATTTTACCCTGAGGCCGCGTTCATTGTTACCGGGGACTTCAACAAAGCCAACTTCAAAACAATAGCACCAAAATACCACCAACACATCAGCTTTAACACACGAGGGGACCGGGTTTTGGATCATTGCTATTCTCCTTTCCGGGATGGCTACAAATCCCTCCCCCGCCCACCATTTGGCAAATCTGACCACTCTTCCATTCTGCTTCTGCCCGCTTACAGGCAGAAACTGAAACGGGAATCACCCGCCCTCAGAATGATCCAGTGCTGGTCGGACCAATCAGACTCTGCGCTACAGGACTGTTTTGATCACGCGGACTGGGAGATGTTCCGGTCTGCCTCCGATGACGACATCGAGGTTTACGCTGATAGCGTAACGTGTTTCATCAGGAAGTGCGTAGAGGACGTTGTTCTGACAAAAAATATACGGATCTACCCCAACCAGAAACCCTGGGTTAACGGCGATGTTCGCGCGGCACTTACTGCGCGGACCACCGCTTTTAATTCCGGGAACGCGGAGGAGCGTAAACAAGCCAGTTATGCCCTCCGTAAATCCATCAGCACAGCCAAACGCCAGTACAGGCACAAAATTGAAGGTCAGTTCAACACCACTGACTCCAGAAGTATGTGGAAGGGAATTAACATCATCACGGACTATAAACAGAATAAAAACTCCGCCATGAACACTGCTGCCTCTCTCCCGGACGAGCTTAATACATTTTATGCTCGTTTTGAGGACAACAACAACACCGCCCTCGCGGAGAGAGCACTCGCGGCCGATACTACAGATGATGGTTCACTCTCCGTCTCTGTTGCGGATGTAACCCGATCCTTTCGACGGGTGAACATCCGTAAAGCCGCGGGTCCAGACGGCATTCCGGGCCGCGTCATCAGAGCATGCGCGAACCAACTGGCTGGTGTTTTTACGGACATTTTCAACCTGTCCCTCTCCCTGTCTGTAGTCCCCACATGCTTCAAAACATCAACCATTGTGCCTGTACCGAAGCAAGCCAAAATCACTTGTTTAAATGACTGGCGTCCTGTTGCTCTGACCCCCATCATCAGCAAATGCTTTGAGAGGTTGATCAGAGATCACATCTGCTCTGTTCTGCCCACCTCTTTGGACCCATTGCAGTTTGCCTACCGTAAAAACCGCTCCACTGATGATGCTATTGCATCTACAATACACACTGCTCTTTCCCACCTGGAAAAAAGGAACACATATGTGAGAATGCTGTTTGTAGACTACAGTTCAGCATTTAACACCATAGTGCCCTCCAAGCTTGATGTGAAACTCCGGGCTCTGGGCTTAAACAGCTCGCTGTGCAGCTGGATCCTGGATTTCCTGTCAGGCAGACGTCAGGTGGTTAGAATGGGCAGCAACATCTCCTCACCACTGACCCTCAACACTGGAGCCCCGCAGGGCTGTGTTCTCAGCCCACTCCTGTATTCCCTTTACACACATGACTGTGTGGCGACACATAGCTCCAATGCCATCATTAAGTTTGCTGACGATACGACGGTTGTAGGTCTGATCACTGACAATGATGAAACGGCCTACAGAGAGGAGGTGCACACTCTGACACGCTGGTGTCAGGAGCACAACCTCTCCCTCAACGTCAGTAAAACCAAGGAGCTTGTGGTGGACTTCAGGAAGATAGACAGAGAACACAGCCCCATCACCATTAATGGAGCACCGGTGGAGAGAGTCAGCAGCTTCAAGTTCCTCGGTGTCCACATTACTGAGGAACTCACATGGTCCGTCCACACTGAGGCCGTTGTGAAGAAGGCTCACCAGCGCCTCTTCTTCCTGAGACGGCTGAGGAAGTTTGGAATGAACCAACACATCCTCACACTGTTCTACACTAGTACTGTTGAGAGCATCCTGACTGGCTGCATCACCGCCTGGTACGGCAATATCACCGCCCACAACCGCAAAGACCTGCAAAGGGTGGTGCGAACGGCCAGAAACATCATCGGAGGTGAGCTTCCCTCCCTCCAGGATATATATAACAGACGGTGTGTGAAGAAAGCTCGGAGGATTATCAAAGACTCCAGCCACCCGAGTCATGGGCTGCTCTCACTGCTGCCATCAGGCAGGCGGTATCGCAGCATCAGGACCCGCACCACCCGACTACATGACAGCTTCTTCCCACAAGCAATAAGACTTTTGAACACATGATCTCTCACGATCAACAATCAGCACTGCACTTTATTAATCATCACTCTGTCAATATATTCTCCCAATTCAGTTAGTGTATATATATATATTTATACCCGTATCTAGTGTGTGTATTCTACATTGTGTGTATTGTGTACATTTGTTATGTAAATTGTTGTGTAGGTATGTGTACATTTGTTATGTAAATTGTTGTGTAAGTTTGTTATGTAAATTGTTTTGTGTAATATGTTGTTTATTGTAAAGTGGTTTATGTCGTCACTGTCATTACTGCAATGTTGCTCGGAACTGCACACAAGAATTTCACCTGCTGTTGCACTCGTGTACACAGTAGTGTGACAATAAAGTGATTTGATTTGATTTGATTTGATTTGATTTGATTTGATTTGTGTGTTGGGTACTGAGTGATTCTGTTCTATGTGGATGGGCCCTCCACTTTAGACATAATTGACTCAATCTCCTGACAATACAGAATAAAACTTCACCATTGTGGAATTTTAAATTGATCAAATCCCTCCAATAAAATTATGTTACACGATCAACGAGCACCAGGCCTCAGTCAGGATACCTGTTATTGCTACTAAGCATAACAACAGAATATTTATTGGTGGATTTTGCTCATTTAGTCTTTGCTTATTTTGCATTACATTTTCGAATCTCTGTCAAGTCAATTTTATTTGTATAGCGCCTTTCACAACACACATCTTTTCAAAGCAGCTTTACAGAAGATCAGGCATTAACAGACGATAAAACTATAATGTCGATGAATCATCATTGTGTAATTAGTTACAATACGATTGTTAATCGTTTTAAAAATAAGTAATTAAATAATAATTGTATTAATAACCCCAGTGAGCAAGCTGAATGAGACTGTGGCAAGGAACACAACACTCCATAATATGTTGATTAATGGAGAAAAATAACCTTGGGAGAAACCAGACTCACTGTGGGGGCCATTTCCCCTCTGACTAACATCATGAATATAATGTAAATTTTACTTATGTATAGTTAAAATCATGGTTTAAAATTATTAAACTAAGTAAGTGTTAAGGGTCAGTGTTTAAACATCGATTTTGTTTGAACTGTAAGATTAATTACCAATGTCTTTGAAGTCCATCCTGGATTAACTGCAGAAGTTCACACAGATGCATTTGTCCATTTATTTGGCTTTTGTTGGCAATTGTTAGTCTATGCATTCCATTTCAAGATCGTAATCCATCAATAGACCGAGGTGATGCAGGCAGAGATCAGTGATGTGAAATGCAGTTCAACCTGGCAGGTAATTTCGGTGAGGTTCTGTGTGGTCCATCCTAAATCCAAGGTTCAGACAATGGCATATGAAGTATCCCATGTCTTATGGTTGGAGTTGGCATCAGTTCATCCTCTGAAGTCCATCATAATAGACTAAAGTTATGTCTGGCTGGCACCTGCTGCATTTAGTCATCATCAATCAGAGACACGTAGCAGTGGAGTCCAACACGAAGCAGGAATGGTGCTGGATCCAGCCGGTTCTGGTGACCTCAGGATAGGAGTCCTGAGGTTGAGACGGAAACAAATAAAATAATATTAGCATAGATACCATTCAATTTATTGCAGAGTTTTAAATCATGTTTCTTCAGTTTCTGGTTCCAGCAGACCCAACTAAAGCAGCCTAATTGAGACACTGTTTTCTGAGGTGCTATGACAGATGATTGCATAATTCCAATTTTATTTCAGATTATTTCAATTTTATCTGTAAAGAAATTCATGAAGTCATTACTCTTGTGCTGTGACGTAATATCTGGTTCTGTTTAGGCTTTATTCCAACCAATTTAGCCACAGTACTGAATAAACATCTGTCTCCCTCTAACTTTTCTATCCCCTACTGTTTACCATCTAGAGACAAAGCCTGTTGAACCACAAATAACCCTGGTTCCCCATCTGTCGCTCACTTCGACGTTGTTTTGAAGAAGCGACACTAGGGGTTTTTCTTGAGCGCCGAATATACCTCTGATCTATGAAAAAAAGCCAGTGATTGGCAGACAGAATTTGCATGTTCCGCCCCCGGACATACGGGTATAAAGGCAGGGAAATACGTCTGTTTATTCAGAAATTTTCTTTGGAGCCGATGGTCGTATATGCAGCAAGCTGCGAGTCACAAACCTGTTCCTCTTCCTCTGAGTGATCTGCTGTTGGATCTACGGCGCACTTCAACGGCTTTCTCCTTCTCTGCACGTGTTCTCACTGCGAGAACATGACCATGGAAACGTTCCTTCTTCCCACGGTATTGAGGACGATGCGGCTGGCGATGGAGGGGATTTGAGGATGGCAGCGGGCGTGGCATTGCCAGGTATGTCCACCGCGATCCGCCCGCACCCGGCACGCTCGTTGACTTCCGTCCGGGCTCGAGGCAACAGCGGCTCGCCTCACAGCCAGCCTGCATACCCTCTAGAGCACCTCGAGCTGGATGAGCTCACCGCTGCATCGGAAAGCGGTCCGGCATCTGATGCGGACGACTCGTCTGGGCTGCTGCCATGGAGCCAGCATGCCCAGGCTGAGGCTGACACCCATATGTCCGACATGCTTGCCCAGGTGTGGGCTTGGACTGGAACCCTCCGTCCTCCCCACAGCCGGAAGATTGGTTCCTTGGGTCTGCGCGTCGCTCACAGCCCCCCCTTTCTTTTCCCTTTCTTCCCGGAGGTGCATAATGAGCTGACGACTGCAGGGTGAGCACCCTTTTCCACTCATCAAAAAGCCCCTCGCTCATCCGCTATCACTTCCCTCAACGTTGGCCCACGGGTACACGCTGATTCCCCAGGTGGATAGGGTGGTTGCGATCCACCTATTCCCCAAGAATGCCACCACCTGGCAGGGTCGCCCTGTGCTGTGATCTTTAGCGGCACTGGCCGCTAGAGCCTACAGCGCCACTGGACAGGCCACTCCTGCCCTGCATGCCATGGCTCTCCTGCAAGTCCACCAGGCCAAGGCACTCAAAGATCTGTCTGCTGCTAAGCAACGCTCAGCTCCGCCTCACCCTGGGCCCAGCTCTCAACCCCAGCGTCGAGTGCCCCACAGAATGCACATGCCCCCCCCATCTCAAGGACCCCCTCGAGGACCCGGAAGGCTCCCTGGTGCTCCTGAGACGATCGACCCAGAGACCAAGACGAACGCTCCAGAGCTGGTAAGCAGACCACTCCGTCCCTCGGTGGAGGGCCGGGAGGAAAATCCTTGTTTGAATTTATTTCATTTGCCGCACCCCCTTGGTGCTGCGGTACCCACATTCTCAATAAAAGAGCTATTTCCTTTGTCTCTGGGTCACCTGGCCCACAAATGCCATTCTCACGGCACTTTGCCGTGACACCTCAACAGTCCCGGCATGCTGGATGCAGACCCTCCACCTTCAGCCCCACAATTGTTCCCTCGGCCGGCCGGTTCTGACGAGTCTAGAGGACACCTCCACCAGACCTCCTCCTCAGTCACTAACCCGCCCCCTGCCGGGTGTGCAGGGCAAGGTAAGTGCTTCGAGTCTTTTCTCAGCACCAGAGCCTCAAGACACACTTATGCCTCCCGACGCCGTACTACCTGCTCTGCCCCTCTGCTCTGCCCTGCCGGGTATGTCAAAAATAATAGACCCGTTAGTGCCCCTAGCATGGAGCTTGGATGCGTGGCTTTCAATTCCCAACCCATCACGCTGGCTGGCCAGGACCATCTGACTTTGTTACACAATTCAGTTTGGCAGACCCCCCCAACCCCCCCCCCCCCACCCCCTTTGGGGGCATCTGCTTTACCGCAGTACACGGCGAACATGCCAATTACCTGCGCGTGGAAATCGCGACTCTCTTACTCAAAGATGTGATAGAGCCTGCCCCTCCAACCGAGATGAAGGGTTTCTGCAGCCCTCACTTCATCGTACCCAAGAAAGGCAGCGGCTTACGACCGATCTTGGACTTGCGATTTTTCAACCGGGCTTCGCACAAACTCCCGTTCAAAATGCTCATACAAAAACACATTTTAACTTGTGTCCGGCATCTAGATTGGTTCACAGCGGCAGACCTGAAGGATGCGTACTTCCACGTCTCAATATTGCCTCGACATCGACCCTTTCTACTGTTTGTGTTCGACGGCTAGGCGTATCAGTACAAGGTCCTCCCTTTCGGCATGTCCCTGTCCCCTCACGTCTTTATGAAGGTCACACAGGCAGCCCTTGCCCTGCTCCGAGAAGCTGCTATCTGCATACTCAACTACCTCGACGACTGGCTCATCCTGGCCCACTCCCGAGAGTTACTATGCACCCACAGGGACCAAGTGCTCAGGCACCTCAGCTGTTTAGGGTTTCAGGTCAACTGGGAAAAGAGCAAGCTCGCCCCGGTTCAGAGCATCTCTTTTTACGGCATGGAGTTAGACTCAGTCTGATCGCGCCTCCATCAATGAGGGTCGGGGACCTGCAAGCGTTCTCTGTCAGTGACACTTGCCTGGAGTTTGGTCCGGCAGACACACATGTGATCCTTAGACCGCGGCCGGGCTACGTGCCCAAGGTTCCTACCACGGCCTTCAGAGACCAGGTAGTGAACCTGCAAGCGCTGCCCCGGGAGGAGGCAGACCCAGCCCCTTCGTTGCTGTGTCCGGTACGTGCTTTGCGTATCTACTTGGACCACACACAGAACTTTAGAAGGTCTGAGCAGCTCTTTGTCTGCTTCAGTGGACAGTGGAAAGGGAATGATGTCTCCAAACAGAGGCTCTCTCACTGGGTGGTGGACACCATTTCATTGGCCTATCGCACCCAGGCCGTGCCCCCCCCCTCCCCCCCTTTGCAGGTCCGAGCACACTCAACAAGGAGTGTTGCGTCCTCATGGGCATTGGCCAGAGGCACCTCCCAGCAGACTTATGCAGAGCAGCGTGTTGGGCAACACATGATACCTTTGTGAGATTCTTCAACCTCAGGCTAGAGTCAGTTTCGTCCTGTGTTTTCTCAGGTCCGAGCCAGTAGAACTCGGTAACACGCTGACGGACTGACCGGGTGGATCACTTGCACCTAGCGCCTTTTCCCCCAGGAGATCCTACTCATTCGGCTCCCTGGATGACTCCTCCCTAGCCCTCTGGGTCCACAATTCGGCGGTGTACTGGAATAGGTGCTCCACAGGTCAGGGCTCCTACATGTGTATTTTCCGCGGTACAGTCCCCTTACGAGCGGACCCGCGTCTCCCTTGGGCAGTTCCCGCTGCCCCCCCTGGTCGCCGTGTCTGTAGCAACTCCTTCCTCTGAAGAGGCGGGATCTACCACCATGCCACTTCCCACATGTGACCTAAAAGCCCCTGTGGTGTATTCACCACTCTTACCTACCCCTCTCTGTGCAGGTGTGGTCTCCGCAGGGTCTTTTCCCCCTGAAAGAATAGGAAACTGGGTAAGACCCCCTTCCCCTATGCGTGTAAGGGCTCCAGCCTATGCGAGAAACATAGAGAGAAAAGAGGCCCGGCTATGTTCAGCCCGTTCCCAGGTTGGCAAGTGTCGCCTTGTTCCCCTGTCTAGGGTAACTATAAGGATTCCGATGACTTTGTGGGGCATTGGGGAAGGGTACGTGCAGTCTGATAGAGCTGGTTGTTTTGGCACGTTAAATACCTGCCTGCTCCTGTGTCAGCAGTAAACGTACACAGCTCAGTGCATGGCGTGATTTAAAATTGACCCTTAGTGTCGCTTCTTCGACACACTGTCGAAACGAGCGACAGATGGGGAACGTCTAGATTATGGATGTAACTTCCGTTCCCTGATGGAGGGAACGAGACGTTGTGTCCTCCCGGCCATGTCGCTGAGCCGAGCCACTGTTGGGGCGGACCATTTATGGCTCCTCTGAAAAATCCTGAATGAACAGACATATTTCCCCACCTTAATACCCGTATGTCCGGGGGCAGGACATGCAAATTCTGTCTGCCCACTTCTCATTGGCCTTTTTTCATAGATCAGAGGTATATTCGGCGCTCAAGAGAGACCCCTAGTGTCGCTTCTTCGACACAATGTCTCTGTAACCTAGACGTTAAAATATTTGTCATCAATAAGAGTCATCTTGAAATGTCAAATCATTAACCAAATTTTGTGTGTTCTCCCTAGTCTGAACCTCGTTCAACTACTTTCTTTGTGTTTATCAACGCAATCCAAATTCCGGTATTCAAACACAGCCACGTCCAGAAATAATTTGCAGAGAGAGGTAAACAGGTAAACGTCACCAACACCCTGAGCGTGCCTTTGAGGCATCTGTGGTAAGCAGTTCAACTGTACCACATAAACAGTTGTATGGTGTCAATCCTGCCAGATTTAAAAGAAAGAAACTTTTAATTACACTTCACTATTTGTTCACATTCTCTGAAAACAACCTTTAGCTGTTACTACCCTTCATTTGTGTCCCCACAATTTGAAGCCAACATCTAGCTGTAACACCACACTTAGGCGCTTAACCCTGTGTATATCTGTGTCAGCTCTCACTCCCAAGTCTTCCACTACAGTATGTCAACACGTGGCTGAAAACTGACCCCACAACCCACTGGAAAGGCTTGAAGGTGATAGTGACTGACATGCAGGGAAAAGTCATCAACTACCTGGCTCACAACCTCATTGGCCAGATGAATCAGATCGATGCCACCCATCTGACACAGGAAGTAAACGACCTAAAGCTGCAGTCCAAACAGACCCAAAAGGTGCTAACACATGCTATGTGCCACATAGACCAGCTAGAATCTTAAGCCCAAGAACAATGTAATGTGTCCAAACAACTTGAACAAGTGTCAACGAGAGAAATCGAATGGCCCCAGGAAGCCCTGACAGCTGAAACTGAAATTAAAACCCTGACCCAGCAACTTGACCTCACTCAAGATGAGCTCGACATGGTCAGAGGTGAGTTGGAACACTCTTACGAGTTAAGGCAACAGTTTAAGATGGACGGGCATCCTACAGCAGCACCCCTGGTCTACAAAGCAGGATCCTACAACTGCAGTGAAAGGGTAAACATCCCAACGAACCCAGAAGCAGCATGTGGAATGGATCTTTAGGACCTCGACAAGCTTGCAAGGAACGTTGACAAGTTCACACCAGATCCTGCTTACCTGCGATCCATGCATACCTGCGTGACATAGATTTCCACCTAAATATGAGGCCTCAGATGACTAACAGAGACACTTTATACCTACTATGGATAACATCCTGCCATGATGTAAAAAGTTTTCTTGATAGACAATCTAACCACACAAAGTCTGACTACCAAAGTCTGAGAGAGGCCTTGGTTAAAGAATTTTCAGACCCAGAGTCTGGACAAGAACTGTTTACCACCCTGAACGCCAAACAGGGATGATAAGAAACCATACAAGCATACTACCGTAGACTACGTCAAGACTACTTGCAGTCTCGAAACAAACCTGAGATGGAAGAATAACTTGACTTCAAAACCATCTTCCTCCGAAACCTGCATCCCATGTTGAGAAATCATCTAGGAGTCACGGCCTGTCCTTGCATGATGACAGCTCAACAATTGCGTGACTTAGCACACAAGGCTTATGTTAAGCAAATAATGGCCTCAAGAAAGGCCCACAAAGCATTGTCAGTCTCAAGCCTCACCTCTCAAGACCAAGGGCTGGCATCAGAAAATATGTTGCATCATCGCAAAGTCAGTTTCTTCAGCATAGAGCAAAGTAAAACATGTAGCCTTCAATAGCGTGGCCCCCCATCAGTGTCAGACCCATATGCATGTCCAAACACTCAGAAAAAACGTGGAACAGACCACGTCCTTCAAGCAGTCCAAAAGAAAGGATAACATGGGAACCCAGACGGACACATAGACCGACGACGAAAGCCATTGAAACACCGTGCAAACAGACACAGAACTGAGCCTGCTCACGAACCAGATGAGCCACCTGCAGAAAACTCACCAGAACTGCTGAAGCTGCTCACATACTTCAAGCAGAATCCACACAAGGTTGACCATAAAGACCTTTCATACTCCTCCTCTCACACTCAACGACAGGAATACAGGCACTAGGCACATCAGCGACTGACATGGCACCGGCTTATGAACTAAAAACTCATTAGCCATTAGCCTCAATCACATCTTAATCTGACATGACAGAAACTCAATCATACAATGTCTCATGAGGAGTTATATACACACCTCAAGAACTGTGTAAAAGACACCATCAGCACCCACAGTCACCTAGAGGTTCCAGATTAGCCTGATTTGAAATTACTGTACATTTAAAATAATAATAATAATAATAAAATTCACAAGGAAAAACATCATATAATGTGTAGTTGTAGTGCTTTCAATATAGCAAAGGGTTAAAATAATTTACAAATCACTTATTTGCATTTTTCATACTGTCCCAACTTTTTGGGAATTTGGGTTGTAGATTTGAAAAGTACATTTTACATTTCTGCAGATCATTTTCTTCCATCTTTACTTCCTACTAACAAACCAATCGAACTGCCTTGTTGCCCAGTTTAAATTCAATGTTATCTATTCAACCAATTAGATCAGTTTTAACATACGATGTTTGGGGGCTCTTTCCCCAAATAGCAGGTAAGGAGACAAATACATGGTCAGTGGAACCAGGTCTCCAACCAGGTCTCCACCTGCAATGTATGTGAATGGAGAAAGCACCCACTGCGAAACACCTGCCATTGGACATGGTGTCGCCACCCTGTGGGTGATCACTGCACTGTGAGAGGGAAGCTTTTTGAGTTTTCAATGGTTTGTAGTGTGGCCACCATGGGGCGCAGTTTCTCGGTGACACCTCCCATCACCTATGACGACCCCAGGGCAGGCACAGAAATGCACAAGGCGTCTGCAAAAATCACCTAGGGGGTGCCACGCGGCATCCACAAACCCTGCACCATGGAGCCATAAAATACATTGCCCATTACATTTGGGTCTTACCCAGTTGCAAAGTAAGAGTAGTATGCTATTCCAAACTGTGATAAAGATAGGGTTGTGGGCAATGGAGGAGCCAGGATTCAGCGAACAGTTGACTGTTCATTCTACAATTCAGCATCACACACACACAAGCACAAACACAAAGCAAAAATGGGTCTGGGTGGACATCTCAAAATAGCTTTCTCTCTTTGAAATATCTGTTGCTCTGGGCCACACTCTCTTTTTCCTCTGGCACTCTGGCAAGCCTTATCGGGTCAGGTGTTAGAGTAATTACAGCCCAGTTGACGAGCCTTACCACTTTCCTTCTCCTGGAGACAGACACATGACCATGCCCCCAGCCACACAAACATAGCCCTAGATTTTTCTGTAGCTCAACTGATGGGGCATGGCACTAGCAATTGCAAGGTCATGGGTACAGTTCCCAGGTAATGCAGTTATTGATATAATGTGTCTTTAATGCACAGTGATTTGGCTTGTATAAAACCATCTGCCAAAATACATTAAAATAAAATAAAAACCCAGCATCAGTAAGGTCACAGCAAATGTATTTTAGAAATCTGGCAAGCAAACTTCACGATTGCATTTTAAAGGCCATAGAGTGATTCCGAAATAGGCTGTGAAAACTCGGACACAGTGGCCTAATTTCTTTCTTAAATAAATAAATAAATTGTGTGTTCCTTTAAAATGGTGGTTACTGGTGCTGCTGTTATTTGGATCAGTGGGGTTGGTCCCAGTGAGCAGACAGATCAGAGTGTGTGACCCACTTACAGATGATGGGGCAATGGACTCATTACGCACACACACACACACACACAATCACTATTTCTGAGAACACTGAGATTAAGCTGCCAATCAGCACTGATCCCATCCTTATCCCGTCCTGAACCATGCCCTGCTGGTGATTAAGTGTTGGCCTAGTGTTTGATGACATATCTGCCTGACTCAAAAGTTCCCCACTCAATATTAACACCCACTCACCTGAGCTCACTGGATGAACCGTGTGCAAACACCAAAAGAACCTGCTGTAATTCTCTGCAGACAGGTGTGAATGGAGCAGGTGTGTAATATTCAACCATTCACTAAATGTTTATTGAGGCAAACCAGAGAAATTATAAGAAATTGAGTCCATCCTTTCTGTTATAAGACCCAATTGCCTTATTGATAAAGGCACTGCCTTGTCTTTGTGCTTTATAAAGTGCAAGCACTTTAGCTGGACCAGCCTAAAAAGTACAAATTCTTAACATGATTTTAGCCAAAAAAAGCAAAATGTATAATGGCTTTGCAGTCAGATTTTAATTTGACATATATTACTGAAATAAAATAAAAAATATTTTTTGAGCACAAACCATGAAAATGACACACCTGAACTTAAATGGTTGTATTGGTGTATGGACACAGTTGTAGAATCTTTTGAAAGAAGCCACTTGGGGCATTATTTCCCAAGTTTCAGAATTAATATATGTTTCTTTTTTTAAGTTAGAGAAGCTGAAGTTTATAGTAATGGAAATATGTTGTGCTGAATATGTTTTTATCGTCTATAAAAACAATAAAAAAAGTGCCAGAATAACACAGAAATACAAAATTATCAAAGCCAAGTCTAAAGAAGATATGTTCCAAAAAAGAGGTTCCTGCAAGCTTTTATCTCTGACTAGGGACAAAACCTAAAACGGCCACTTGGAATTTCCAAAGGGCCACTTGGTAGCAAAATGATCCGAGGGCTAGAAAAAGCCACTAAACCATTCTTTTTTCTTTAAATATGACACAATTTCATGTAGTTATAATTTTTGTATTGTTTAAAAACCTTTTAATAAATGCCATAAAACATTGCAATCAAGTATTGTGCTATTATAAGAAGAAAAAAAAATCATGATAGTACTATAATAAGATAAAATAACTATTTACAAAATATACTTTTACAATATGTATTTACAAGTTATATACGGAACATAAAGCCTAGTTTTGGATACTGTGCCACTCTTTGTAGGAGGAATGTGTTGGTTGTAAGCACAATGCAACACCACAATTATCACACATCAGTGGGACTTACACATTTAGCTTGCAAAGTCTGCACTGTTTTCTTCCATTTGTACTGTCTAGAGTTTTGTACTTTGGCATGAGGTGAAAACCAGGAGATGGTGGCACATTCTACTCCTGAGACACCAAATTCGCCAAGTCCCTAATAATAGTCTCTCAGAATGCTTTCTGTCTGAGTGGTCATTGATTTCATTCATTTGTCCCATCTGACAATGAAGGTGTTCACAACTTCTATGTCCACAAAGCAGTAAAAAAATGACCGGTACCACTTTGTGGTCTTGTGCAGGACTGTGTAATAGCGGATGAGGGCATCAGACACATCCACTCCCTCCATGAAACTGGGTTGAAATAAATTTGACATTAGACATAAGCACAAAGGCATCATAACTGAATTGAATTAACATTATAAACATACACACTGACTGTCAGGACTCAGGGGTGACACAAGGTCGAGGGACCAGGCCAAGCCAAAGGATCGGATATCCAAGGCGGAGCTGAAGGATTGGAGAGGCAAGGTGGAAACAGGTGACCAACTGACCAAGGGGGAGCTGGAGGGAACCCGGAGAAGCCGATTGGCTGAGGGACCACTGTGGAGCTGAAGGGACGAAGAGCCGTGTGGAACCGAAGTGTCGGAGGGTCAGAAGTTCCTCTTGACTGCAGTTTCACAGGAGGCAAATGTCGAACCGGTGACTCAGGAGGAGCAGGTTGACTCCTAGCAGGATCACGAAGGTTGGGGATATTGGTGGGCAAGAACTCAGGGTTAAAAGTCACAATGGAAGCTGGCTCTGGGGCAGACAAGGCTTGCAATGCTGGTTCTAGGTCATGGCAGGCGAGGGCGTTGGCTCGGAAAGCTCGAGAGGTGAAGGAGCCATGGAAGGCAAGAGAGGCGAAGGAGCCATGGAAGGCAAGAGAGGCAAGGGAGCTGTGGAAGGCTTGGAAGGTGAGGGATCCATGGGTGGCTTGGGCATCGCTGTGGAATGCTCTGAGGGTGGAGCTGTGGAAGGCTCTGAAGGTGGAGCTGTGGAAGGCTCTGAAGGTGGAGCTGCCATAGTCAGGAGTGCTTGTAGTGCCTGGGAAATGGCCTCCATGGAGATGGGTACTAGCAGAACCTGGAGAGCAAGCATGGTTGTGAGCATGTCTGGGGAACGACCTCCATGGTCTTGGGCACAGGAAGAGACAGGGGAACGATCTTGTGAGCAGAAACTGGGGACTGGCTGTGGCATGACATGGAGCAGGTTGAGGCTTGGCTGAGTCATGGCATGGTGCAGACTGAGTCTTGGCTGACACACGATAAGGAGCAGACTGAGGTGTGGCTGAGACAAGGCATGGAACAAACTGAGGCTTGGCTGTGACACAGCATGAAGGGGAAATAAGAGCCGTGGAAGGCTGGAGACTAAGAGATTTTTCCTTGAAAAAGTCCTAAACATGGCCAACAGTCCACCATGTCTAGCCATCAGGGTCTCATGTTGGGCTAGAGCGGCCTCCTGACATGCTACCAAACTGGCTAACTTCCGAGCATTCCGAACTTTGCTGGGTCCATGAAGTGGCTCAGTTTTTCTGTCAGGATCTGAGGTGACACAAGGTCGAGGGAACTGAGCTCAGGAGAAACAGGATGTATGGACCTAGATGCAAAGAACACAGTAAGTCTTGGATAAAACAAAACAAGTCTTTAATAAATCCAAAAAAGTTAACTCAACAGCGATTCCAAAAGTTAATTCAAGCAAAGTTCATGTGCAGGGTTAGATCCAAAGTGTTACAAAAAAACATAAAAGTTTCAAAAACATTATTTAAAAAACAGAGAGAACAAAAACGATGACGAAGATGATAATCCACAATGACTTGGGAAAAATAGAGAACAGGACTAGAGGACTCAAATCCAAAAACTGAGGGATGAATGAACAAAAAAATACAACTTGGAAAACAAGGCACAGGTGAAATGAATAATGACAAACAAGTATGGGAAACACAGGGAGAAAACAATGGCGACTTAGTGAACAAACAAAAAAAAAAAAAAGTATTTTTTTTTAGGAGGATGTCCCTGAACAGTGCTGGACTGGTGTAAAAATTATCCACATACAGTCTGTAGCCAGCTCCCAACAGTTTTTTTTGTTCTGTTCAACAGGGATTTTCATAAACAATAAAATCCAAAGTATAGGCACAGAGCGAGTCTGCTAGTACAAACAGATTGTACCTTGTGCTTGGGCCTTCTGTTCTTGCAGGCCTGAAGACATGCTGTGGTGCAACATTCTCCTCACTAGAGTCATTCCATCTCCCTTCAAAAGTGCAAAGGGAACCCACTGATGATCAGATGTTTATTCCTCTGCCTCTCACTCTGGTACCTCTCCCCCTACAACTGATGGTGCATGAGATGGAGTGTTTGACAGGCACAGTTTTTTTTCCAGTGGATGTACGATCTCTGTATGCCAAACTTTATCAGAATACTTCTGCATGACATAGAACAGAAACAGGATCATCAATATGCTGCTATCAATATTATTTCTATGTAATACAAACATACACATATACACTGTTAAAAAAAAAAATACATACAGAACCATAACATTGATGGCTGCACACACATGAAACAATCAGTGTCCAAAAAACAAACTTTTGTCTCCATACACACAGAACCATCACATTGATGTCAGCTCATACAGGCACCAATCAGTGTCCAAAAACAATCTTTTGTCTCTGTATATATATATATATATATATATACACACTCACCTAAAGGATTATTAGGAACATTAGGATCATTAATGCAATTATCTAATCAACCAATCACATGGCAGTTGCTTCAATGCATTTAGGGGTGTGGTCCTGGTCAAGACAATCTCCTGAACTCCAAACTGAATGTCAGAATGGGAAAGAAAGGTGATTTAAGCAATTTTGAGCGTGGCATGGTTGCTGGTGCCAGACGGGCCAGTCTGAGTATTTCACAATCTGCTCAGTTACTGGGATTTTCACGCACAACCATTTCTAGGGTTTACAAAGAATGGTGTGAAAAGGGAAAAACATCCAGTATGCGGCAGTCCTGTGGGCGACAATGCCTTGTTGATGCTAGAGGTCAGAGGAGAATGGGCCGACTGATTCAAGCTGATAGAAGAGCAACTTTGACTGAAATAAACACTCGTTACAACCGAGGTATGCAGCAAAGCATTTGTGAAACCACAACACGCACAACCTTGAGGCGGATGGGCTACAACAGCAGAAGACCCCACCGGGTACCACTCATCTCCACTACAAATAGGAAAAAGAGGCTACAATTTGCAAGAGCTCACCAAAATTGGACAGTTGAAGACTGGAAAAATGTTGCCTGGTCTGATGAGTCTCGATTTCTGTTGAGACATTCAGATGGTAGAGTCAGAAATTGGCGTAAACAGAATGAGAACATGGATCCATCATGCCTTGTTACCACTGTGCAGGATGTTTTCTTGGCACACTTTAGGCCCCTTAGTGCCAATTGGGCATCGTTTAAATGCCACGGCCTACCTGAGCATTGTTTCTGACCATGTCCATCCCTTTATGGCCACCATGTACCCATCCTCTGATGGCTACTTCCAGCAGGATAATGCACCATGTCACAAAGCTCGAATCATTTCAAATTGGTTTCTTGAACATGACAATGAGTTCACTGTATTAAAATGGCCCCCACAGTCACCAGATCTCAACCCAATAGAGCATCTTTGGGATGTGGTGGAACGGGAGCTTCGTGCCCTGGATGTGCATCCCACAAATCTCCATCAACTGCAAGATGCTATCCTATCAATATGGGCCAACATTTCTAAAGAATGCTTTCAGCACCTTGTTGAATCAATGCCACGTAGAAACACAGTATTAGTATGGTGTTCCTAATAATCCTTTAGGTGAGTGTGTATATATATATATATATATATATATATATATATATATATATATATATATATATATATATTAGTGGAATACCCATTGCAGAATAGAAAATAAAAACTCAAGTCTACCGGTGCAATATATACATCATGTACATCATTGGAATTGTCTTCTCACTGGCTAAATGCTTTGTCCGTCACCAATTTACCACAAGACAAATAGCTGGCGGTGTACAGAGTAAAAGTAAGGATCCGCCTTTCAAGACGACACAAAATCTGACTGCACTGCTTGGCTTTTATGAATAAAACTATGCCCCACTTTTAAAAATAGACTTTGGAGACAGGCTAATTTTGTTTATGAGACTCTAATATATAAGATCAAACAACAGTTTCTACAGTTTTGCAACATAAATGCTGCTCAGATTGCATAGTTTGTTGAAGAAGGATAACAAAGGGTATTCTTTCAGGCAAGATCTCATGTAAACAATGGAGAATATATCAGTACTTCTCAGATTTCTCACTTTTAAGAACAAAAAGTGCTATTGGATGTTTTTCATTGAATTCTTGTCATGGACAATTAACACAAGTGTGCGAACTGAATTCATCTGGCGATCGCATTTTCATAATAAAGGTATGAAGTCCAGTTTTGATTTTGCATGTTTTAATTTGTAGTCTTGGCAAAAAGGACTAAATTACTGTGTCTGGAGCATTGCTATCATGAAGCAGAAATCGGATATTGATGTTGAACCCTTAGACATTTGAAAAGATGTCTAATTTGTTAACATTAATTACATTTAAAGAAATTAAAGTATATAGTAAATGTCAGCAGAGTGACATCACTCCCGAGTGCGGGTGGAGTGCATACCAACAGGTTAAAAGATTTTTCTCAAATCAAATAGATCAGAGCTATACTTGCATGCCTAGTCTTGTAAAAACTAATCTGTGGTAAACAAAGCAGTGTTCTGCAAAGAGTCGCCAGAAGTTTGCAGCTCTTAAGTGGTAGTGGTGAACTTGCAGCAAACCTTTGGCAATAATGAACCATTTGTTATTACTAACAAACAATTATGGGGTAAACCTTTGGAAAATATCTGCCACATCTGGAAAATAATTATGGGGTAAACCTTTGGAAAATATCTGCCACCACTGGAAAACAGTTATTTGGTGAACCTTTGACAAAATCTGTTACTACTGGCAAACAGTTCTGTTGTGAACGTTTGGCAAATATCTACCACCACTGGCAAATCTTTGGCAAATATCTGTTTCTACTGGCAAACGGTTTTAGGGTAAATCTTTGGGAAATATCTGCCATGACTGGCAAACAGTTCTTTGGTGAACCTTTGGCTAACATCTGTTACTACTGGCAAAGGAACAGTTCTTTGGAAACCCTTTGGCAAATGTCTGTTCCAAATGGCAAACAGTTATTTAGTGAACCTTTAGCAAATATCTGTTACTACTGCCAAACATTTCTTTGGTAAACCTTTGGAAATTATCTGCCACTACTGGCAAGCAGTTCTTTGGTGAACATGGGGTCCACCTTTGGCAAATATTTACCACTACTGGCAAACAGTTCTGGTGTAAACCACTGGCAAATATCTGCCACTATTGGCAAACATTTACTGCAAACTGGTGGCAACAATAAACAATAGAATATATAAAGATGAACCAAGCTAACGAAACATAGAAAAGTTGCCTGATGTATTATCAAGATGGAATTAATTGACTTGCCTCAAAAAGACTTGGGTCAAACCAACAAATGCCCTTCTCTCTTAGCTAAACTCTCTCCTGCTGCTTCAACCTTTTAAGAGGAGAGAGCAAAAATTGTTGTATTAGTGACAAGTGCTCTCTGCCTGAGGGCACACTATAATTTCTCTACCTCATCACTGTGAAAGAAATAGAGAGTCTACAGTGAGCAAACCTAATCAAGAGCACTGTTTCCCTCTTGCCTGTTACCCAACAGAAATACTCCACCAATGAAATCTGCACCATTAAAGCCAGTTAAGCAGAGATCATAAAGATGACTCCATATGTATGGCAAATTGAAATTAGTTTTCTTTAGCTTTTGTTAACTCCAAAAGTGTTAGTTAATTGAGAAAAATAACCTAACAAGTAACCAGGCTTACCTGGGGAACCAGTTCCCCTCTGGCTAAACAGCATGAATATAAAGCAATTATTAGTTATCTATGTGTAATACAAGTCTTGTATAATATATTAATTATAGTAAACTGAGTAGATTTTAGTGGACAATGTTTAAAAATATGGATTTTGTACAAACTCTAAAGATTAATAATTACTGTAAATGTCTATGAATTCCATCCAAATTGTCTGCAGAAGTGCACTTGGGGGGGGGGGGGGGGGGGCGCTTGCCTTGCATTCTGTGCAAGATTGGCAGAGGTGCCCAAGGAAGATAGAATGAATAGAGCAACTTGCGGAGGCAGCCTCATGCTAGGGTCCGCTTGGGGGATAGGAAACCAATAGGTGAAGGATAGGGAGGAATTGGGAAGTGATATTTAAGCTGAAACACTGAAAGACAGCAGAGAAATGAGCTTGCGGAGAGCTGTTGTGTGCTGGAGGGATCAATAAACCCTAATGTGGGGGCACCCCCAATAAAGGGCAGGGTCGCCCTGGATGGAGGCACAAATCCTGGCCACCCAGGCTGACCGTAAGTTTCCCTCCTGGCTTGGTTCGACGGAAGAGCTCATGCGGAAAATGGTGCGAGCCCCGTGGGAGATCGAATTCCCCTGGTGATTGGGTGTTGCAAGACACCTACAAACACACTTATTGAGAGAGACGTGGTAAACATGGCCTGAATGTGTATTTGCGATATGAGCAGGCTGAAACAGCCTGAATATTAGGGCATGGGACTACATGGCGTTTAACAGGAGGAGCCTGAGTTTTATGCAAAAAGATTATGCTGCATATATACTAGAATTCACAACACAAAACGAATGGGTTGAGTCATCAAGCACAGCATTCAACTTGAGGGTGTATGGTAGGCTACATTCGAATGAAATTGATTGGTGCAGAGGTGCAGGTTTATGGTGAAATGTTTAGGGATGACCTGAAACGGCCTGATTGTGTCGTTCACTTGATGGTAATGGTTCATTTGGTATAAGTATCACGATGTAGGCAAAAGGGCAGTGGATGCTTGTGGCACGGTGGAGGGCGGGGCCGGGTGGTGACTCAACACGCCCGGTCCCGTATTAGGCTAATCAAGCCTCCGAGAGGGTTAAAGGCCGATTGTGGAGGACGTGCGTGAGAGAGAGATCGTTCACGGACATGTCCATTGTCCTATATGTAATCTTTTGAGTTTTCCATTAAAACTATCATTTATATGTCAAGCCGGTTCCTCTTCTCTTCCTTGTCCGTGAGGGCAAACTTCTTTACAATGCTTTCTAGTTTTAAGTATTGAAGTTTAAGTTTCTTCAAAAGACATTCACTGATCTACTGGAGTCGTGTGGATTACTTTTATGCTGCTTACATTAAATGTGACTTTTAGTCCGTCAAAGTGCTGGCACCCATTTACTTGTATTATTAGGACCTGACAGAGCATTATCTTCTTCTAAAAATCTTTATTTGTGTTATTTTGAAGAAAGGCAGTCATACACATCTGGGATGGCATCAGGGTAAGTGAATAATGAGAGAATGTTCAGTTTTGGGTGAAAACAGGTAGCGAATCTAGTGATGATAAAATGGGGCTGATGATCATAATACTTGGTTCTAATTAGCACTCAAGCTGCTGCATTTTGAACCAACTGAAGCGTATTTATAGAACTTGCAGGACATCATCCCAGTAAGGCATTACAATAATCTAGTATTGAGGTCATGAACGCATGAATTATTAACACAGTTGCTGTCCATAAAATGTATGAAATTAATCACTTATTAGGTTTCATGATGGTTAGCATGCTGCATTAAAGGTAGCTACCGATGTAGACACCAGCTGAAAAAAAAAAGCTAAAACCAAGCTGTTTGGCTGGTCTTAGCTTGTCTCACAGCCTTAAGAGGTTGGTCAATTGTGGTTTTGGAGGGGTTTATTGGCATTTCATCTTAAACCAGCTATGAAAATTAAACCATCTTATACAGCAAACAATCTTAGGCTGGCTTTTTATTTATTTTTTGCAGCTCATTTGGTTTTGGAATAGCGTTTTTGTCTTGTCTGAGATTTCCCCATAACAAACTGATCTCAGACCTAACCCACATGTGTTAATAAAGACGTTCCACGAATAAGTAATTTTGTTTTTATTTTTCAGCAAACCAGATCAAGTGCAGCTAGTCTGTACAGAGATTATCATTCACTGTCTCTTTTAAAATGCTGCACAGTCTTTTGAGGCAGCAAATTTGCTGAGAGGTGGACACAAGACTAATTTACAGGTCAGACAGACATGGAAGAACTGCCTGTGCAGGAAAGAGACAAAGCCCGTCTGACATTTTGTTAAATTTTTTTGGTTTTCTTCAGTTTTGCAGTTGATTGACAGGAAGGTTGTAGGTTGCTGGAAATGCATAGGAGCCAGGTGCAGTGGAGGTGAGCATCAATTAGGAGAATGGAAGCAAGACCAAATTAGTCATGACAGGTGAATGACTATGTTTAAAAAAAAAAAAATAAATAATAATAATACCTGCTTATGTCGACAATTAGGCTAATTTGTATTAGGCCATATAATATTTACTCAGGAGACTGAAATCAAGTTGGCGCAGAACTAACGAGAAACTGAAGTTTGTTGTACATTTAATTTGTGTCAATCACTCTTTCCACTAAGAATAACTGAATTTTCTGAAACATAACTAATTTTACTTTATAGTTATAAATTTTTTATATTTTTAACTCAGAGTTATTGACCAAAGTGACTTTTATAACATAAACAATGTTGGCCTGACATATATTTAATAGAGTTATTGATTTAACCCGTTAATTTTGTGCTATTTATTACTGTTACGTCCCTTCACTGTTTTTAAAAGTCTAGGAAGTTAGAAGGGGAACATTATATCACCCGTCGACAATATTTACTAGTAGAACACTGTATGTGTATGTGAAACCCGAAAGCAGCAGAACGTTTGAACACATTTATTGTGTATAACAACTGGCCAACAGATCTATCTATCTATCTATCTATCTATCTATCTATCTATCTATCTATCTATCTATCTATCTATCTATCTATCTATCTATCTATCTATCTATCGAAGAAAAAACAACTGAAACAATTGGTTGTTATTTATAATAAATAAAAGAAATCATAAACAAACCAGCAAATTATATTATTATCCCAGACCTGGGAAGGAAAAAGGGAATAATTGGACAGTGCCAACTCTAAGAATCTTTCTAACCCATTTTCAAATAATCTAACTAATACAAAAAGAAAAATGTAGAAAGAAAAAGTATTCGATGCCCGAGACGTCGTATACTTCTCTACCTTACCTATCAAAAACAAAAATTACAACGAATGGCACATGCCCCCCTAAACCTGGTGTGTTTAAACAAAAGGTAAACCTAGGTGTGTGCGATGTACGTCACGTGACATCTTACCTGTCCCTCTTTCCTTTAACCATCTCAAAACACAGCGTTGCCGCTCTCAAATATTCAGATAAGGAAAAATGGGACGGCAAAATAACGTGTTCTCACATGACAAATTAAGCATTAACAGAGCTTAATAATTTATCAAGCATAACAGAAAATACCATACGCACAAGTTGAAGTTCACAAACAAGAGCCCCCCTCAGGTGCGTTCGTGTCCTTTTATAGTTCCCGGATTTCCGGTAGCCATATGACTGGATCTCGCTTTCAGACGTCAGCACGTCAAAATTCTCTTCTCAGATGATTGACAGGAGAGATGAACCAGTCAGCGCGTCACCTGCGATAAAGAAAGTAAAAACGGACAGCGACAGAAACAATACAAAAGAAACTACAAAGAACACCAAAGTCGCACATCTTGGGGTCATATAATATCGTAACAATTACATAGAAAAATATAGTGTTAAAAATGACAGCAATTAATCATGTCCTCTGATGCGTATGAGGTTATTTCTCAGAATAGAGGCAGAATTGCATTGCTAGAATTTTGAGTGTAGTCATTACCACCATGACCCATAATCACTATCACAAGCGGTGACTTGCTGGCAATGACTGTGCTTGTGATGACATCTTTGCCATTTTTGCCAGAAAAATAAAAACTACCCTCGATGACAAGCAAGTCTAGCTAGATAGCTACATGTATAGTACATTAAATTAAATAGAAAATAAGTCAAATCTGAATAATTTAAGTTAACAAAACCTAACTTGTTTGGTGTTGATATGTAATATGTGTACATGCTTATCATTAAGAATAAAGAGTACATTTTCGTACTTTTCTGAACATAAAAAAACAGTCTTCTTTCTTGACAGTCATGTGCTCCACTAGGATCTCAATTTAACATGGCTACCAATTAAACTTAATGCTGAACTTTATTTCAGAGCGTTATATAGAGTGTTGGTAATGACAGATACATTAAGGGACTGGTATAAATTTTAAGAAAATAAAGAACAAAATCCAGATGTATACTTAAAATTTGCTAATATTATGCTAGCTTAATCATTATTAATTCTAATTAAAATACACTAAATATTACAACATTATGTAGGAAATCTTTGCAATATATATGGCATTATATTTTAAAATCAGGGTTGAATACAACACCAAAACACAACCATAAAACACAAATAAAATGTACTAAAACAATTATCTTGAGACACAATAAAAAAAAGTATAGATCTGTCTTTGTTTAAACTGACTATGGACATTTAAAATAGTTTTGTGAATTGTGTTTCTCATAGAAATAGATCCCAGGGACAGAAATATACCTGTAATCTGAGAATCCCCCATAAATCACTTAATAAAAGTACAGATTTTCCTACCATATGAGCAACTCAACCTTAATGTACATTTGTTTTTTTGAGCTGCATCAGTGTGTGGCGGCGCATCTCAACAAACTCACAAGCAGTGCAGACACAGAATGAGAACCACACTCATTGTGTGAAGCACAACAGAATACAGGAATCTTTTATGTGATTAAATTTTTTTATTGATTCATACATTAAACAAAGAAAAGTAAAACATATATACACATAATCAATATTTAACCCCCTCTAATACCCCTCCCCCTCCCAATCTCCAACCCCACCCTGACCCTCATCAAATATTGACTGTGGTCACATATGATTATTTACACAAAAAATTATTATAATAATCATCTCCATGCACCACTCCTGAAATGGGGGTGCTCCTGCCAACTTCCATCACCTTTAAACAATTTGTCTGTTGATCATGGCTGTAACGATCCACACTGTCTTTTGTTTGTGTACCTTTCATTTTTAAGTTTTTGGCACCTTTTACCTTCCATATTGTCTTTTGCTTTCTGCACTCTTATTTTGAAATCACTCATGTTCCTGTTTCCCAGTCTTGTCATGTCCTGTTTTCCCTCCATGTCTATGTGTCTGGTTTTCATTGGTTCATTGTTTGATTACTTTATTATCAGTTCTAGTTTTGTCATTGGTTTTAGTTAATTGTCTTATTATCTTGTTTTGAGTTCTGTTTTCCCATTGGCTTTTGTTTCCCCTTTGGTTTTGTATTTAAGCCCTCTTGTTCACCTTGTCCTTTGTTGGTTGTTGTTTGATGTTTGGTGAATGTTGCATGTGAATCCTGCCCTCGTCTGTGTTTCTGCCTGAGCCCTCCTTGGAAGATTCCCAGTGTCTATCTTGTGTTTATACCTTTGTTTTCCCATTGTGGACGTTTTATTTGTTCCTGTGTTTATACTTCGCTTTACTTAGTGTTATTTTCAATAAAGCTGTAGCTGGATCCTCACTCCCTCGTCTGCCCACTTCGTTACAGAACAACCAACCACTATGGATCCAACGGCTTTCTTCATGGAGCTTTCCAAGGCGAACCTAACCATCCGCAAGTTCACCTACTTTTCCAACGTGGCCAGCTACTCAGGTTGGAATGACCATGTTCTGAAGAACGTCTATAGGCTCGGTGTACCCATCCGCCCATGGGGAAACTTGCCGGAGACCGGGGATTGCACCTGGCAGGAGTATGTAGACTTAATTCTGGAGACTTACGCTGCAGGGGAGCCGCCTCTCTCGATTCCGGGCTGGGCTCCTGGGTGTCCCATGCCTGCCACGGCCAACGAGCCAACGCCCATGCCTGTCACGGCCAACGAGCCAATGCCCACGCCTGCCACGGCCAACGCCCACGCCTGACACTGCAAATGCGTTGCCAGCCTCGTCCGTTCCAGCGTTGCCAGCCTCGTCCGTCCCAGCGTTGCCAGCCTCTTCCGCCAGGAGGAGAAGAGGAAGGGCTTCCGCTCTCCAGTCTCTGCCTTCCACGGCCCTGTCCTCAGAGCCAGAGCCAGCGCCTGCAGCCTCGACCGTCCAAGAGCCAGCGCCTGCAGCCTCGACCGTCCAAGAGCCAGCGCCTGCAGCCTCGACCGTCCAAGAGCCAGCGCCTGCAGCCTCGACCGTCCAAGAGCCAGCGCCTGCAGCCTCGACCGTCCAAGAGCCAGCGCCTGCAGCCTCGACCGTCCAAGAGCCAGCGCCTGCAGCCTCGACCGTCCAAGAGCCTCCCGAGCTTCCCAGCGCTCCGCCTCCCGAGCTTCCCAGCGCTCCGCCTCCCGGGCCTTCCGCGACCACTGTCACCCGGGCCTTCCGCGCCTCTGTCACCGGAGCCTCCCAGGTCTCCGCCTCCGAAGACTGCCTTGGTTCCGCCTTCCACGGCTCTGCCTGCTCCGCCTTCTATGGCTCTGCCCCGGAGGGCCTACATGGTTCCGCCTTCCACGGCTCTGCCTGCTCCGCCTTCTGTGGCTCTGCCCCGGAGGGCCTACATGGTTCCGCCTTCCACGGCTCTGCCTGCGCCTGCTCTGCCTTCAAAGCCTCCAGAGCCTTCCATGGCTCCGCCCCTAGAGTCCTCCTCGGCTCTGCCTTACACAGCTCTGCCACCTGTACCTGCCCTGGACCCACCTACAGAGCCTTCCGTGGCTCCGCCTGCTTCCCCTGAGACTCCTCCCAGGCCTTCAGACCCTGCCTTGTGGCCTCCTCTCAGGCCTCCTGACCCAGTCCCGTGGGCTCCTCTCAGGCCTCCTGACCCAGTCCCGTGGGCTCCTCTCAGGCCTCCTGACCCAGTCCCGTGGGCTCCTCTCAGGCCTCCAGTCCCGAGGCCATCTCCTTGGCCTCATGACCCTGACTCTGTCCTGTGGCCTTCCTCTAAGCCTCCTGACCCTGTCCTAGCCCTGTGGCCATCCCCTAGACGTCCTGTGCCCTCCTCCTTGGCCTCCTGACCTGGTCCCTGCCCTATGGCCGCCTCCCTGGCCACCTGACCCGGTCCCTGCCCTACGGCCACCTCCCTGGCCTTCTGACCCGGTCCCTGCCCTACGGTTACCAACCAGGCCCCCAGACGCAGTCCTATGGCCATCTATCAGGCCCCCTGACCCGGTCCCTGCCCTGCGGCCGCCTCCCTGGCCTCCTGACCCAGTCCCTGCCCTATGGCTGCCTCCCTGGCCCCCAGACCCAGTCCTACGGCCATCTATCAGGCCCCCTGACCCAGTCTCGACCCCGCAGCTGCCTCTCAGACTTCCCGACCCAGTCCCCGCCTTCAAGTTGTCCCCTTGGTCCCCTGGGCATCTGCCTGGCCTCCTTGGTCTCCTGGCCGCCCTCCTGTTCTGTCATGGTCTCCCTTTCCTAGTCTTGTTCCTCTGTGCCCCCTCGTGTCCCCTTGATCTGCCTGTTTGCCCCTGTTCTCCGTTGTCGTTTTGCCCTTCCTCTTGTTAGGAGCGTCTGGGATCCGCTCCTTAAAGGGGGGGGGGGGGGGGGGGGGCTCTGTAACGATCCACACTGTCTTTTGTTTGTGTACCTTTCATTTTTAAGTTTTTGGCACCTTTTACCTTCCATATTGTCTTTTGCTTTCTGCACTCTTATTTTGAAATCACTCATGTTCCTGTTTCCCAGTCTTGTCATGTCCTGTTTTCCCTCCATGTCTATATGTCTGGTTTTCATTGGTTCATTGTTTTGATTACTTTATTATCAGTTCTAGTTTTGTCATTTGGTTTTTGTTAATTGCCTTATCTTGTTTTGAGTTCTGTTTCCCCTTTGGTTTTGTATTTAAGCCCTCTTGTTCACCTTGTCCTTTTGTTGGTTGTTTGGTGAATCCTGCCCTCGTCCGTGTTTCTGCCTGAGCCCTCCTTGGAAGATTCCCAGTGTTTCTTGTGTTTATACCTTTGTTTTCCCATTGTGGATGTTTTATTTGTTCCTGTGTTTATACTTCGATTTACTTAGTGTTATTTTCAATAAAGCTGTACCTGGATCCTCACTCCCTCGTCTGCCCACTTCGTTACAATGGCACTGGTTAGGACCCAATTTTTTTTTTGTGTTTATTCTCTATATTGATGACCACCCCATCACCTAAAATACAGAGCCTGGGACAAAATGAAATTTGAGCGCCCAATATGTCACACAAATCTCTGAACCTTCAACCAAAATTCTTGGATCTTTACACACCACCAAAAACATGGGTTGTGTCTCCATCTTCTGATTGGCATCGCCAGCAGGTGGGTGTGAATTTAAGATCAAGCTTATACAATCCAGAGGGAGTCCAATAGAATCTTTGTAAAATCTTGAATTGCATAAAGCGCACCCTTGCATCTCTAGATACAGACTTGACATTTTTTAGAATCCTGGCCCACACTCCCTCCTCCAATACCAAGTACTCTGAATTAGCAGGGAGTAATACACTGCCTCATTACCTTTTCCAAAAGCCGTAATCACCACTCCAAGAGTGTCTGTTGCTTTAAGGGGGTGTATACTACTCCCAAATATAGTACAGATCAGCGGGCGCAGCTGTAAATACCTAAAATGAGATCTGGGAATCTTCAAATGTTGAACCAAATTATCAAAGGATCTCAACACTCCATTCTCATATTGGTCACTGAGTGTAGTAACCCCCCTCACAATCCAGCTCTGAATCCAGCACAATTAGGGATGTTGTCCACAGATCCTTAATGAAAATTGCATTGGTTTAATTGGTGAATGGGACGTCTGGAAAAGAGTCAAATGGATGCAGGATCTTGAAATTCCAGATCCTAGAGCCTCAGGGGCCCTCAAACTGGGTCCCAAAATTTTGGGGCTCTAGAACATTACTGAGCATAGATACTAACCATAACCTTAGTTGACTGAACATTCAAGAGGCTCTGTCTGGGCATGAGTTGAAGAGGACTGTGTGAGAGATTCCTGAATAAATGCCCAATCAATCTTTTTCCTAATTCTAGAGACTGATCCTCTTAATATGGTGTTTGAGGGCCCCTCGTCTATCACCGTGTGAGGCTGCAGGATCTGTCTAGAAATGTCCCACTTGCAATTTCTTAAATTTGCCAATTTTTAGTAAATGGTTGGTGGACGGTGCTCAGAAAGGTCCAAACACCTCTAATTTTACGATTTTGTGTTCTGTCACAGTGTCCAGAGTTCCGTGACATTTCAAACTTTTTGTACAAACATTTGGCCCATTTAGGGAAGGTATGAGTGTTCGACGGCCTAAGGTCTTTGCAGCAAATGTAAGGGTATTTTCACAGGGTCATATAGGAAAGTCCCATCAGCAATTTTTTTGCAGCTGCCAAATATATGGTCTATGGACAGTCATGTTTTTGCTAATTATAAGTTTTTAAAAGTTGTAAGTTAAATAAATCCATTTATATGGGTGTCCTGGGTTTTATACTTGAGGTTTGATTGATAAAATTGCATGTATATAGCAAAAAATCATGAACATGATTTTTCACAGATCAATTATTTGCACATCAAATAGATTGCATGTGGGCACTTCCTTTCTGTTTGCTAAGTCATGCAGGAAGTGCCCACATAAAACTTATTTTAAAGGTGGCAAATACATGGTTCATAGACAGTAATTTTTACACTAATTGCACTTTTTAAAATGTTATAAGTTACATAAATGCATTTATAGGATAGTCCTGAGTGCTATAATTGAAGTTTGGATGATAATATTTAATTTAAATGCTAATAAAATCATTTAAATAAAAAGTGTGGCAATGTTTCCTCAAAAAACTCCAAGTTCGCAAGGAAGGTCTCATCTGCAGCTTATTTAATGTCCGCCAAATACATGGTTCATGGACGATTCATTTAATGAAAATTATACAGTATGATGTAAGTTGCATAAGTGGGTATTGAGTATGTTGAGTGATACACTTGATGTATGATTGATGATATTACTTTATATTACAAATTCTGAGCACACGGGGGATTGGGAGCAGATGCTGGAGAACACGGGGGATCAGGAGCAGACACTGGAGACCATGGGGATCAGGAGCAGACATTGGAGACCACGGGGGATCAGGAGGACAGTCAGGGGACCAGGGTGGACCATGCTAAATGCAAATAATCACAGTTTCCATAACTTTGCTAGCTATATTTTGACTGAACAAAAACAATACATCAGGCAGTAAAAAAAGGCAACAAAACAGTAACTATTGAAAATTGTCATTTAGACCAATAACATGATTTTGAAATACAAGTTAAATCTTTGTTACTAAAAGAATCTTGTTTCATATAATCAACTTGACACCCACAGGTGTCAACATTTGGGATACAAATCTCATCAGTGGTGACAATTGATAAAAATATTTTCAAATAAAAGGATCAATGCTGAACATTACAAAACAAGCTGTTAAAAGTGACAAAACAACAACTGCAGCAGCATCATATATTAAACCTGCAAGTAGTGAATAAAAGGTCAACACCTTAGTTAATTTATGCAGCAATGCATGCTGGGCACAAGCATCATTGATCAGTCATTGTAATTCTACAGCGTAGTACTGCTAAATCACAGCAGTACTGTAGATTCAGTTTCATATATCTGTAAATTTGCATATAAATATATATATATATATATATATATATATATATATATATATATATACATATACACACACACCAATTTACTGAGGTATGTGCTACTGAAAATTTTGTTTTAATACTCCATATATTGATGGAGTCTTTTCATCAGGCTCTTTGTGATCAGAAGGCAAACAAAGTTTTTTTTTTATCAAATATCATTAGAACAGATAACAGATATATATTACATAATTTTTTTGGTTCAAAATATCTTGGAGGTCCAGAAAGTCTATTATATATTCACCCTTATATTTACAGTGCAGTGCTATGTAAGCACAGGTAATTCCATGGATGTCTTCTCATTGAGTGCTTTGAGGGTGCCTTCAGCACAGCCATGAGCTCGAGACAAAGCAAGGCTCCTCGACATGGTATCTCCTGCTCCCCCCCGCCACGAGGCCCCACCCACAGGTACATCAGACATGATTGTCCCCTTAGTTCCCCTTGCCCGGAGCTTGGACGCATGGTTAGTTCTTTCCAACTCGGCCATCCAACTTGGCTACACAATTCAGTTCGCCAGGCACCCACTCAGGTTCAGTGGCATTTGCTTCACCTCAGTGAAGGGCAAGAATTCCGCCACCCTGCATGTGGAGATCTCAACCATTCTGTGCAAGGGTGCGATACAGCCTGTACCTTCAGCCGAGATGAGGAAAGGGTTCTACTGCCCTTACATCATCATACCAAAGAAAAGTGGGTTGTGGCCAATCCTGGTCCTGTGAGTTCTGAACTGGGCCTTGCACAGATTCCTGTTCAAGATGCGTGTGTCCGGCATCAAGATCGGTTCGCGGCGGTAGACCTCATGGATGCGTACTTCCACGTCTTGATTCTACCTCGACACAGACCCTTCCTATGGTATGCTTTTGAGTGCCGGGCATATCAGTACAAGGTCCTCCCATTCGGCTTGTCCCTGACGCCTCTCGTCTTCATGAAAGTGGCAGCCCTTGCTCCATTAAGGGAAGTGGGCGTTCACATCCTCAACAACCTCGACAGCTGGATGATTCTAGCTCACTTTCGAGACCTGTTGTTAGCATACATGGACTTGGTGCTCAAGCTACATGACCCTCAGCCGCTTAGGGCTTCGGGTCATCTGGAAAAAGAGCAAGTTCTCCCCGGTGCAGAGCAACTCTTTTTTCAGCATGGACTTAGACTCAGTCTCAATGATAGCATGCCTCACAGTGCACTGCCTGAAGTTATTCAGGTGAAGAACAGTGGTTCCACTTTCAGGGGCTCTTGGGGCATATGGCATCCTTGGCAGTGGTCACGCCACTCAGATTGATGCATATGAGACCACCTCTGCACTAGCTTCTGACTCACGTCCCGAGATAGGCATGGTGCCGTGGCACACATCGCGTGGCCATCACGCTGATCTGCCACCACTTGTTCAATCCTTGGACAGACCTTGCTTTTCTGCAGGCAGGAGTTCCCCTACAGCAAGTGTCCTGGCACGTCATTGTTACAACAGAAGCCTCCAAGCTAGGCTGGGGCTCATGTGCAAGGGTCTTGCAGCCGCCGGTTCCTGGACGGGACAGCGACTGTGTTGGCACATCAACAGCCTCTAGATGTTGGCAGTGCATCCGGAAAGTATTCACAGTGCTTCACTTTTTCCACATTTTGTTATGTTACAGCCTTATTCCAAAATGGATTAAATTCATTATGTTCCTCAAAATTCTACAAACAATACCCCATAATGACAACGTGAAAGAAGTTTGTTTGAAATATTTAAAAAATAAAAATAAAAGAAATCACATGTACATAAGTATCTTTTTGAGTATGATGCCTATTTTTGGGCAGTTTCTCCCATTCTTCTTTGCAGGACCTCTCAAGCTCCATCAGGTTGGATGGGGAGCGTCGGTGCACAGCCATTTCCAGATCTCTCCAGAGATGTTCAATCAGGTTTAAGTCTGGGCTCTGGCTGGGCCACTCAAAGACATTCACAGAGTTGTCCCATAGCCACTCCTTTGTCATCTTGGCTGTGTGCTTAGGGTTGTTGTCCTGTTGGAAGTTGAACCTTCGCCCCCGGTCGGAGGTCCAGAGCACTCTGGAGAAGGTTTTCATCAAGGATGTCTCTGTACATTGCTGGATTCGTATTTCCCTCTATCCAGACTAGTCTCTCGGTTCCTGCCACTGAAAAACATCCCCACAGCATGATGCTGCCACCATCATGCTTCACTCTAGGGATGGTATTGGCTAGGTGATGAGCGGTGCCTGGTTTCCTCCAGACATGACGCTTGCCATTCAGGCCAAAGTGTTCAATCTTGTTTTTTGTTTCTTATGGTCTGAGAGTTCTTCAGGTGCCTTTTGGCAAATTCCAGGTGGGCTGTCATCTGCCTTTTACTGAGGAGTGGCTTCCGTCTGGCCACTCTACCATTCAGGCCTGATTGGTGGAGTGCTGCAGAGATGGTTGTTCTTCTGGAAGGTTCTCCTCTCTCCACAGAGAAAAGATGGAGCTCGGTCAGAGTGACCATCGGGTTCTTGGTCACCTCCCTGGCTAAGGCCCTTCTCCCCCGATTGCTCAGTTTGGCCAGGCGGCCAGCTCTAGGAAGAGTACCGGTGGTTCCAAACTTCTTCCATTTATGGATGATGGAGGCCACTGTGCTCATTGGGACCTTCAATGCTGCAGACATTTTTCTGTACCCTTCCCCAGATCTGTGCCTTGGTACAATCCTGTCTCAGAGGTCTACAGACAATTCCTTCAACTTCATGACTTGGTTTGTGCTCTGACATGCTCTGTTAACTGTGGGACCTTATATAGACATGTGTGTGCCTTTCCAAATCATGTCCAATCTACTGAATTTACCACAGGTGGACTCCAATCAAGATGTAGAAACATCTCAAGGATGATTAGTGGAACCAGGATGCACCTGAGCTCAATTTTGAGTGTCATGGCAAAGGCTATGAATATTTATGTACATTTCAAACAAAGTTCTTTCACGTTGTCATTATGGGGTATTGTTTGTAGAATTTTGAGGAAAATAATGAATTTAGTCTATTTTGGAATAAGGCTGTAACATAACAAAATGTGAAATGCTGTGAATACTTTCCAGATGCATTGTATGCATTCCCCCCAGTGAGCCTACCTGCACAGACCTTGTAAAACTTCCATGTCTGGCCCTTGGAAGGGACAGGGAAGACCTAAGAGGCCTACCACCAGCAGTGGTAGACACGATCACTCAGGCCAGGGCTCCCTCTACGAGGCAGCCTTATGCCCTGAAGTGGTGTTTGTTTGCAAGTTGGTGTTCTTCCTGAGGCAAAAATACACAGATATGTTCTGTCGGGTCAGTGCTTTCCTTCCTGCAGGAGAGGCTGGAGGGACGGCTGTCCCCCTCCACCTTGAAGGTGTATGTGGCACCAATAGCAGCACACAACATCACAGTGGATGCAATAATCCCTAGGGAAGCACAACCTGATCATCAGTTTCCTGAGAGGCGCCTAGAGGCTGAATCCTCTTAGGCCATGCTTCTTCCCCTCATGGGATCTCTCTGTGGTCCTCCTGGGCATTCGGAGAGCCCCGTTTGAGCCCCTAAAGTCAGTCGAGCTGAAAACCCTCTCCTTGAAGATGGCCCTCCTGACTGTGCTCAGGAGTGTTGGGGACCTGCAGGCGTTCTCTGTCAGTGACACCTGCCTGGAGTTCAGTACGGAAGACTATCACATGTTCCTGAGACCCTGACCAAGATATGTGCCCAAGCTTCCCATGACCCCTTTCAGGGATCAAGTGGTGAGCCTGCAGGTGCTGCCTCAGGAGGAGGCAGACCCAGCCTTATTGTTGCTGTTTCCGGTGCGTGCTTTGTGCACTTACTTGGATCACACGCAGAGCTTTAGACGCTCTGAGCAGGTCTTTGTCTGCTTCAGCAGACAGTGGAAAGGGAACATTGTCTTCAAACAGAGGCTTGCCCACTGGAAATTGGATGCCATCATGCTGGCATACCAGGCCCAAGCTGTGCCCACCTCTTTGGGAATACGAGCACACTCTACGTGGAGTATGGCGTCCTCCTAGGAACTAGCCAATGGCACCGCTGTAGCAGATATCTGCAGGGCAGCAGGCTAGGCAACACCCAATACCTTCACGAGATTCTATAATCTCTGGGTTGAGCAAGTTTTGTCCCGTGTATTGTCAGGTACGAACAGGTAAGTGTATGTGACAGCTGGCTGGGTGTATTGCTTACATGCAGCGCCTTTCACCTCTGTGAGGTGAAGATGTGTGCTTTCTTGTCCCATGCGTGTTCACTTGTCCGTGGACCCTGGATGTCCTTCGTCCCTAGCCCTGTGGCTGGCGAATTCGGCGGAGGAATTCCAAGCCAAACCCAGAATGTGTGCTAGCATGACCTGTACTGGGGTAGGTGCTCTACAGGTGCCGGATACCTCTGGTAGCCCCCTGTGATGTATTTTCCACAGTACAGTCCCCCTATTGGTAGACCCACGTCTCCCATGGGCAGAGTCCTCTCTGTGTCACTGTGTTTGTAGAGCTCCTCCCCTTTGGGCAGGACCTACTACCGTGCCTCTTCTATGTGTGGCTGGTGAGCCCACATGATGTGCTTGCCACATGTTAACCATCCCTTTGGGCAGGATGTGGTCTCCGCTGTGTCTTTCCCCCCTAAAAGAATAGGAAAGGAAATGAACACCTTCCCCTGCACAAATAAGAGCATTAGTTGTCCCCAGCCGAATCTAATTCTCTGTGGAGAGAAGAAACATAGAAAAAAAGGCTGCAGCTGGCACAGCCTGCTCCCATGCTAGTTATGTCTATCCCCAACCCAGGGATGTGGGGAACTATAGGATGTCTTTTGGGGCATTGGGGGAGGCTATGTGTAGACTGGTGCACCTGATATTATGCACGCTGCTGCTTGCTTGCACCTGCATAGGCAGTCCACGTAACACAGTTCAGCAGTTGTGCCGTTTTGTGTGACAGAAGTGAGTGAGTGACAGAAGGGGAATGTCATGGTTACTGTCATAATCTCCGTTCTCTGATGGAGGGAACGAGACGTTGTGTCCCTCTTGCCACAATGCTGTACTACCCACTGAAATGTCTGTGACCCTGTCTCGGCTCCTCAGCACAAAACATGAATGAGTTGTTGCCAGCCAGCTCCTTTTATACCCATACGTCTGGGGGAGTGGCATGCAAATTCCAGCCGCCAATTCTCATTGGCCTTTTCTCAAAGATCAGAGGTGTTTGGGGCTCCCAAGAGTGACCCCTAGTGTCACTACATTGACACAATGTCTCGTTCCCTCCATCGGGGAATGGAGGTTATGACAGTAACTGAGACATTCAGTAACCTCTGGCTCAGGAACCAAGTTAACACAAGGTGCAAGTCAACTATATGGACTCTCTTTATAGGACCACCCTCAAGGGACTCAATTGTATGTGTGATACCCTGCACAACTATTATGCTCTATACAGTAGGATCCCATAAATTCTGTATTTTTCCTCCCCAAAGCTTTGTAATGTAAGCATACCTGCTGACCCACACCAATCACAGGCCAATAGACCTTGTCATTCAAAGAGGCAAGTCTTTCTGCAGCCTTGTGTTCGGCATATTCCCAGGCTCTTTGTGAATTAATAAACAATCATGTTTTATGTCCACAGTTTGCTCTTGACCTAGCAGTGCATCTACTGGAAGATGTGAGTTGACTCCAAACAGCAAGTAATGTGGTGAAGATCCAGTGGTTGTATGTGGTGTTACATTATAAGCATAAACCAACACAGGAAGGTGTTCTGAACAATGATTTTTCTTTTCAGGGGGAGGTGTATGTAATAGAGCATGGAATGTTAAGATCACACTGAGGATTACGCTGAGGCCAATAGGGTGAGGTGCGGGTTTTCTTTACACCTTACACAGCTCAACAATCAAGCCTCTTTTAAAAGACATTTCCCCTGATCAGAATGCAATCGTTCAGGCACACCATATTTCATTAACTACTTTTTTTTTAGAAAGATCATGACAGTGGTATCAGAACTCTGGGGTAACTTTGGTGAACTTTGGGGAAACATCAGTAACAATTAACACGTTCTCACGGCCATCAGAGGCAGGTTTAAGCACAGTAAAATCTACTGCCACTACTTCAAGGGGCCTTGAAGCCAGAAATGGCTTCATAGGAGGATGCATCCTTGGCTGCAGCATCTTGATTAAGATGTGCCTTTGACACTTTTTGATCCACTAATCCATATCAAAATACATGCCACCCCAGAAGCATCGTTGCCTCAACAGGTTTAGCATACACTCAGTTCCCTGATGTCCCATACTGTCATGAACACTTTCAAGGACCTGTTCTTTTAAACAAAAGGGTGATAGCAGCTTTTGACATTCACCATGATGTTGGTCATTCACAATGTGATAAAGCACGCCATCAAGCTCTCTTACTCACTTCCACTACTTTATCAGTGACCATACAGATTATGATAGACCAGATCTCTCACAAGTGGTAGGATTTTGTTTACGTTCCCAAAAAGTTCTTAAAAAACTGAGAGTGGGATCTTTCAATTGAAAATCCTTCAGTTCAGCTGTTGTATAACCCAGCAGAGTAGGCATACTTCCTTGAGGGTCACTGCCTTCCTTTACTCCACACTAAAGCATTAATCTGTCTAACCCTACAGCATTTTTCACCAGCCATCACTAAGTCAGACTCTAAGGCTGTTCCTTTGTTTATTATATTGCAGATGGCAATACAGTCATCATATTCTGCATCCTCAGAAGTGCCAGGCTCCCCTGCTGTTGGCTGCCTGTTGAGGGCATCAGCAGCTGCATTATACTGTCCTGGGTGGTATTTCACCTTAAAATAAAAGATGCCTAATTGAGCAATGTATATTTGCACAATTGCATCGAGCTTGGCCATTTTTAGATGGCACAGAGGGTTGTTATCCTGCATAAGACATTGAAAGGTTGAAGGTCCATTGCAAACCCCAAAGGACATCCAAGAATACTCAAAGATCACAAATGGTTAAATGCAGTCTTATGCCTGTTTCGCTCATGGACAGCAACCTGATGATATCCACTAACTAAATCAATGGAGGAAATGAAGTGTGCTCCTTGTAGTTCATCAAAGCTTCCATCTGTCCTGGGCAGAGGAAACCTGCTTCGTTTGGTCTTTGAGTTCAGATGCCTGTAATCGACACAAAGTCTGAGACTGCCATCAGTTTTCCAAATTAGCACGATAGTTGAAGTATAAGCACTGGTCATTTTTGGATCACTCCTTTCTTAAAGAGCTTCTTTATATGTTCTCTGACTTACCTATACTGAGTGGGTGGGGTACACCTATAAGGCTGGGCCACTGGTACATCATCCACCACGTGTTTCTCTTTGGAGATGTCCTCCAATAACTGACTGTCTTTTATGTTCTTCAATATCAGTAGAAATTCTCTGAAATCTCACCTCACAAATCTCATTGGACATCACACTCTTGACACAAGACAGAGTACCAAGTCTGGTTCTGGCCTGTAACCAGATATCTTCTGGGGAGCGTTTCACAACCTGTACAGGAAACAAAAGTTTCTCTGAAGACACAAGAGAGGTAACAACAATCAGGCTGCCAATTAAGGGCGTCTTCACTGGTTCTAATAAGTCCTGTGAACAATAATTTAACATACTCTTTGCTCCCTTGACCATAACCATTGTAATTGATGAAGCAGTTATGTGTACCATGTCTTTTCCAGCTACTCGGACTATGGTTCTCTTCTTCAGACTGCTGTCATTCTGCATCTACTGAAATGCCTCCCTCCAATCTTACTGCCACTCTCCACCTATGGTAGTATCAAACTCTGCATGAACCAGTTATCTACATCTGCTAATTATGTTTATGCCAATTATGGCTGGTAGGTTTTTGTTTTGTGAATTTTGTGAGTCTGACTACTATAACACCACACTCTGGTAGGGTAATACCCATGGATTCAACCTCCAACTCAAGATAAAATAGGGTAAGCTATGCCTAAGCCATTGGAAACTGTAATCTTCAGCCAATCTGCTGTGGACAGCATATCTTCATCCTTCCAGGCTCTCAGAAATAGTACTGACTACCTCGTGTCAAGTAAACAAGAGGCCATTACTTTACTAATCTATAGATTAGGATCAAGACATTTTCCCACAGCATGCTGGAGTAATTGGTCACAACGAGTATTAATATCTGCTGAGCCTATGGACAGCCCTCACACTGCCTGGCTCACAGCAAGCAAGAGTGCAATTTTCCCCTGCTATACTGACGATTTAGCATTCTCTGTGACAGTATGTTTGTTTTTCTTCACACACCTCTTAGCTATGTGTCCTACACCATTACACTGAAAACATATAGGCTGGCCATCATCTGTAAACATTGGCTGCATCTTGGGTTTACTATGAGTCATAGGTTCTGCAAAGTGAGTTTCTCGACAGCTTGTGTTAGCTCTCCTATAGTATTTCCTTCTTCTGCTACAATTTTAAAATTTTTTTCGAGAGTACCATTTTTTCCACAGGTACACCAACAGCAATGCACTAAGCTTCTGCTGTCTCAGATACAACATTTCTGATATTAACTAATTTTTTTACATGAGATTTAGGATCTACTAGAGACCACATAAGGGCTTCATCTCACACTTGTATTAGTGTAGACTGTGGCTTGACCCTCACATGCTTACAAAGCTCCCTTCTAAGGCCTGCATCTCTAATCCCCTCAATGAATTGATCTCAGATTGCCAGATTCATATTTGCTATTGTATTTGATGACTACTTCAGAATATAAATCAGAATTTGGGACAAAGAATGAGAGTAAATACGAACATCCTTGACTTCCATAGTATGAGGTCTAATTGGTCCTCTGTGGTCTGATTTCTAGCATGTTACACTCTCTCTACTTCTTCAATAAACTCTTCAAAATATCTCACATCTTTGCTGAAATCACCACTTAATGGATGAATGTGACATTCTATTGAGAATAAGACCTGGTACTCTACTCAGTTTGGTGATAACTGCCATGGTCTCCTCATGTTTTCTGTTTAGTTATTCAATCTGTCCCTGAACATCAAGCATACCTGCACCATGTTCATCATCAGTGTTTTGTAATGCTGGGCTGTCATCATCAGATTGTGACATTTTGAAATGTTAAAATGATCCTATTTGACTCAGTGAAAACCAGTGAAAGTTCACTTGTGGTTAAAAAGTCTCCTAATCAGTCCATATTGTTTCTTTTTTTCAGGAGCAAAAGGATATATTGACAAATATCTGTATAATACTTCTATTTTCTCTTGTAGACAGTCACTGGATTGTGTCTCATCACACAGAACTTAGCAGAATCAGTCACCTCTGTCAGACATCTGTTCAATGGACAACTGGACCACTGAAGACAGCATACACTCTGTGTCCCACAGGCACCTATCTTCACCTCTACCTTATTTCATAAAGAACAAACAACCGGTGGTGGCGTAGTGGGCTAAAGCACATAACTGTTAATCACAAGGTCGCTGGGTTGATCCCCACAACCACCACCATTGTGTCCTTGAGCAAGGCACTTAACTCCAGGTTCCTCCAGGGGATTGTCCCTGTAATGAGTGCACTGTAAGTCACTTTGGATAAAAGCATCTGCCAAATGCATAAATGTAAAATTAAACTCAGCAAAAAAAGAAAAGTCCTCTCAATTTCAACTCCTTTTATTTTCAGCAAACTTGAAATATGTAAATATTTGATTCAACAACTAAGACATAAACTGAACAAGTTTCACTGACATGTGACTAACAGAAATGGAATAATGTGTCCCTGAACAGAAACAGTCAGTATCTGGTGTGGCCACCAGCTGCTTTAAGTACTGCAGTGCATCTTCTCCTCATGGACTGCACCAGATTGACCAGTTCTTGCTGTGAGATGTTACCCCACTCTTCTACCAAGGCACTTGCAATTTCCCGGACATTTCTGAGGGGAATGGCCCTAGCCCTCATCTTCCGATCCAACAGGTCCCAGATGTGCTCAATAGGATTGAGATCCGGGCTCCTCGCTGGCCATGGCAGAACACTGACATTCCTGACTTTTAGGAAATCATGCACAGAACGAGCAGTATGGCTGGTGGCATTGTCATGCTGGAGGGTCATTTCAGGATGAGCCTGCAGGAAGGGTACCACATGATGGAGAAGGAAGTCTTCCCTGTAACGCACAGCATTGAGATTGCCTGCAGTGACAACAAGCTCAGTCCGATGATGCTGTGACACACCACTTCAGACCATGATGGACCCCCCACCTCCAAATCGATCCCGCTCCAGATTACAGGCCTCGGTGTAACACTCATTCCTTCGACGAAAAACGTGTGTCCGACCACCTCAAAACCATGACTCATCAGTGAAGAGCACTTTCTGCCAATCCTGTCTGGTCCAGCTATGGTGGGTTTGTGCCCAGAGGCGACGTTGTTGCCGGTGATGTCTGGTAAGGACCTACCTTACATCAGGCCTACAAGCCCTCAGTCCAGCCTCTCTTAGCCTTTTGCATACAGTACAGATGAAGGGATTGTGCATTCCTGGTGTAACTCGGGCAGTTGCTGTTGCCATCCTGTACCTGTCCAGCAGGTGTGATATTCAGATGTAAAGAGCCTGTGCAGGTATTGTTACATGTGGTCTGCCACTGCGAGGATGTCAGATTTCCAAGATTAAGGTTTGTATTATCTTTAACCACAGCGGGCCCAAACACAATAACTTCTGTTTTGCTCTCATTTAAGTTTAAGAAGTTTGATGACATCCAAGATCTAATAGCAGCCAGACATGCAAGCAGACCTTTCTTGTCATTTTTTTTCATCGGCAGATACATTTGGGTGACATCTTCATAAAAATGGAAAGCCACTCCATGCTTCCTTAAAATTTACCCTAGAGGGAGTATATAAAGGGAGAAAAGGGTAGGAGCAAGAATGGAGCCTTGAGAGACATCACAGGTAATGGGAGCTACAGAAGAAACAGAACATCCGATGCCTACATGCCTAAGGCATGCTCACGCAGATGAGCAGGGACCCTGGGCATCTTTCATTTGGTGTTTTTAAGAGTCAGTAGAAAGGTCTCTTTAGTGTCCTCAGTTGTTATAACTTTAAATTTAATTGCCTACCATCTGTATGCTGTTAGTGTCTTAAAAACTGTTCCACAGGAGCGTGTTCATTAATTGATTATGGTTCACTGAACAAGCATAGGAAATATTGTGTAAAAACTTTGCAATAAAGATCTGTAAAGTTATTTGGATTTTTACAAAATTATCTTTAAAATACAGTGTCCTGAAAAAGGGTCATTACTTTTATCACTGAGTGTATATTTCAGTTGTTTTTTTTTCTATTGGCTGTTGAAAAAAACAGGAAAAAACAGTGGTTGATGGGGCTGTATAGAAAATAGAATACATAAATAAAAAAGAACAATGTCCCAAATGAGAACAAAAATTATTCACTGAATTTCATCACAATGAAAAATCAGTAGAAAGAAATACGGTAGAGGATAATGTAAAAAGTAAAAACAAACAAGGCATTAGCGTACCCATATACTTCATCTTAATACATGCTTAAATCATTCACCACATTTTATACATTTAACACATGATAAAACACTCATAGTATTTTATGCTTTTATCACATGCTTAAATCACTCACAGTATTTTATGAATTTCTAACCAGGCTTTAAAGAAATGCAATTTAAAGCAATAGATTTCTCAGTACACATTTTCTGACATATAACATGCATTACACTTACTGACTAAACTGGAAAACACTCTAGGCTATAAATCATTAAAAAATGATACGATTAATTCTAAATTTACATACCCAGTTCTCAAATGTGTGCACAGAATGTGGTCAAACTCTAAACATGCAATCCATGCATCCTTCAAAATGATCCACAACAAACACTGAATTTTGACACAATTTAACATACAACTCTTCTGAACACATATTTAATGCAGTTTATGAGCATCTTGTGTGAAATTGGATATTTACCCAAAGAAATCTCAAACAATTAACAAAACAGGGAGCTCTCTTGCGCAACATTTGTTTTCATGTCTTGAACATGAGGAAGTGCTGGAAAGCAGGAATTGTAAAACTCTGGTGTCGCAACACTCCGGTCTAAAAGGGGCCACATCCAATTTAAATGACTAGAGTTAAATTACATGAAATTTCTCCACTTGGCAACAATACATTTTAGTGTTTGTTATGGAAAAAATGGTAGCCAAAACACATTTAAAATCTGCCACAGTTGTAATTAAAATTAGTCTAATAGATTCCTCCTATAGATTATTTAATATAAACTGTAACATATTTATAAATTTTATATAGAAATTCTAGTTACTTTTACTGCTGTAAAATCGTCATACAGTTTAGTCAGGGTTATGATGTGTAATTTGAAAAACCTGACCTTTCTTTTCCTCCTCAGTGATGTCGGGGCTGTTTAGCTGTTCAAGAGGCTTGACTTCCTCCACAGTGCTTAAAACAATAAAATTCTCAGTAAAAATCAAACAGGTCGCATAACTTTTGTCATCTGCGCTGTGATTTTGAGGGATGTCGGGTGTCTACTCTGTGTTATCCTCCCAGATTGACACACGCAAGCTCCAGTAATGCAGTAGAGTGAACCAGAGCATATCACTTCATATGCGCAAGTGATTCTGTGATGCTCACGCCATGCTCATGCGAAAATCAGGTTTTAATCGAGCAGCACAAACGTGCCTTTCTGATAAGAAGCATATTTAGCACATGCAAAGCGCTGAAAGTGGGATACATTTTATTTCATCTACTCAAAACTAGGACAGTTGGTCTGAAAGATGCATTTGTGCTTCAGCTGTAGTGGCTGAGTTCCAAACAAAAAACATTTGGGGCTAGACCAAAATCATTCGCTCAAGCCATGAATGTTTTTCCAAAGCGACACCTCTGTCTTCAGCATGTCACAGAATGCTTCTTCCACAACTTGCGTTAATGCAAAGAAATGTTTGATGCATCAGTTTCACTCAATATATATTTGAGTGAAATTAACTCTTTATTAACCAGTTACCAACAGTTAAAAAGAACATTGCCACTCTGGAACAATTAAAGGGTCTTTGTTCACGTTTTCGGTTATGTTCTGCAAAAACTTTTGTTCTTTTTCGATTTTTGTTTTCACTCCTTAGAACATTTCAGTCCCTGATTTTACATTCATAATGCAAAAACTCAATGAGATGGCAACAAATATCACACATTATGACTGTTCTGTTTGTTCTATCAAAACTGAAATTCAATAACGTTTGATGGATAGGAAGTGTTGTCAGGCAAAAAGGTTTCAAAATGCTTCATTCCGGAAGCTGTGTACTTTATCAGTATATGCTATCTCCCATTTTTGCCAAAGCAGGGAGAGAGAGAGAGAGAGTGAGAGCCATTACTGTGTTGACTTTCAGAGCTGTTTTTTTCCTCTCTGTTCTGAAAGAAATCAATGTGAGCAGAGAGCCTGCTAATTGTATCAGTGTTTTCAGGTCTGTGATATTAAGACAAAATAGGCGCCATGAATATTTCATGTTTTCCATTTCTCTCTTGTCACCCCTGAGCGCTTTCACACTTGTCTTATGTCATACATCCAGTGGAGTTGAAAATGTTTTCGTTTTGATTCACAGCATATGCTGATCCGAACCCCAAGGGCCAATTGACACATTCTCATACACCTGTTAATGCACAGATTTTCTGATGAGTCAGACCTTTTCCTCACTCTCATGCAAGGGCTTAGTTTTGGTTTTACAGTTGGTAGGGACATATTACAAGGACTATTTTGGTATCAAAAATCAAATCAAATCACTTTATTGTCACACTACTATGTACACAAGTGCAACAGTAGGTGAAAGTCTTGTAATATCAGACTCATATAACCATATAATATAACCAGACTCACTGTGGGGGGCCAGTTCCCCTCTGGCTAACATCATGAATAATATAAATAAGAATTATTTATAGTTAAAAAACATGATTTAAAAAATTATTAAACTTATTAAGTGCTAAGGGTCAGTATTTAGACAGTGATTGTGTTTGAACTGCAAGATAACAGCAGAAAAGCAGATGGGAAATAATTAGCATAGCTGATGTTCATAATATTAATGCATTATAACTGATTCAGCAGTAGTATAAAAAGTAAGCATTATGTGAATGCTTGGTTAAAGAGATGTGTCTTTAATCTAGTTTTAAACTGGGACAGCGAGTCTGAGCCTCGAACAATATCAGGAAGGCTATTCCAGAGTTTAGGAGCTAAATGTGAGAACGCCCTCCCTCCATTAGTGGACTTAGATATCCTAGGTATGACCAGAATCCTCGAATTTAGTGATCTTAAAGAGCGCGAAGGATTGTATGGCGTTAGAAGATCCGTCAAATACACCGGAGCTAAACCATTTAGGGCTTTATAGGTCAGTAGTAATACTTTGTAATTGATTCGGTACTTAATTGGTAGCCAGTGTAGAGATGTTAAAATCGGTGTTATATGATCATATTTTCTTGACCTAGTAAGAACTCTAGCGGCTGCATTTTGGACTAACTGTAGCTTGTTTGTTGAGGATGCAGGGCAACCAGCTAATAAAGCATTACAGTAATCTAGTCTCGAGGTCATGAATGCATGAACTAACTTTTCTGCATCAGAAACAGATAGCATGTTACGTAGCTTAGCAATGTTTCTAAGGTGGAAAAAGGCTGTTCTCGTAACAGATGAAATATGATTTTCGAAAGTCAAGTTGCGGTCTAGTATACTGTAACACCCAGGTCTTTTACTGTAGTGGATAAAGTAACAGGACATCCTTCTAAATTAAAGTTGTATTGTAAGGGATTTTGTGGGTAGTTTTTTGGACCAATAAGTAAAACCTCCGTTTTATCGGAATTTAATAACAGGAAATTACGCGTCATCCAGCATTTTATATCTTTAAGACACTCTGTCAAGTTAGATAAGTTAGTGCTTTCATCTGGTCGCGATGAGATATATAATTGAGTGTGATCAGCATAACAGTGGAAATGAATTCCATGTTTTCTTATAATAAAATGATGTGTTCTCTGTCTTTCCTCCTGAAGTCCACTACAAGCTCCTTGTTCTTACTGACATTGAGGGAGAGGTTGTGCTCCTGACACCAGCATGTCAGAGTGTGCACCTCCTCTCTGTAGGCTGTTTCATCATTGTCAGTGATCAGACCTACCACCATCGTATCGTCAGCAAACTTAATGATGGCATTGGAGCTATGTGTTGCTACACAGTCATGTGTGTATAGGCAATACAGGAGTGGGCTGAGAACACAGCCCTGCAGGGCTCCAGTGTTGAGGGTCAGTGATCAGGAGATGTTGCTGCCCATTATAACCACCTGACGTCTGCCTGACAGGAAATCCAGGATCCAGCTGCACAGCGAGCTGCTTAAGCCCGGAGCCCGGAGTTTCTCATCAAGCTTGGAGGGCACTATGGTGTTGAATGCTGAGCTGTAGTCTACAAACAGAATTCTCACATATGTGTTCCTTTTTTCCAGGTGGGAGAGAGCAGTGTGTATTGTAGATGCAATGGCTTCATCAGTGGAGCAGTTGTTGTGGCAAACTGCAGTGGGTCCAAAGAGGTGGGCAGCACAGAGCAGATGTGATCTCTGATTAACCTCTCAAACATTTGCTAATGATGGGGTCAGAGCAACAGGACGCCAGTCATTTAGGCAAGTGATTTTGGCTTGCTTAGGTACAGGCACAATAGTTGCCGTTTTCAAGCATGTGGGGACTACAGACAGGGAGAGGGACAGGTTGAAAATGTCTGTAAAAACACCAGCCAGTTGGTTCACGCACGCTCTGATGACATGGCCCGGAATGCCATCTGGACCCGCGGCTTTACGGATGTTCACCCATCAGAAGGATTGGGTTACATCCGCAACAGAGACGGAGAGTGAACCAACCTCTGTAGCATCGGCCGCGAGTGCTCTCTCCACGAGGGCGGTGTTGTTGTCCTTGAAATGAGCATAAAATGTGTTAAGCTCATCTGGGAGAGAGGCAGTGGTGTTCACATCAGAGTTTTTATTCCCTTTGTAGTCCGTAATGATGATTCCCTGCCACATACTTCTAGAGTAGGTGGTGTTGAACTGTCCTTCAATTTTGTGCCTGTACTGGCGTTTGGCTGCACTGATAGAGTTACGGAGGGCATAACTGGCTTGTTTATGGCGTTTCCGGAAATAAAAGCGGAGGACTGCGCATTAAGTGCCGCTCGAACATCGCCATTAACCCATTGTTTCTGGTTGGGGTAGATCCGTATTGTTTTGGTTGGCACAACGTCCTCTACACACTTCCTGATGAAACACGTTACGCTATCAGTGTAAACCTCGATGTCGTCATCAGAGGCAGACCGGTACATCTCCCAGTCCGCATGATCAAAACAAGGTATAGGGTAATAAGTCCTTATTACAAGGACAATTACTAGTACTATTTTTATCATGAAGGTTTAATTTTATTTCCTGTATTATATATTATATTATAGACAGGATTTTCCTGTCTACCCTGATGTTTTTCTACAATGTGCAAAATAAAACATGTATTGGCTAAACGTATGCTATCCATTGTGTTCAGAAAATATGAAATATTAGTTAAAGGAATATTTCTGACTTTCGGACATTTCACATTCTTAAAATGAAGTAGTTCTCCTAACTGACCTAAGACAGGGAATGTTTTTTCTACAATTAAAAGTCAGTAATTGTGAAAAACTCAGTTTAAATTTGGCCAAGGTGTATGTAAACTTCTGACTTCAACTGTATATAAATATATATATATATATATAAACACAGGAAAAAAAGAAACGTCCCTTTTTCAGTACACTGTATTTTAAAGATTATTTAGTAAAAATACAAATATCTTTACATATCTTTATTGTAAAGGGTTTATACAATGTTTTCCATGCTTGTTCAATGAACAATAAACAATTAATGAACATGCACCTGTGGAACGGTTGTTAAGACAGCTTACAGACAGTAGGCAATTAAGGTCACAGTTATAAAAACCTAAGACACTAAAGAGACCTTTCTACTGACTCTGAAAAACACCAAAACAAAGATGCCTAGTGTCCCTGCTCATCTGCGTGAATGTGCCTTAGGCATGCTGCATGGAGGCATGAGCACTGCAGATGTGGCCAGTGCAATACATTGCAATGTCCGTACAGTGAGACGCCTAAGACAGCACTACAGGGAGGCAGGAAGGACAGCAGATCATCCTCGCAGTGGCAGACCACCTGCACAGGATCGGTAAATCTGAATATCAAACCTGCAGGACAGGTACAGGCAGTGATGTATTAAGTATCAATTTGTCATACTTGAGTAAAAGTAAAGATACCTTCATGGAAATTGACTCAAGTCAAAATTAAAGTAGCTCAGGAAAAAATTACTTAAGACAAAGTATTAAAGTAACTGATTTTAAATTTATTTAAGTATCAAAAGTGCAGGTAAATTACATAAACTACGGAACAGTTCATTAAACCCATGACACCTTATTTGATTGGTGGTGCTCATCATTTACTCAACCTCATGCCATCCCAGATGTGTATGACTTTCTTTCATCTGCAGAACACAACCAAAATTTTTGAAGAATATTTCAGCTCTATAGGTCAATTCAATGCAAGTGAATGGTGGCCAGACATTTCAAGCTACAAAAAGCACATCAGTGAAGCATAAAGAGATCCATACTACTGCAGTGGTTAAATTAATGTCCTCTGAAGTGATTCAGTTGGTTTTGGGTGAGAACAAACCAAATTGTAACTCGTATACCTTGCCATTGCAATCTCTAGGCACAATCATGATTTCAAGCTTGATTTCACTTTCTGGTGTTTGATGCATGCACAGAGCCCTAGGTGGTACTATAAGAAGTGTAATCAAGCTTTAAATCCTGATCGCCAAGGAGACTGCTAATGTCAAGATTTATAGTTAAAAAGGAGTTTTTGCTTTATTTTTTGCTATATTTTGGTCTATTATCACCCAAAACAAATTAGATCCTTTCAGAAGACATTGATGAAACCACTGGAGTCTTTTGGATTACTCTTATGCCGCATTTATGTAATTTTTGGTCTGGCTACTATTCAATTACATTGCATTGACCTAAAGTCATACACATCTGGGATTGAATGAGGGTGAGAAAATTTTTAATGAGCACCACAGTCCATAAAAATTGGAACACTGAAGGAGAGAGTTGAGTCATATTAGTGACCAGAACAGAGACTTGTGGGCATGGTCTCTTTTCATTTAGGTCAAAAAGTAACCACCCAGCAACCACCAAGGACACCCTGGCAACTGCATAACAATGTGCTAAAAACAGAATTAAAACAAATTAAAAACAGCATAGCAACAACCTGAACAACCACCTAGAACACCATGTCAACTGCAGAGCAAGATGCAGAAATACAGAAAACATCTTAGCAACAGCATAGTAACAACCTGGCAACCACAAACTGTATCAATGTGCTTAAACATTTACTTTTACATTTATGCATTTGGCAGACGCTTTTATACAAAGCGACTTACAGAGCCCTTATTACAGGGACAATCCCCCCGGAGCAACCTGGAGTTAAGTGACTTGCTCAAGGACACAATGGTGGTGGCTGTGGGGATCGAAACAACGACCTTCTGATTACCTAGTAAGCACATACTGTAGCATAAATACGCTACAAAGCAAATATTACACTTTAGCAACCACCAGAAAACTATTTTTTTAGGCAAAGATCCATCTTCATAAAATACAAAAATAAATATTGTTGGACATTTTCATGAGTTCTAGTAATTTTTCATATGCATCATACCTTGGTTCCCCTACTGTCACTCACTCGACGTTGTGTCGATGTGTCTTGAGAGCCTCGGTTACCTCTTATCTTTGAGAAAAGTCCAATGAGATTTGGCGAACAGAATTTGCATGACCCTCCCCTGAACATTCGGGTATAAAAGGACAGAAGTGTGTGTCTGATCAGACAGAATTTTTTCTTCGGAGCTGAGCGGTTGTGTTTTAGCGAACTGAGTAAAACCCACTGCTGTTCCACTCACCTCTAAAGAGCATATGCTGATGGAAATACGGCACATTTCAGCGTATTTCCTCTTCTTCTGCATGCCAGTGCAGACTACTCCCCTGAACGCTTCTACAGCCCTCTAAAAGAGTATTTATTTAGACCGATGTCTCTTTCAGAACCCCCGAGCTGGATGAGGGTTTCGCTGCTGCATCAGAGAGCGTCTTGGCGGACCCAGACGTTGAAGACTCGACTGAGCTAGCGCCTATGGACTGAGCAAGCTGTCCGCTATGCTTACATGGGCGCCGCGAGTGTCGTGCTGGACTGGAACTCTCCGTCCTCCCCTCAGCTCTCTCTGCTAGAAGATTGCTTCCTGGGTTTGAGGCGGCGCTCACAACCCACGTTGTTGCAAAGGAAGCAGTTTCCTCACTCCCTGGGTCACTTTGCCGGTCCTCACGGCGATCAGACACAGAACACTTGCAGTCGGGCCCCCATGAACGCGGACCCTCCACCTTCACGTGCCCAACTGCACCACACTCGTGCCTCAGGCCTCCTCCTCAGTTGCCAACCCAGGCCGGGTACTTGGAGCAAGTTAAGTGCTTCGAGCCTCTCCTCAGCACAACCACCTCGGGACGAAGCAATGCTCCCCGACGTGATGTCGCCTGCTCACCCCCGACGCGAGGCCCCACCTCCAGGTACGTCACTCGTGATCGTCCTCTTAGGGCCTCTCACCTGGAGCTTGGACGTGTGGCTTCTGTTTTCCAACCCTTTGCGGTGGCTGGCCAGGACCATCCAACTCGTGATTCAGTTCACCAGGAACCCTTCCCATTTCAGCGCCATCTGCGTTACCTCGGTGCAGGTTGAAAACGCCTCCACACTGCGTGTGGAAATCGCAACCTGCGCAAGGACACGATAGAGCCTGTCCATCCAGCTGAGATGGAAAAAGGTTTCTAAGGCCCTTACTCTGTCATGCCCAAGAAAGGCGGTGGATTGCGGCCAATCTTGGACCTGCAAGTTCAGAACTGGGCCGTACACAGACTCCCATTTAAGATGCAGACTCAGAAACATATTCTGTCATGCGTCCGGCATCAAGATTGGTTTGCGGCAGTAGACCTGAAGGATCTGTACTTTCACGTCTCAATATTACCCCGTCACAGACCCCTTCTATGGTCCGTTTTCGACTGCCCGAAGTATTAGTACAAGGTCCTCCCCTTCGGTCTGTCCCTGTCCTCTCGTGTTTTCACGAATGTCGCAGAGGCAGCTCTTGCCCCGTTAAGGGAAGTGGGCATTCGCATACTCAACTATCTCGATGACTGGCTAATCTTAGCGCATTCTCGACAGTTGCACTGTGCGCACAGGGACCTGGTTCTCACACACCTCAGCCATTTAGGGCTTCATGTCAACTGGGAAAAGAGCAAGCTCTCCCTGGTTCAGAGCATCTCTTTTCTTGGCATGGAGTTAGACTCAGTCTCAATCGCCTCACAAGCGAGCATGCACAGTCAGTGCTGAACTGCCTGTGTTCATTCAGAACTGGGGCATATGGTATCCTCAGAAACAGTCACGCCGCTCAGGTTGGTGCATATGAGACCGCTTCAGCACTGGCCTCAGACTCGAGTCCTGAGATGGGCATGGCGGCACGGCACATACCGTGTGACCCTCACCCCTTCCTGCCATCACTTATTCAGCCCTTGGACAGACCTCTATTTACAGCAGGTGTTCAGACACATCGTGGTTACTACGGACGCCTCCAAGTTGGGCTGGAGCACCATATGCAATGGGCACATAGCCACTGGCTCCTGGATGGGGCCCCAGCTGGGTTGGTATATCAACTGCCTAGAGTTGCTGGCTGTTTTTCTTGCCCTGTGCATATTTCTGCTATTTGATCCACGGCAAGCACGTGTTGATTTGCTCAGACAACACAGCGACATTAGCATATATAAATTGCCAGGGCAGCGTTCGCTCTCGTCGCATGTTGCAACTCGCCTGCCATCTCCTTCTTTGGAATCAGCAGTAGCTGAGGTCGCTCCACACCACTCATATCCTGGGCAACCTAAACACCACAGCTGATGCACTGTCACATCAGATAAGGCACTGCGGAGAGTGGAGACTCTGATTTGTGCTTGGTTCGGCAGAGCACAGGTATATCTGTTTTCCTCCCGAGATTCCACACACTGCCTGCTCTTGTACTCTCTGACAGATGCCCCCCTCAGCACAGACATGCTGGCACACAGCTGGCCCCAGGGGATGCACAAATATGTGTTTCCCCCAGTGAGCCTACTTGCACTTGAGTCCTGTGCAAGGTCAGGGAGGACGAGGAACAAGTCATTCTCGTGGCTCCCCACTGGCCCACTCAGACATGGCTCTCGGATCTCTTTTTTTATTTTTATTTGTAACAGGCGGTTTATAGTTTTGTTTGAGCTATCCTGGGAAAGTCTTTTTTTTTTTTGATGTGTAAAACCTGCCTGGCACCTGAATATCTTTCAATTGTTCAATTATTTTTATTTAATTGAAAAATGTATTTAAAATGATTTTGGTGCACTATCATTACAGGTTGAGCCAACACTGCAAGGGCCTCATGTGCAACAGTTTCTAACAGGGTGATAGTGTCAGCCACAGCCATCAGCCCCAAAATGCTAAAAAAGAATTTCTGTGGATAATCTCATCCCAGATTTAAGTTTGAAAAAAATTGAAGGATAAAGCGAGTGTACTCATTGGATAGATGCTGCGCCAGCATGTTTACCAAGTCTCACACCCAAAAAAGGAGACTTGCTGACTGGGCACCAGAACACTCTTGGTCCACTTGACTTTGAGACCCACTTGCTCCAGTTGAGCAAGCACATGTCCCTGTGCCAGTTGTTGAGGTAGAGAACGACATCTGACAAGGAATTATCTGTACACAGAAGTTTGATCATAACAAACCAGTCGCGGGGGAAGAACATGGGACAGGATTTGCTTCTGGGTGGCCATCTTCAATGGTGACTTCACGAGTGTCTGATTTAAGCTTCTCAAGCCCAAGATAGACTGAAGCCCACTGTCTTTCATGGTGAGCAAAAATACTGGCTGTAGAAGCCTTTCTGAGCATCGCACAGTGGAGCAGGGACTGCAGGAGGTTGGCCTGAGGAAGAGCGCGAGTGAGCGAGGAAACCAGGTTACCCATGGACCTGCAGATGGACTGGCCGGTCACTTCTGTTGTCTGATAAACTTCCTTAAACAGCCCAGGAACTGGACCACTCTCAATTTCCTTAAGCAGGTCAGCCATTGCTGCTTCTGTATACGCCTTTTCCACAAGTGTAGACATGACATGACACAGTATGGTAAGACTCAGATTCGCGAAGAATGGAATTGGACGATGCAATGCATTGTCTTGCCGGTTCAACAAAAAACATTTGTCGAGATTTGTCTTGTTTGGCGTGGACCAGTCAAGCCAGAGCTGCTTGGCATCAAAAGTCTAAGTATACTTTCCATTCCCTCCGTGCCTTCAGAAGCCTTGAGTGATACTACATTATGCACATCCTTATTATCACTGAATGTGATCATACCGTGTTTGCCAATGGAGATGCACAGGTTGTCGTGTGACATTCACAGTTGAAAATGCTGTATGTGGAGACAAGAAGACACGAAGGGCTTGCGAAGGTGACAATTCCTCCTCAACGTCTACGTGCTCTAAGTCCCATCATCGAACATCTCCCTCCTGTGGTCCTTCAGAAGCCACAGAAAGAGTATAGTGGGATGACTGAGGACAGGCATTGTCATTCATAAAGAAGGCTAGCCACGAACGAAGTGTCTTGAGCCTCATGCACTCACAATGAATGCAATCAGTCTCACAAAGCACTGCTGGGTGCTGCCCCGGTTGGAGGGCGGGAAAAAACATTTGCAAAACGCCATCTTTATAAAGAAGCAGTTAAGCAAATGGCACTTTTAGTGCATGTGCAAACCGTGAAATTCAGAACACACACACAAGCTTTATTAGTTTTTACTTATCTTGAAAAAAACATACAATTGATGCTCACTGGATCACAGTAGAGAAAATAAATCAATGCGCTTCAGATGTAGTGCAAATCCTGCAGTGACACAACAGAACCCCGAAGAAGAAAATTCAGATGAAATGGCGGCACATTCTAGCTTTTATGTTCGCGATAACATCCATGTCATGGGTGGGACTCTGAGCGCCATCTGCCAATAAAACTGACTTCATTATTAAGGGCTTGAGAGATCGCTGCTCTTGGAAGGGCTCCCCATAGCGTCTGCTAACTGATGCAGTGTTGAAGTGACTGACTTGAAATGGAATCAGATTTTGTCTGTAGACAAAAGTGTTCAAGAGCTGCTTTTTTTTTAAATAATACAATTTTCAATATGGGCTTAACAGGTTAAAACTATGTAATATAGGAGATGTAACGCTATGCTAGAAGCAGAGATGTGAGATTCAGCTCTGCGCACTTTGCTAATTTTGTATTATTTTCATGCAATAATCTGTTGAAATTCGATACACCCAGTGACACCAGTAGACATTTGCTATTTGAGCAAAACATGGCCAAGAAGTCAAAATCCTCGAGCTCTGGAGACTAGATTAAAAGACACGTATGTGTTCAATATGAGAGCGCTAATGGGCCTGTGGACTGGGGACTCGAGTTGGATGGTGCGGCCGGAGAAATCCAGTGTCAGTTGTCCAACATGTTTGTGATGCTGATGAAGGTTGTTGCTGACTTGGAGGATCTCGCTATAATATGTTGATCGATTATGACCATGGACACAAAATTATCAGAGTTAGTTACAAGAGTGGCAGATGTTGAAAAACTAATCAATTATCTGGAGTCATCGGAGAGGGATTTATCCGCTAATCCACCCGTGACCAAAGTTGATTTGGAAAATATTCTTGAAAATCTTGAAGATTTTGAGAATTGGAGCTGCACAATTAATGTCAGAATGGTTGGAATTCCTGAGTATGAGCAGGACAGAGATATGGTGAAATTCCTAGAAGAGCTCTTCCCGAGTCTGCTTGACATAACAGGTCACAAGCTAGAAATTGAGCAAGCTGACAGAGTCCTGGCTTGGAGATCTGCTGAGGGAAACAGGCTTCGATTTATTCTGGCCAAATTTCTGAGATCATCCGATAAAGATGTCATGTTGCGACAGGCAATGAGCAAAGGAAATGTTTCTTGGAAGAATCACAATATCTTCTGGTTCCCAGATTTTGCGAATTCGACAAGAGAGAAATGCGATCGGTTCAAGGAATGTAAGAAACTCTTACATCAACGGAAGATTGCACAGATGTTTCCGGCCAAACTGAGAATAGACTCCACAGATGGTCGCAAGATATTTTTGTGTCCAAAGCAAGCATTGTCATTCATAAAAACAATGGGTGAGTAACCATTGGGTGTTTCCCGTAGGAGTGTATCGATTCGCAGTTCATGTTTTCTGTTTGTGTTGGTTCCACCAAGCAGCTGCAGTTTGTTTTGTGGAATGACACTCCAAGGGACTTGTGTATTGATGGAAGATCACTTTTACACATAATCTTTCGGCTAGATTGAGAATGGACACTATGGATGACCACAAATTTTCTACATGCCTACACAAAGGTTATCCTTTATAAAGTTGAAGGACTGAGTAAGTTATGGTGTATTTTTTAATGCGGCCTCTGAGTGAACTTGACTCGCTCAATGCATGTTTTGTTTCTTATTGTGCTGGTTCCGCCTGGCGGCTGGAGCTTGTTATGTTGAATAACACTACTTCGGGACGGTTCTGGATGGATCTGTTCATTCCTTGTGCTTATTCCTCCTGTTGGCTGGAGTTTGATTTGTGGAGTGTTTCCGCGGGACATTGGAATGATGATGTCATCTTCTACATTCATGGACAGCTAGATCACTGAACATTAATTTGACTGTCTGAGGACACTGAACGGCTTTATATCAACTGGAATTTGTTTTGTGGAGGAACACACTTTCAAGACAGTTTTGTGAATGAATCTTCACATTATTTGTGTTTACCTATTGGCTGGGTTTGTTTTACAAAGAATTTTCTGTTATGTAATTTTGCCTTACCAATTTGTGAGGCAAAATTGAGCAATCCGATGGCAAAGTTGTTATGGGGACCTTTTTAGTTTAGAGGCATTGATGCCGTCATGTACGGGGTTAATGCACACATTTTTATTTTTTCTGTTCAGGGTTTGATTGTTGCACTGATGCTGAAATGTGGTATTTATAATTTTGTTTTTGACACACAATACATTTTTCTATTATATCAAACTGTCAAATGTTAATATGAATAGGTTATCTCTCTCCATGTGGAATGTAAATGGGTTGGGGCACGTTATTTCCTTTCTTAATAGTAAGAAATATGATATTGTGTTTCTTCAAGAAACTCATCTTTCCCCTCAGGAAGCTGGAAAATTTGGGAAGATATAGGATGGACATGTTTTTTTTTAGTGCTGGCTCAAGTAAAACAAGGGAGTCATTATATTGATAAATAAACATCTAATTCAAATTTCTTAAACAGATTAATGATACATTTGGAAGAGTCATTATTGTTCTAGTTGAAATTCAGGGGAAAAGGTTGATTTTGGCTAATATTTGCGCACCTAATGCTGATGATCTGGGCTTTTTTTATAGATCTTGAAGGGATGTTGCAAGCCACTGGCACCCCGCATGATACAATATTGGGAGGAGACTTTAATCTTTTTATGGACTCAATCCTTGGTCATAGTGAAGCAAACGTGTGTAAGCCCCCTAGAACAACATTGATACTTCACAGAATGTGTAAAAATCTTGATCTTACATATATTTGGATACTTTTGAACCCATCTGGTAGGAACTATACATTTTTTTCATCACTCAATAAGATTAATTCTAGAATAGATTATTTTATATCTAAGTCCCTCATTTCATCTGTTGTGGATTGCTCAATTGGAAACATCTTAGTCTCAGATCACGCCCTGGTGAGTTTAGAGGTGCTGCCACATACGGATAAAAATAAATCATATAGTTGCCATATCAATGTATCCCTTTTGAAAAATCCTGACTTCCAACAAATGTTAAAGACTGAAATCAATGTTTATATGGAGACCAACTGGTCCTCATTATCCTCTGTGGGCATGGCTTGGGAGGTTCTTAAGGCAGTTATTAGGGGTCGGATCATACCTTATGCCTCATTCATAAAAAAATCCATAACACGAGAACTTGTGGAGTTGGAAGGAAATATTAAAAGTGCAGAGGCTGACCTGATGAATTTGGTTTAACAGATTAAGTAAAGTTATGACTTCTCTTATACATATACTGTAGATCAGGTAGGGTTTATTCTAGGTCGTAGCTCTTCTTATAACATTAGGCGTCTCATCAATATCATGTATCATATCAGTAGCAAATGATCAATCTCCAGTCGCTGCCATCCCACTTGACGCCAAGAAGGCGTTTGTTATGGTAGAATGGGATTATCTTTTTAAGATTTTGCAAATGTATGGGTTCAGGAATACTTTTATTGATTTGGATTAAATTCAGATTATTTTACTATGGATAGGGCACTCGGCTGGGTTGCCCTCTTTCCCCACTGTTGTTCTGTCTTGCTCTGGAACCATTAGCAGCCGCGATAAGTAATGAGGATGATTTTTCAAGGGTGATTGCAGGAGGTGTGGCACATAAGCTTCTGCTTTACGCAGATGACATTTTATTATTTGTCTTCTAGATCTATTATTTTCCCTTCTAGATCTATGCCTTGCCTCCACAGAATTATTCATTCCTTTTACAAGTTCTCAGGATACAAAGTAAATTGGTCTAAATCCGAAGCTTTGGCTTTGACAGCGTACTGCCCGATAACGGCTTTTCAGCCAGGCACCTTCCAGTGGCCAAACAGGGCATTAATTATTTGGGAATTTTATTCCCAGCAAACTTGTCTGATTTAGCCAGAGTTAATTTTGATCTCTTAATAAAAAGTTTTTCTAACTATGTGGACAGGTGGGCTTCATTACATTTATCGATGATTGGGAAGGTTAATGTTATTAAAATTAATTTTACAGTCATTTTATAGTCTCTCCCTGTAGATGTCCACCTTTCTTATTTTAAAAAAATTGATAGCATAGCGAAGTTACAAAAGCAGATTGACAAAGGTGGGTTAGGCCTACCCAAGATTTTGTTTTATTATTATGCATTCGGTCTCAGACATTTCGCTCATTGGTCACTTCCACCTGAGAGAGAACCTCCATGGTTTTGTATCGAAAAAGATGTTCTTGCCCCTATATCACCACTGCAAAGCCTTTCAATCAAACTAAACAGAGAGGTTAAGTTATTTTGCACACTGTTATTTTGCATTTGCACTCAGTATGGCAAAGGTGTCCAGAGTGTTTAATTCAAATATTTATCTAAATGTTGCCTCAAGCTTATGGCTAAACCCCAAACTATGCATTTATAAGTCCCTTTTTTGTTGGTCAGAGTGGATTGGGAGGGGGGTTAATACATTTGGTGACCTATTTGAAAGTGGTGTTCTAAGATCCTTTGAAAATCTGGTTCAATATATTGGGAAAACAAGAAAAAAAAATCTAAATTTGTGTTAATATCCACTGCCACTACCTCCTCATCTATTGTTTGTCTTGTTTCAGGCACCATTTATCCAAAGATTGAATATATTTGTGCTACAAGAGAACCTTCCCCACATTTCAACTATCCTCTTCCCTAATAACTCTTTCAACTTCAGGAATAGTTTGCCCAAGAAATGTACAATTCTGTCATCATGTTCTTACTTTCTTAATGAAACACAAAAGAGATTTTTGTGAAGAAAATTAAGCCTCAGTCACCATTCACGCCACGTTGCATGTGTGTCTGTATCTTTATATTTTATGTTGTTTTAAGTTAATTTATATCATTAAAGTTTAAATGATAAATCACTGTTCTGCCGGTTTCTGTCTCCTCCTTGCCCATCCTTATACGGTTATAATCTCATTTTGGGTTCCATTGAAGAAAGAACGTCATATATGGTTGGAACCACAGAATGCAGAGTAAATAATTTTGGGAGAGCTTTAACTTTAACATTACAATGCTACTAAAATGCAAAGTCAACATTTTGCTATGTGTAAAACTGTACATGGAAGTCCACAAATTAAATTTCGTCTATGGCTTGTCATTAATATATTGGGACTTTGTATTAAGATAGTTGGTACAATAGCACTAAAGATAGTTAAGGAACAGAGAAAGATAGCAAGGGTGGAATAATGGCTTTCCACACCATAGAGAACATCTCCTGCCAAGCAGACATAATGACATATTTATGACAGCACTTATTATTCTCATAGATCTATATGGCACTTTCTCTGTTTTTACTGGCACCCAGTGGCTCACTGTTGCTCTAAACTCTGTAAGAATAACCCCTGAGCCTTCCTTTGGGGAAGACTGAGCAGCTCTCATTAAGATCAAGAGTTATTTCTTTACTGAAGTGCATTCTCTGACAGAACTTGACAGATACATCAAATGATTCGATCAACGATCTTAGAGTTTGGCTAATAGTTTGAAACTAGCAGGAGATAATGACATGGGCAGGTCTGATCTAGTTCAGCAACGAATACGACTAACGAATAATAATCACTGTTTTCAGGCAGAGTCCAGAAAACTCCCCCTGTCATCCACTGTTGGTACACAACAGATAATCCTAAATATGATCAGTTTGTATTAAAAATAAATCTCCTGGTTGTCTTCTACTTTTTTATACATTGCCAGGTGCTTCTCATGACCACAAATATAGATTTGGCAGTTCTTGCTCTGAGTGCTTCAGGTTACATACAACCACTAGGTTATTATTATTATTCACCTCGTTCAACTCATTATTCAAACGCGCTGACAAAATGTGTGGTGTCCTTGCATTTTTCCACCACAAAGCAGCACTCTTAGAACATAATGTTGATTCTAATATTGTAAAAAAGAACAGTTTATATTAGAATGTTGACTTATTGAAGATCTAAACCAAATTATGTTTTATAATTTTAAGTTGTTGTCTACACCATGGAGTAGAGGAGGAGAAAGCTATAATGAAATAGCTATCTACAAAAACAGAACTAACTACATGTGAAGTAATAAAAGCTTAATGCTTAATAGTATTTGTATTGTATTCAGTTCAGCAAAACAAAGAGCTAAGGCTTTTTGACATACTGTACAGTTTTTCATCATGCAATACACACAATGTCTTAGTAATCATAGCCTACCCTTTTCTCTTTTGATTGCCAAACTATTTTTATGTTTGGCTTGTCAGGACCAAGTTGTTTGTTGACCAATTTGTCTTAAATTTGCAATAGAACAACGTTGTTACACACAAGTTTATCTATCACACTCACCATGTTCACCAAAGTTACCTTTGGTATGTCACTATGTTTATGAGCAGATTTATTTCTGCCCAAATGCATCTCAATGAGGGCTCATTGCAGTATCATAATTGACTACAGATTTTCATAGGAAAAATGAGGGGCACTGGGTTTGGGAGTGCAGCAAATTCTCACTCCGGATGCGCCTATATCTATATCAAGCTCAGTGTGAGGTATATTTCAGCTACATTACATTACGAGAGTCCCCGCGTATGCTAATTTAGAGCAGTTTATAGATTGGATCCATGTTATCAAATGGATGAATATTTAGGTGGGGCTCTGCCCTACCAGCCTATATGGACGAACAGTGCCTGCATAATGCTCAGGATCAAAACTGGTACATGACTGATAAAATACTAATTGTAATATCCAAAGACAGGAATAGAGATGCATTTTTTCAGATACATCAGGCCCTCCTTTACACCTGACAATATCATGTTTTTTATCCGGATAGTATCTGGATTTTCTTTAGTTGCATTTACAATTTATAATTCAGTGCACCTTCAGTGTGATCAGATATGATCCAATTGCACTTACCGTGCAATACGGAAACTGGCACTCACTTATTTGCAAAAATTTCTTTAATTAAAATGTCCATTCTTTTAGAAAATGTAAAAAAAAAATTTTAATGTAAAAAAAAAACAACAATGGGCGGCACGGTGGTGCAGCGGTTAGCACTGTCGCCTCACAGCAAGAAGGTCGTGGGTTCAAACCCCGGTTGCCCCGGCCATTCTGTGTGGAGTTTGCATGTTCTCCCCGTGTCTGCGTGGGTTCTCTCCGGGTTCTCCGGCTTCCTCCCACCATCCAAAGACATGCAGGTTAGGTTAATTGGTGTCTCCAAAAATTGCCCTAGGTGTGAATGTGAGTGTGAGTGTGTGTCTGTATATGTGTGGCCCTGCGATGGACTGGCGACCTGTCCAGGGTGTACCCTGCCTTTCGCCCAATGTTAGCTGGGATAGGCTCCAGCCCCCCGCGACCCTGTACGCAGGATAAGCGGTTGACGATGGATGGATGGATGAAAAAAACAATCATATTTCAAAACCCTTTCCATAATTTTGACAAATTGTCTTTTCATGAGTCATCATATTTGCCCAGTTCTGACTTAACAGGTTGCACATATCACCACAACCTAATTTAAGCTGCAGTGAGTCTAATTAACATGGGTGGTGAGCAGCTGTTGTGGCACACATCGAGGGAGAAAATCAAATAAATGCTGCTCAGTTTTTAAAATCATACCCATTCTCAGAGGTCTTGGACTTCTTGACTGTCTCCAACAAATAAAATCATACAACCATCTCATAATTTAACCATAATCTGCTAATTTGATATAGTCAAATAATAGTCAAAATATAGTCAAAACTATTTTAATAAAAAAAAGAAAAAAAGGAACCTAATATTTAGCTGTGTCCCTGGACGTTTTTTGTGAAACTCCGTTACAACAATTTTCCCTCGTTACAAAATACTGTAAAATTCTATATTATTGTGAACCTTATTAAAGTTACCCTTTGTTCAGCATGGTCAGAAGACAAGTAAAAAATCTTATTTATCCAGCTCAGTCAGTCAATCCTGTTACCCAAGTTATTGTATAAACAGTTTATCAAAAAGTATTATTTCCTTAATTTATGGGAAATGTAAATTGGTCCAAAATTACACTAATCAGGGCTTAAAACTGTAGTTCCCCATCTGTCACTCACTTCAACGTTGTTTCGAAGAAGCGACACTAGTGGTCTCTCTTGAGGGCCGAATATACCTCTGATCTATGAAAAAAGGCCAGTGAGAAGTTCGCAGACAGAATTTGCATGTCCCGCCCCCGGACATACGGGTATAAAGGTGGGAAAATAAGTCTGTTTCATTCAGAAATTTTCTTCGGCGCCGATGGTCGTTTATGCAGCAAGCTGCGAGTCACACATCTGTTCCTCTTACCTCTGAATGATCTGCTGTTGGATCTACGGTGCACTTCAGCGGCTTTCTCCTTCTCTGCACGGCAGTGCAGTTTGCCCCTGGGCGCTTCGACAGTGCAAACCAAAAGAGTTTATAAAGAGTGATTTTCTCTAAAAGAGCAATACACAGCGGCATTGAACATCCTTTTTAGGACGCGTCTTTATAAAGATGCCTTTCCTCCCATGTGTAGATCCTGGATGTGGTAGAGTGCTCTCCGCTTCAGAGGGGGCAGCATTTCCGCTTCAGACGAGGCAGCGTTTGTGGATGGTTCATGTTCTCACTGCGAGATCATGACCATGGCAACATTGTGGTCGCGGTGTTCTTTCAACCGAAGGAACGCCACTGGCGATGGAGGCGATCTGGGGCTGGCAGCGGGCTCTGTTTCTCCGGGTATGCCCCCGCGAACCACCCGCCCCCCCGGCACGCTCGTTGACTTCCATCTGGGCTCGAGGGAACAGCGGCTTGCCTCACAGCCAGCCTGCCTATATTCCGGAGCCCCCCGAGCTGGATGAGCTCACCGCTGCATCGGAGAGTGGTCCGGCGTCTGACGCGGATGACTCGTCTGGGCTGCCACCTTCGGGCCAGCATGCCCAGACTGACGCTGATGCCCAGATGTCTGACATGCTTGTCTGGGCTGCTGCCAGCGTGGGGTTGGACTGGAACCCTCTGTTCTCCCCACATCTGCGACTGGATGATTGTTTCCTTGGGTCTGCGCGCCGCTCACAGCCAAGCCCCCCCCCCCCCCCCCCCCGGTCCCTTTCTTCCCGGAGGTGCATGATGAGCTGACGACTGCATGGAGAGCACCCCTCTCCACTCGTCACAAAGCCCCTCGCTCATCCGTTCTCACTACCCTCGACTGCATGCCATGGCCCTCCTGCAAGTCCACCAGGCCAAGGCACTCAAAGATCTGCACTTGGGTAGTCCTTATCCTGACGTGCTGCAGGAACTGCGCTCCTGACCTCGCGCTCAGGGCCACAAAGGCTGCAGCGCAGTCACTCGGGTAGGCGATGGCCACACTTGTGGTTCAGGAACGTCATCTGTGGCTGAACTTGTTTGAGATGCACGAGATGGACAAGACACGCTTGCTCGACGCCCCTGTCTCCCAGTTCGGCCTCTTTGGCCACACCATTGAGGACTTTGCCCAGCAGTTCTCCGTGGTGAAAAAGCAGATGGAGGCCATCTCACACATTTAACCTCCAGGAGGTTAAATCCCTCCCGGCCAAGCCTGTTCCCTTCCTGGGATCTCTCAGTGGTCCTCTCAGGCCTTCAGAGACCCCCCATTCGAGCCGCTAGAATAAGTTGGACTCAGGACCCTCTCCCTAAAGACGTCCCTGCTTATCACGCTCGCCTCCATCAAGAGGGTCGGGGACCTGCAACCGTTCTCTGTTCCCTGCAAGCGCTGCCTCGGTAGGAGGCAGACCCAGCCCCTTCATTGCTGTGTCCAGTATGTACTTTGCGTATCTACTTGTACCGCACGCAGATCTTTAGACCTTCTGAGCAGCTCTTTGTCTGCTTTGTTGGACAGCGGAAAGGGAACGCTGTCTCCAAACAGAGGCTCTCCTACTGGGTGGTGGAGGCCATTTCATTGGCCTATCGCACCCAGGCCGTGCCCCCCCCCCCCCCCCCCCTTTGTGGGTCAGAGCACAATCAACAAGGAGTGTTGTGTCCTCACGAGCACTGGCCAGAGGCACCTCCCTGGCAGACATATGCAAAGCAGCGGGTTGGTCAACACGTAATACCCTTTCAAGATTTTACAATCTCAGGGTAGAGTCAGTTTCGTCCCGTGTTTTCTCAGGTCCGAGCCAGTAGAACTTGGTAACATGCTGACGGACTGACCGGGTGGACCACTTGTACCTAGCGCCCTTTCCCTCCTAAAACCTTGTGCTCTTTCTCCCAGGTGATCCCACTCACTCGGCTCCCTGGATGACTACACCCTAGCCCTCTGGGTCCACAATTCAGCGGAGGAATTCACCAACCCAATCCACTGCGGTACTCAGATCTACCTTGTACTGGAGTAGGTGCTCCACAGGTCAGGGCTCCTACTTGGACTTCCCCCCTGTGTGTATTTTCCATAGCACTTTCCCCTTACGAGCAGAACTGTGTCTCTCTTGGGCAGTTCCCACTGCCTCCCGGTCGCCGTGTCTGTAGCCACTCCTCCCTCTGAAGTGGTGGGATCTACCACCGCGCCACTTCCCACATGTGACCTAAAAGCCCATGTGGTGTATGTCACCACTCTTACCTCCCCCTCTCTGGGCAGGTGTGGTCTCCGCAGGGTCTTTTCCCCCTGAAAGAATAAAAAACTGGGTAAGACCCCCTTACCCTATGCGTGTAAGTGCCCCAGCCGTTGACTCTATGCGAGAAACATAGAGAGAAAATAGGCCCGGCTAGGATCGGCCCATTCCCAGGTTGGCAAGCGTCGCCTTGTTCCCCTGTCTAGGATAACTATAAGGATTCCGACGACTTTATGGGGCATTGGGGAAGGGTACGTGCAGTCTGATACAGCTGGTTGTTTTGGCACGTCAAGTACCTGCCCGCTCCTGTGTCAGCAGTACACGTACATGGCTCAGCGCATGGCGTGATTTAAATTGGACCCCTAGTGTCGCTTCTTCGACACAACATCGAAGTGAGCGACAGACGGGGAGCGTCTAGGTTATGGATGTAACCTCCGTTCCTGATGGAGGGAACGAGACGTTGTGTCCTCCCGGCCACGTCGCTGAGCTGAGCCACTGTTGTGGCCGGACCATTTCCGGGTCCTCAGAAAAATCCTGAATGAAACAGACTTGTTTCCCCGCCTTTATACCCATATGTCTGGGGGTGGGACATGCAGATTCTGTCTGCCAACTTCTCATTGGCCTTTTTTTTATAGATTAGAGGTATATTCAGCACTCAAGAGAGACCCCTAGTGTCGCTTCCCCTAGGGAACGGAGGTTACATCCATAACCTAGATGTTATACATATCCCAAAATTTGCTAATTTTATTTAAAATGAATAGAATATAAAACTAACTTTCTGATGGTTAAGCCTACTTTCATTGATCATTTGTTGAAAAAGAATGCTTAATTTTTTGGGCCCTATTTTGTCCCCATATAGTAAAATGTGCCAGGAAATATTGACTAAGTAAGGAACAAGAGGAAGAGTTAGATCAGTACGAATTGCAAACATATATAGTCATAATTTACTCAGTTCAGTTGGCATGTCCTCAACATGCAGAGTGCAACAGCAGATTCCAGACAAGTAGTGTATTTCAGCACTATGGTCAAATATTCAAAGTTCACCACAGCAACAGTCTATGACCCCAGCTCACCCCCCTATCTCAAATATAGACTCATAGTGTTGCTGTTTCACATCACTTAATGTGATTTGCCCAAGTAGGACATGTTCCTGGAACAAGATCTGTACTGTTCGTGTAGCAACATTCCTCTAAAGAAATCTGATTCTATGGTAAGTTTTAGAATTAGTGTTAAGTTTTTAACTTCAATGGCCCAAATCAATAGATTTAGTAGATAAGGGTTAAGATTTAAAAGGTAGGTTAGTAGTCTGAGTTATGGCTAGGGACTTGGATAAGGATTTGGGCTTGGAAGTTAGATCAGGGTGATCAGATGTTTTGTTTTGGTTTGTTTTGTTTTGGCAAAGACAACAGGAGTTTATGAGGAAATGAATAAGGAAATGTTAGACTCCTGCCAGTGGAATGAGCACCAAAACTTAATGTGACAAGCGCATGTTCTATCCCCAATGCTTTGACTCCACTGACCAGAATGGAGGATCCCTACGCTCAGCAATGGCAAGGGAGCCAATGATAATGATGAGGTGACAGAGAGAGGTCACTGTGGATATACTGAGGAATGGGGTCGTGAGTGAAGGGGGCTGTTGTTTCTTTCTGATATTACACAGGGATGGAGTCAGTCGGACATGTTAAGAGCTCTCTACAGCTGAGTAGGGCTGTTGAGTTTCTTATACACTCTTGACTTTTATTAATTTGAATAGCTTTAGCTTTAGTCCCCCTGTAGACAGAAATACTAACAGAATGTTAAAAACAAGATCTGGTGTAAAGACCTGTGGGGTCAGCTCTGCAGACATACAAGAGTGCCTGCAATCCAGGGTTGATGTAGGGTCCCCGAGAAGAGCACTGAAGTGAACTAGAGGAAAAAAGTGTTTTTTTGACGTTTTATTGTTCAAAATGTTGTAATGTGGACACGCTTCTCAGTTTAATATCTTAAAAATGCATACTACGGTATACTGAGATAATTATAATTAAAAAATTTGTTGTTAAAAAATAGAACAACAAACACCTAGTGAGCTGCCTACCAAGACATCTAAGATGGCATCTAGACTGGGTGTGTTGATAATGATTATACCTGTATAGTATACTTCTATATTATATATGTACTTACAATTAGATTAAATTAAATTAAAGATAAAATAACTTCCATTAGTCTATTTAAATAAAGTCCATTACGTAAACCTTTTTACCAAACAGCTCTGTTTGTACTTAATGCAAAAAAAAACACAAAAAAAACAAAAAAAACATGCACAAATATTAAAAAGATTTTTGTTTATTAGAGTGTCGTGTTAATATTTTAGCAACATGCTATCGTCTAACTAACTTGGAATTAACTGGAAGAATTCAGACAAGTTTCTAATATGCTTTTCGTGAGGAGCACTATATTGCATGCTTGTCCCTCGTGAGTGGTCATTAATGGAGTTGCTGTCTATATAGTGAGCTTTAAATCAGCTGCTTCTGAGGTTCCATTTGGGTTTGGATACTGCAGTAGTGTAAAATGGGATGCTTAGCTTTGATTGAGCACTAGGTAAGACTGCACCTCAGCAGAATTCTCATACTCATGATTTTTTGCTGTTTTTAAAAAAATTGTGTCGGTCATTTGATCAGGTATGTTGGGATATGACTATTTTACCTGGTAAGGAAGCATATAATCTTGTTTTGCCCCCTTAGTTATTCAGTAAGCTTGTTTTAAAATAAAAACACAGAACTGCAATAAATAAACAAATAAATGTTAGCAAAATGTGAAGAACTTGCTCTGAAAGCATTTTAATCCTCTTTGCATAAAATTTTGACATCCTTGAGGTATTGACCTATGGGGAGAGTCTGAGCCAAATTTTCAATTGCACACTTTAATCAGAAAGATTCCACCTGCTTTCTGGCCATTCAGAGATTTCCACAGAGTCATCACACTCCATTTTTCTCCTGTAGCTTTGAGCTTGCTACAATATGGATATGACTCATGATAGCTTGTGTTTGTCTCTTAGTAACCCTAATCAGTAAACCCCTTCCTTACATATTGTAGTTGGTTGCAAAACATGCTCATTTAAAATTTCTGTTCAGTTACTGATAGAAAATAAATAAATACAATTTAAGTTTTCTTACTTGCCATTAATTTTGATTAAGATAATGATATTTTATATAATGACACTCAAATCATGTCAAATTGTCAAAATATATATCATGTCACACTGGTGGCCATTTATTTATTCCACATCAAAAAGCCTGCAAAAGATTAAGCATTGAAAGCAATCTGAAAATTGTCCATGAGAAAGTATTTATGAAGAGGAGTTAGTGATGTTTGGCCATGCTCACCATGAAGAGAGAAGCTCTCAGCCCCAGTGTCGAGCACCTCGCAGGCGGCGTACGCCCCCGTCTCACGGACCCCCTCGAGGACCCGGAAGGCTCCCAGGCGCTCCGTAGACGCTCGACCCAGGGACCAAGACGTTAGCTCTGGAGATGGTAAGACCGCTCCGTCCCCGGTGGAGGGCCGGGAGGAGAATCTTTTTTGTTGAATTAGTTTTCACACTCTCATATTCTCAGTAACAGAGCTATTTCCTTTTGTCTCTGGGTCACCTGGCCCGCAAATGCTGTTCTCACGGCACTCTGCCGCCAGATCTCTACAGTCCCGGCATTCTGGATGTGGACCACCTGCCTCCAGCCCCCACGACTGTTCCCCGGCCGCCCGGTTCCGATGAGTCTAGAGGACGCCTACCCTGGACCTCCTCCTGCTCAGTCGCTAACCCGCCCCCTGCCGGGTGTGCGGAGCAAGGTAAGTGCTTGAGTCTTTTCTCAGCACCAGAGCCTCGGGACGCGTCATCGCCTCCCGATGGCACTTTACCTGCTCTGCACCGCCGCGAAGCCCCGCCCGGTACGTCAAATGTGATCGTCCCCTTAGTCCCCCTCGCACGGAGCTTGGACACGTGGTTAACGCTTCCCAACCCATCGTGCTGGTTGGCCAGGACCATCCGACTCGGCTCCGCGATTCAGTTCGCCTGCCTCGCGCCTCGTTTCAGCGGTATTCGCTCCACTCTAGTGAGCGGCCAACAAGCCAGTGCCTTACGAGCAGAGATTTTTACACTGCTCCTCAAGGACGCGATAGAGCCCTTCCCTCCAGCCGAGATGAAGAAGGGTCTCTACAGCCCTTACTTCATCGTACGCAGAAAAAGTGGCGGGTTGCGACCAATCTTGGACTTGCGAGTTCTCAACCGGGCTTTGCACAGACTCCCGTTCAAAATGCTCACGCAGAAGCAGATTCTCACCTGCGTTCGGCAGCTAGATTGGTTCGCGGCGGTAGACCTGAAGGACGCAAACTTCCACATCTCCATTTTGCTGTGACACCGAACCTTCTTACGGTTCACATTCGACGGCCAGGCGTATCAGTACAAGGTCCCCCCCTTCGGCCTGTCCCCTGCTCTTGCCCCCCTAAGGGAAGCGGGCAGTTACATGCTCAATTACCTCGATGACTGGCTTATCCAAAATAGCTCACTCTCGAGAATTGCTATGTGCTCACAGGGACCAGGTGCTCCAGCACCTCAGTCGTTTAGGGCTTCAGGTCAACTGGGAAAAGAGCAGGCTCACCCCGGTTCAGAGCATCTCTTTTCTCGGTATGGAGTTAGACTCGGTCTCAATGACAGCACGTCTCACCAACGAGCGCGCTCGGTCATTGCTCAGCTGCCTCGCTTTCTTCAAGCCCGGCACAGCGGCCCCTTTAAAACAATTCCAGAGGCTCCTGGGGCATATGGCATCCTCAGCCACGGTCGCGCCGCTCGGGTTGATGCATATGAGACAGCTACAGCACTGGCTACAGACCAGAGTCCCGAGATGGGTATGTTGTCACGGCACGGAGCCTAACCTGTTTCCCTCTTGGGATCTCTCAGTGGTCCTCTTGGGCCTTCAGAGACCCCCATTTGAGCCGCTTGATTCAGTCGAGCTCAAAGCCCTCTCTTTGAAGACGGCCCTCCTGATCACGTTAGCCTCAATCAAGAGGGTAGGAGACCTGCAAGCGTTCTCTGTCAGCGACTCTTGCCTGGAGTTCGGCCCGGCATTTTCTCACGTTATCCAGAGACCCCGACCGGGCTACGTGCCCAAGGTTCCCACGACCCCTTTCAGGGACCAGGTCATGAACCTGCAAGCGCTGCCCCGGGAGGAGGCAGACCCAGCCCTTTCGTTGCTGTGTCCGGTGCGTGCTCTGCATACCTATGTGGACAGCAGACAGGGAATGCTGTCTCCAAACAGAGGCTAGCCCACTGGGTTGTTGACGCTATCGCTCTAGCCTATCACGCCCAGGGCGTGCCCGCACCCCTGCAGGTCCAAGCACACTCCACGAGAAGTGTGGCATCCTCGTGGGCACTAAGCCACGGCACCTCCCTAGTAGTCGTCTGTAGAGCAGCAACACCCAATACCTTTGCCAGGTTTTACAATCTGAGGGTTGAGTCGGTCTCGTCCCGTGTTTTGTCAGGTCCGAGCCAGTAGAACTCGGTAACGCGGCACAACCGACTGGGTGTTTCGCTTGTATCTGCGCCCTTCACCAATGTGATCCAGTGCGCCTTCTGTCCCAGGTCAGCCACTGAGTGTCACTGCCTGGATGCCTTTTCCTCCCTAGCCTTCTGGCCCGCGAGTTCAGCAGAGCAACTCGCGGCTAGACCTAGTACTCTTGGCCTAGTCTCTTGTACTGGGGTCGGGCTCCACGGGCATAGTTCCCCTTCGTTAGGCTAAATCCCTGTGATGAATTTCCGCAATACGGTCCCCCTTTCGGCGGACCCACGTTTCCATCTGGCAGCTCACTGCCTCGGCCCCGTGTCTGTAGAGTTCCCCCCTTATCAGGCTGGACCTACCACCGCGCCGTATCCCACGTCTGGCTTCACATCCCCTTGTGGTGTATTTGCCATACATTTCCTCCCCCTAGCCTGGGTAGGGTGTGGCCTCTGCAAAGTCTTCCCCTCCTGAAAGGATATGAAATCTGCGGGCCGGACGCTACTTCGCCTCTGGTCCCGCCTAGGCACCTGGCACGTGGCGCTGACGAGTTTGAAGACGCCTTCTTAGGCCTCTTCCTCAGCCTTTAAGTCGGCCCCTGCCGGGTGCAGGGAGCAGCCCGCTGCGCCAAGCACAGCCTCTTCTGCTCCCCTCGGGGAATGACCGCCTTCCCCGACATAAGTTGAGCCCCAGCCGCTTTACATCCTATGTGAGAGACATAGTGAGAGAGAAGGCCGCGGCTGCTGGGCTTGCTCCCATACTAGCACTTAATACCTCTTTCTCCCTCAGGGGTGCGAGAAATTACGAGGTTGGTATGCTAAAACTTGAGGGGGCGTTGGGGAGGGTAACGCGCATTCGGTTCAGGTGCCTCTAACACGCAATAGCCTGTTTTGCCCCTGCCCCGATAATCGCGTCACACGGTCAGTGCGTGGCGTGTTTCTATGGACCCCTTGTGTCACTTCCTTCGACACCACGTCGAGAGAGTGACAGAAGGGGAGCGTCTCGGTTACTGTCGTAACCTCCGTTCCCCGATGGAGGGAACGAGACATAGTGTCCCTCCTGCCACGACACTAGACCTAGCACTGTACATGGCCGTGCTTCATCCTTTCGGCTCCTCAGTGCAAAATCCTGACTGGCAAATTCTGTCTGCCAACTTGACATTGGCCTGTTCTCAGGTTCAGAGGAACCCCTCCCTTGGGGAACGGACGTTACAACAGTAACCAAGACGATCTCAGGAACAATAAGGTTTTCAGTCAAAAATTCAATAACACAAATGTCTTTTCTCTTGTAGTATTTTTTAAATAGTTATTTCAAACACCTATTCAAAACTGTCTTAAATCTGAATATGTTTTGTAAATTATATCTTCCAAACAAAATTTTCATTACCATCCTTTATTTGTAAGAGCTGTTAGGTAAATAAGTGAACAAAATAAAACCACACTAAATCGCACTGGCATAGAGTACATGGGCAAGGGTTAACTAAATGATGATGACAGATTTTTACCTGAAGGTTTTAGCTATATTCTCAGGACAAGGTTATCTTTGATAATAAATGTGAGGTTGGGGACAGCTTTTATTGGTGCAGGTTGTCAGGTGTGTTTTAAATGTGATAAACTACATACATTTTATCAATAACCCTATATGTTGGAAAAAAATAAAGTTTTATAATTAATTTTGTATGTCACTGTGGCAGCGGGGGCGTGGTCAAGCATCCGTCCGGGGAAGAAAGCGCTAAGGGCGCTTGCACCTGAGCCAAATTATCTAACACCTGTCTCTGATTTCAGTGAGCGTGGCGAGAGCAGCATAAAAGCGTCCACAGAACCTCCAGTTGGCAGAGAGAGCGCTACACACACACGACAGTCCAATGTTGACGTGTGCTGTCCTAGAAAAAAACATTTATTGTACTCAGTTTTTTTTGCATTAATTATGGCTGTAGATTTGAGGATGTACAGTAGGGTATGTCCCTACCAAAATTAGAAGAACTCTGCTCTGAATAATCCTAAAATGTTGAATGTTACATTTAAAACATTGTATGAAATCAACTTGCATTTGAACAGGTTAAAAATATTATGGGTTTACACTGTAAACAATTAATGAGAGTGGTACAATAACTTAAATTCAAAAAAAAAAAAAAAAAAAAATCAAATCATCTTAACATGCTAAACTAATCTGTTTAATTTACTTTAAAATTACCATTCTTAAAACCAAATGCACACATTTATAATGAGCGACTGACTGATTATCCATTACACAGAATACAGTATATCTGTAATATTTGTTGTCCATATTGTCTGTGAGAAAAATATAGCAATTGTGGCAGGTGATACTGCAATTTTCCTTAAGTTGTCAAACTAGATATTTCTCCTTTCTTCTGCCTTTGACACCTCAACTGATCGATTTATCAGCCATAAGTGTTTTATGCTCTGTTTTTGTTCATGAACTCTAATTTTAAAGCAGATAGATGGGTTCACTGCAGACCACCTGGGGTGAAAGAACCCCACAGAGTATTCCTCCATTACCATCACACAGCGAGAATGAGTTTATTGCTCTGTGAATGGCTGCTGAAGTCACTGAGGAGTATTGCAGAGTTTAGCACTTATATTAACCCTAAATTAAATGAGAATTCATGAAACTGTGGCTTGGTGTACATATGATGGCAATTATGAGAGTCCTATTTAATGGGGTCATATTATACAAAATAAATGTCCTTGTTTTCTACAAATAAATTTTTCTGAGTTTCTCAAAACTTCCTTCACAGTCCAACAAGAACATTTATTAAAATTAAGCTGCACATTTTTTTAGTTTAGCTAACTTTAGCTAGATTATCTTAACTCATGACCCATGCCAACATTTACACAATAATGTTTACTGTCGTAACCTCCATTCCTTGAAGGAGGGAACGAGACTTGTGTCGATGAAGTGACACTAGGGGTCAATCTTGAGAACACACAGTAACTCCCGAGAGTGTGCTAGAATCATCCAGTCATCGAGGTAGTGCGTATGCCCACTTCCCTTAGTGGGGCAAGGGCAACCTCTGCGACCTTCATGAAGATGCAGGGGGACAGGGATGAGCTGAAGGGGAGGACCTTGTACTGATACACCCGACCATCGAATGCGAACCATAGGAAGGGTCTGTGTAGAGGTAAAATTGAGATGTGAAAGTACATGTCCTTCTGGTTTACCACCTCAAACCAATCTTGATGCCGGATGCACGATAAAATGTGCTTCTGTGACAGCATCTTGAACAGGAGTCTGTGCAAAGCCCGGTTCAGGACTCGCAGGTCCAGGATTGGGCGCAACACACCGCCCTTCTTGGGAACAATGAAGTAATGGCTGTAAAAGCCGCTCTTCATCTCGGCTGGAGGGACAGGCTCTATGATCTCCGCGCACAACGATGGCGCTCTCGTTCTTCACCGATGTGAAGAGAATGCTGTGGAACCGGGGCGGGTGCCTGTCGAATTGAATTGCATAGCCGAGTTGGACGGTTCTGGCCAGCCAGCACGACAGGTTGGGAAGTGATAACCACACGCACAAACTCCGGGCAAGGGGCACTAAGGGAAGGATCGCATTTGACGTTCCTGGGGGTCTTTAAAAAGACATTCAATGTCACTGTGCACACTTGTAAATAAACAAGTGTAAATAAACTCTGTCGAAGTGCCCAGGGGTGTAGTCTGCAGAGGAGTGCAGACTAATTCAGCTTGCTGTAGTGCGACTGCTCTGCTCCGAAGAAAAAATCAGAATGAACTTGCCTGCTGGCCTCCATTTTATACCCGTATGTCGGGGAGAGTGGCATGCAAATTCAACTTGCCAATTCTCATCAGCCTTTTCTCAAAGATCTGAAGGTGTTTTGGCTCTCAAGACCAACCCCTAGTGTCACTTCATCGACACAACTTCAAGTGAGTGACAGAAGGGGAACTTTGTCTTCCCATTCGTCATGGTAAGGCATTACGGATGAAAATGTATGCTAGATTCTATTATTCCTCATGCCAAAATAACTGATGAGATGAGTAAAATGTGGAAAATATATCAAACACTGCGCTTTTCATCCTGCTAATGCCTCTCAGCATTTCCTTCCAACATTAGTAATGCAAAATGGTTCAGTTCCCCATCTGTCGCTCACTTCGACATTGTGTCGAAGAAGCATCACTAGGGGTCTCTCTTGAGAGCTTCGCGCATCTCTGAACTTGAGAAACGGCCAATGAGAAATTGGCAGGCAGAATTTGCATGTCCCGCCCCCGGACTTCTGGGTATAATGGGAGGAAAATGAGTCTGTCCATTCAGAATTTTTTCTTCGGAGCTGAGGAGTTGTTTGATCAGTGAACGAGACTGTTCACTTCATCAGCATATCAGCTGCTTTCTCCTGCTCAGTACAGCAATGCAGCTTTGCCCCTGGGTGCTTCGACAGCGCTGTTGAAAGAGAATATTTTCACTAAAAGAGTTTATTTCTCTAAAAGAGCAATACACTGCAGTGTTGAATGTCCTTTTCAGGACACATCTTTATAGAGATGCCATTCTGCCCCTGTGTAGTTCCTGGTTGCGGTTGAGTTCTCTCCGCTCCTGACGGTCATAGGTGCTGCCTCGTGTGTCTGGGCTGTGAACACACCGAGGCAGCATTTGTGGATGGTTAGTGTTCTCACTACCACGGCAACGTTGAGGCTGCAGCATTCCTTTCTAAAAAGGAACGCCACTCCAGCCGCCCATCCACGTCGCTCCTTCTTCCCACGGGATTGAGGATGACCGGCTGGAGATGGAGACGATTTGGGGAAGCAGCGGGCTTGGTTTCACAGGGTACATCCCCAGAAACCACCTGTCCCAGACACGCTTGTTGACTTCCTCCTGGTCTCATGGTGACAGTGGCTTGCCTCACGGCCAGTCTGCTTATCCCCTTGAGCCCCCCGAGCTGGATGATGAGCTCAACACTGCATCGGAGAGTGTTCCGGCATCTGACGTGGAAGACTCAATTGGGCTGCCACCCTTGGGGCGGCACGCCCAGTCTGAGGCTGATGCCCAGATGACTGACATGCTTGCCTTCACGGTTGGATGATTGGTTCCCCGGAGCGGCCCACGGGTACTCGGTGGTCCCCCAGGTGGATAGGGTGGTTGGGAACCAACTTTGTCCCGAGAATGCTGCCAACTGGTTGGATAGCCCGGTGCTCCAATCCAAGGCCTGTAGGATGACGTCGTCACTGACCTCCAAAGACTACAGCGCCGCTGGACAGGCCACTTCCGCCTTGCATGCCATTGCCTTTCTGCAAGTTCACCAGGCCAAGGCACTCAAAGATCTGCACTTGGGTAGTCCTGACCCTGACGTGTTGCAGGACCTCAACCTCAGGGCCACGAAGGTTACAGCACGGAAACTCGGGCAGGCGATGGCCATCCTCACGGTTCAGGAATGACAGCTATGGCTAAATCTGGTCGAGATGCGGGATGTGGACGGGATGCTTCCTCAATGCCCCCATCTCCCAGTTCGGTGTCTTTGGCGACACTGTAGAGGACTTCACCCAGCAGTTCTCAGCAGTGAAGAAACAGACGGAGGCCATTTCCCACATCATGCCCCACCACGCCACTACCACGGCCATGCTCCATCTGTTCGCCGAGGGCGTCCTCCTGCGGCTTCCAGGAAACGCACAGATCCGACTCAACCTGGGCCCAGCTCTCAGCCCTAGCGTTGAGCGCCCAGCAGGAAGCGCACACCCCCTGTCTCTCCAACATCCTCCAGGACCCAGAAGGCTCCCAAACGTTCCTGAGACGGATGACCCGGAGACCTAGACATTTGCTCCGGAGCTGGTAAGCAGACTACTCCATCCTCCGGTGGAAAGCCAGGAGGAGAATCCTCAGTTAAGCAGTTTGTTTCCTTTGCCGAACCCCCTTCGGGCTGCGGTACCCACATTCCCAATAAAAGAGCAATTTCCTCTGTCTCTGGGTCACCTGGCCCGCAAATTACTTTTTCTAGCTAAAATGTATCTTTTATTGATGAAATTTGAAACACTGCCCCCCTGTGGCCAAAGTGGTAAGTGTTGCAGGGTATTTGGGAATGTGTGAGCTCTATTTTCCAGCTGAAATGTCCATGGAAGGGTGCCAAAAGCTAGTTTTGATGCAGTTTTTTTTTCAGCTGTACAAATTGGAATGCAGTAAGGAGTAATGCATTTTTTAAGAACGGTACCTCCTGATAGCTAAACCTAACCATCAGTCGAGGAAAAAAAAACTATGTAAGATGGAAAAATTTAACCTGTTAGTCACACTCATCACTGATTAAGAATGCACAAGACGATATCATGGAACAGGAACATTTTGCAGTCCATCGTGACAAACAGGTGTTTAGGAAATTACAGGTGTAGTTTTTGATGCTGTTTAGTGTTTTGGGAGAAAATAAAAACAAATAAGGCTTTTACTCCGGCGAACCTTTAGCCCCATTGTACCCTATGCCAGGTGTTGTTGATGCATTTTTTATTTTTTTGTATCAGATTACAATAACTGCAAAATATTCAGTCTTTCATTTAGATTAGTTTTGTTATACTGTTCATGTGAGTTAGTGAGAAAATATGCACAGCCTTTGATGATTTGCCTATACCTTGTTTCCTTTTATGGTCACTTGTGCTTTTTGCCATGAATGTAATTTTTTTTTATGGAATGTTAATTTTTTAGTCGTTTTATAGTCGTTTTACGCTGAGATATATAATTATTAGGGATGTTTGTGAGTGGCATCATGTTCAGAGGTTATGCTAGTAAAAATCTCACTCGTCACTCTGACATTTTTATCTGTACTAATTGTTTTAATTTTATTAGTTCTAGAGTTACATTCAGGGGCGTGGCATACATTAAAGTGGATAGCACTATTTGATAGATTTTTGACTCCCCATGTACGAGTCTAGTGAAACCAAGGAGTTCTAGGGTGAAAATGTTACCGCTCATTCAAGCGCTGTGCTAAAACAAGATTTTTTTAACTTTGTTGGTTACCATCTGATCTAAAATGTTTAAAAAATGCATAAAGAAACAAGTTCACAGAACTTTTTCAGTATGCCTGATGTCAACATAAAATGTCACGGATGAAAAGCACACACATCTCTGAAACTCAGTTTGTACAGGTAATCCTCTAGCATAACTGACAATTCTGCTCTAAACATACTGTTTGCGCTTAGCTTTAATGCAAGTGTAATTGGCAGAAATGGCTGCTGTTTGTGCTTTCTTTTTGTTATTATGCATTTTACACTTTATTATCATGCAGTAACACAGTGACGTAATTATAAATCTATGCAGTCATGTAACAGAGACGTTCTTTTTTTAATCTGAACACAATTGGTCAAAAGAGACACGTTACCAGGTGTTAATTGCGATAGCATCTGATAATATGCA